>OZ026615.1:21043779-21321279 GCA_964020975.1 Hermodice carunculata | reverse complement strand
CAAATTTGAAGTAAATCCGGTTGACGGCTTTTGAGAAGTCCAGAATGGGAATTTTCATTGCAATAGGAGACATTCATATTTAACTGCGATCCTGCTCACTTCCTGTGTTGCCGGGGCAACACACTGATGCTTCTACCATGATCAGGGCAGATGGATGTTCCCCCCCCCCAAAAAAAAATAATAATAAAACAAAAACAATAACAAACAAAAATTCATCTTAAAATTTGAAATGAATGGAGCATGCCCAAATGAACAAACTTAGTTGAGACCTACTAAGTTACATTCCCTCGAAGGCTGAAGGGAATCTGCTTGACGATTTTGGAACAAAAGTAAAAAAATGTGAATTTCCATTGCAATCCCCTTTGACGTACATGGTAATCAATAGGACTGCAGGCATCAACCGACAGTTACCCGAACTGAATTTGTTAAAATGTAGGGATCCAGAGTACCACTACCTGCCGTACAAATTTATTTAACTCTCCCACAAGCTACATTTCCACCAAGTTCCGCAACTATCTGAGTAACGCACTTAGAGAACTCCAAAATAGCATGAACACCCCAAAAATTATTAAAAAATGCAGCGCTACCTGTTGAAAAATTTAAGGTCTATGGGTCTCTAAAAGTGTCACTATGCAATTTCAAACCGATGGCCTTAGAGGTTTCGGATCAGAAGATTTTTAAGCTTTTGCCAAAAAATAAGCGAAAAAAAAAAAAAAAAAAACATCACAAAAAGTCCAGAAATCATTGAAGCGTGATCATTTGAAACTTGGTAGAGACCCACCCAAAATACATGCTCACCAAGTTTGAAGTGAATCTGGTTTTTGATAAGTCGAAAATGTGAATTGATGACGGAAAGACGCTTACGACTCTCACGGCGGACGAAGGACCATCCTATTACCTCAGCTGACTTAAAGTGAGCTTACGTTAAAACAAGACTTTCTGAAACCAGATAGCACAGTGGAGACTGTCAATGTACTAATTGCTCTACATGAAAGAAAGAGGGTGAGAGGGAGGACGAAAGAATGAAGGAAGTAAGAAAAGAAAGATAGAGAAAGAAAGGCAGAAGAAAGAAAGACAGAAAGAAACAAAAAGAGAAAGAGAAGGAAAGAAAGAAAGAAAGAAAGAAAGAAAGAAAGAAAGAAAGAAAGAAAGAAAGAAAGAAAGAAAGAAAGACGTTATTAATTACTTACAGGTAGCCACGTCATGGTCTTGCCAGCCAGAAAAAATCCTTCAGCTGTACCTCGATTGGCTCTTACCGTCGCCTGAAAAACATGCATTAAAGTTCAAAATCACCGAAAAGTACTGTGCTAAGTTAAGCACGGAACATAATCCGAATATTCCTCCCTGTAACCCGTGTATAATACAGGCCTAGCCACAGCGTAAACAGGGAAAGGCAGTTTGCGGCAATATATACAAGATTACTTTTAAGCTGCATGATATCTGTACCGAAATTGCGCCAAATGAGTCACACTTATCCCCCATACAATCAAGGAGGTATTGAGCTAATTGGAAACTTTGCATTATTCATTAATACATCTTTTAGTGCTGCTCATCAATCAGTAAACATTATAATGTGGACTGTGTATTAATTTAACCACTCCCCTACAAATTTGGACATCAGAAAAATTAATAAAATATTGGAATGAGTCCTATTATAATACCATGCCCCTGGTCAACATCTATCCTCGACGCAGTTGGGTGTGTGACGATCAACCCGCGTCACGGAAAGTTGTTGACTCAGGGTTGTGGTGACCAGGAGAGAGTCAATGGGCAGAGGAGAGTTCAAAATATGTTTTGAAAAAGGAAACGAAACACGAAAAGAATCGCCTTTCTCTGCCCAAAGAGCATTACACATGGGAATACCGTGAGACATGGCAAATGATAGACGAGGATCTCTTGGAAACAGGATTAGCAGTTTGAATGTCTATAAAATTGTCGAAGCCAATACTCTTATATTCACAACCTTACATCTATAGCGTGGTATATGAATGTGTCATGCTGATTTGATACACACGATAACCCAAAACGATAAAGACTTGTCATGAAAAACTAGATGTGGTACCAACTATGCGAGCGTCCATCGCCACCATGTTGTAATTTGACCTGGTAATAAACAAAATCAAAACAAACAAAACCCAAACTGTCAGTTGTAAACCAATATATGACAATGGACTCTGCTCGAAGATTAAAAGCGGTGCCAAATGAAAGTTCGGCTTACTGTTCAGCTGACTTTAGAAAGTTTTTATTAATGATTTAGTGATAACATTTATTGTTTTTGTGAAAAGTGTGCGCACAGGTCCCATTAATTAACATTAGTATAATACTAGTTGATTTTTCCCTGTGAAAGTGCAAAAGGGGAAATTTGTCGATAGGTGTGAATGCTAGATGACCACCATTTTTTTTATCACGCTCGGCACACGTGCCTCCTTCCCCCCCCCCCCCCCCCCCCGTCAAAATGCCTTATCATTGACCAAGTACAGCGTGGGAGCAACTATGTATTATACTGCGTGCTTAAAATTCAGAGCTCGTTAAAAATCCACTGAAACACTGTTTAAAAAAAAAAACAAAGAATAAAACATAAACCAAAACCAAAACCAAACAAAAGCAAAAAGGAAAAGAAAGCTGTCACGGAATTCGTAACGTTGAAAAATTTACGTAAAAAACAAGCAGAGAAAATATTGCACTATGTTGTTCTCACAAGTGACTGTTTACGTCACAAAGTTGTCTCTTCTATGGACCTTGTGGAAAAAAGCCAATCAGTTCAGTTGAAGTTTTAGTCATTATGTCATATTAAAAACAGACAGGGCAATGTGGTGCAATGTGTGGCAACAATATGACAGTTTCAGCCGAACCGTTCTAACTGTACATCCAACCAAATCATCTTATGTACAACTGTAAAGGCGGCCATTTTATTCATTCGTGATCCAGGATAATATCAAGGTCCGTGTTTTCTAACTTTTGAATGCAAGAGAGCGTCTCCATGAACACAATTTCATCAGTTTCCAAAATTGCCCGTAAATATATATGTGCATCCTATGCACATTTCTTTCTTGGTGAAGCGTGACAACTCGGCATCAATAAGTTATTTCCTGGACAGAAAGATGCTTTATTGCGACGAGAACATGTTAAAATAACATATTCGTCTTCCGGCTGCAGACAATAAACGAGCTAGATTCAGATTCAGATCTATTTATTCGAAAAATGCAGTTTTTATAATTATTGATAACAACTTGAAGAATGTAATAGCAGTTATTATTATATATACATGATGGTCAGGATAACCTAGCTAAGGAGAAGAAATGTCCGCTGTCGCGTGGGCGACCTAAATAGATTTACTTAGCAAGTTTACACCTGGTTTCAAAAGAGTTCCACATGTGTATAATCATGCATAAAAATGCGACTTTTGGTAGAACACATTTCATTCAAAGGTACATTATATGCGGTTATAACATATGAAGTAATTAGGAATGGAGAAGTTCTCAGAACATTGGTTTATCTAAAATGTTCTGACAAATTGAGAAAAACCAGAATACGAATTTGTATGAATTTTATCTGTTACATTTAGGTGTGTTGAGAAGCAATTTGGGGATAGAGCATCGAAAACACTTTTTAGTGGAGGCATATTGGGGAGGAAACATAGAGGGGAAAATGACGATGCCTTGTGGGATAATTATGGGTAATGGGTAATGTAGAAAACACGTTATTAGAGTGGTCAGGTTATTCATTTTTAGTACATCAATTTCAGGGATTTGAGTTTATGCAGGTCGGGAACTTTTAAAGTTTTTAGATCTTTCAAATAATGGGTCGGTATGTGCATTGTGACTCGCAGAGCGTATGAAGCACATGGTTTACTTTTGTAACTTAAAATGGGATCACAGGCATAACCACTACGTGTACGAATAATTGAGGTGTGGTAAGAATAGGGAATTATAATGTTAAATGTAGGGTACTTTTAGGAAGAAAGTGGGTCAGCCATTTAAGTATTCCAGTTGTGAGAGCAGTTTTTTTTGTTTGCAATTTTATTCAAGTGTGCACTCCTGTTTAATTTTGAATTTATTGTTAATCCAAGAAAGTCAAACTCATTAGCCCTTTCTAGTTGTGTATCCAATATGTTCAGATCAAAATTCACGTTCCGTTGAGGAAAAGAGAATAGCGTGTATTAGGTGTTTGATATATATTAGGGGATGATTAATTTGCTGCAAGCCAGCTGTACACTTTTTCAAATTCAAACTTTATGCCATTTGAAATGTTGTCGTTGTTTGATTGGAGTCTTAAATTGAAAGTACAAAGTGAATTGATGAGTGTTGTGTCGTCACCATTCAGTATCGACTCGAAATTAGGGGCAGCTAGATAAAGATCATTAACATATATTATGGAAAGAAGTGACACAAGGGTGGAACCTTGGTGCAATACAGTAGTAATAAGTAAAAGCTTAGAAGAGATATCATGTAACTGAACATGTTGATATTAATATGCTAAAAGTCAAATAACTTTCAAACCATTTTAAAGGTCTCTCAGCAATACCATAGTACTTTAATTTATGTAGGAGAGTTTTGTTATCTAAAGTATCAAACGCTTTTGATCATATCTAAATATACATTGTTACCATGTTAAAGGTGTCTCAGCAATACCATAGTACTTTAATTTATGTGGGACAAGGTTGTATTCTAAAGTATCAAACGCTTTTGACAAATCTAGAAATACTGTTACAGGCATTTTAGCAGAATTAAGAATTTTGTATAATCTATCGATGAATTCCAAAGTGGCTGCTTCGGTGCTAAGGAGTTGTTTGAATCCTTGTTGATTGTATAGAAAATAATGTGTGGTACAAAATAACCATCGAGAATGACCAAGTGTTATTCAAAGTAAACTGCTCTCTAGTAAACTCTAGCTGTATTTATATGATAGTTTATTAAACCTCCGTGGACGGAGAAATTAAATACATATGAATAGTACATCGAGATAAAAGATAAACACATATAACACTGACGACGCAAGTACATAATATAAAGAATAATAGGACTCGGAGTCCAACAAATTTATGCTGACACCAAATTAAATCACATGGACACCAAATCAAGTAGAACCGTGTAGACCGGGCCAGGCCACGCAGTGCTACACAACGGGCCACACGCCGAGTAATAATAAATCGAGCTAAAAAGCGAATGCAAATATCTCTATACTTAGAGGGAACCTCAAAAACTCGACGAGCTAAAGAAACAGTTTCCCTCGTAATAAGAGTCATAAGAGGTTGAAGCTTAGAAATATTAGGAGCATGAAGTAAAGATGAGTGATGAGACCTCTTAATGATACCGCAAACATTCTTAACAATAGATCCTTGTGCTGATTCGAGGTCGGCAATGTTCTTTTTAGAAAGATTAAAGATTATATATTGAATGCATTGGAGCTTATCTCTGTTTAGGTAGACCCTGATAACAACTAAACCTAACATGGTTCTGAGCCAACATGCCATCTGGTTGTATCAAGTGACTGGAGAAGAACAGGTCACACCCCTGGATACTAAGATATCATATAAGTATCAGGCAGAGTGTAAATACACCCGGCACAGTGGAGCAATTTCTTGATTTTCTTCCGTGTGTAAATGTATATAAGTGTGACAATTTATGGTTACATCCGGGGCATGATAGTTAATGTTAACTAGTGGGGACACTTGTTTCGTCAAGGGTTTTCAACCATGGCAATAAACACGATTATCATGTATGCGGTACAAAGGTAAAGTAAAAACAGGGAAGAAATTTGAAAACAGGTGCTTTTGAGTAGTTCGGCGGGGGGGGGGGGGGTCGAACACAAACACCTTTCATCAAGAAATGAGCAGTAAAATTTGAGCTACCTTATCTGTTCATATCTTTGTAATTTCACAGACACATTAACGTTAGTTTCCTCCATCTCAAACCTAAATTTTTGCTTTGTAAATTTCTGTTACTTACTGGAAGTTGGTCATAAAACTATGTTAATATACATATATATATATATATATATATATATATATATATATATATATATATATATATATGACTTTCAGCAAATGAATCTTTGTATCTACTGAATAGAATTGGATCAGAATCATATAACTTCCTCCCGCTTGTATCTGGTATTTTTCGTCTGTGGTGTCTTTCTGTTCTTTGAAATAAGGAGTCATCATTTACAAAAACCACAGGACCTTTTGGACACAATACTTGTCTGAAAAAAAAAGGAAATTAACAAATAGAACGATCCAAAAATCCAATTTAAAGAAAAAGACGCAAATAATTGTTTTCACAGTGTGCCATTACAACGTGGACGGTCTGGCATGAAAAAAAAAACAAAAACAAAAACAAAAAAACAAAACAAAAAAAAAAACAAACAAAACAAAAAACAAAGCAAAAAAAAAAACAAACAAACAAACAAACAAACAAACAAAAAAAAAAAACAAACAAACAAAAAAAAAAACCCCAAAAGATATTTAACTAGATGACATTGGTTCTGACGAATTTCAGATCCAATTGTCATATTCATAGTAACTGAATCAACTAGGGAGAGCCATTTCGTGGGTTTTGACATCTGTCTTGAACTTAAGTAATATGACGTACATGATGTCGGACGGATTGCGTAGAGAACTCATCAACACATAGCTGCGTAAGGTTCATGTGCTATCCGAACTGGACGGCTTATTTAACGTGAATTCGTGCAAATGTACACAATAAGAGAGAGAATACTAGCCTTGCATAATCATATGTACACTTCACATATAAAGAACATCAGAGTTTATACTCCAATTTCCCCATTCCTGCCAGAAGTTCATACTCCTTGCAGCCAGCAGTTTATCACTGTACACACATTGTGAGCCAATTTGTTTCACACTTTCACTAAATCTTTTGATTATAAAAACGCCTGCCTTACCTAACTTTCTTTTGCCTCCCGGTATAATAAAATGGACACATACATAAGTTCACTGACAACCGATTTTTGATGATCAATGCGAACAATTAAAATGATTGCTTTTTTTCATTTCAATTTGCAAAATGTCGACTGGGATTACTTTATTCAGTGGCACAAATCTATCGATTGAAGAGCTATCTCATTGATTACGTAACAGGAACCAGGTAGAGTTGACGTATGTTGTTTGAAGTCTGGGTCAGTGTAGACTCGTGCAGTCAAAGCTTGCAAAGAGACTTGGGGTAAAAATCACCACGCGACATAGGCTCTACGCTGGGTATCTTTGGCTGCAGGGTACACAGTAGTGTAAAAATGTCAAGTGGCCAAGAAGTTCTAGAATCGTAAAATGTATGTCTTTCCGTAAAGCTTCCTGTCGCGGACCAAATAAAGCCATCCATCATTCAGTATGTGGGTGCGCGTGGTATTATAATTTATATGCCGAATGAAGCCCATTCGAGAAAATTTTGAGAATGCATGTTAGCTGACCTATCCTGTCGCAATGTATAAGAAAATCGATATATTGATACGCGTGCATATACATGTACGAGGTGATTCTTGTATTTGCTGATTGAAGAAGCAAAACCTCAAAACAGTTTGTTTTATCATCAAAACGTTTCAGTTAATTGAAAACACAGAGCGGTTTGCACGCATCAACGAGGTAATATAGGGCACAAGTCCTACTCTCTACTTGTATAATAAAACATGTTTAAACCAGCTTGTGAAACCATTAAATATTTTGAAGAGGTACTTGTTTTTACTTACCACAATACCGACGATCATAACCAAAACAAAATACCCGACGATAGTGGCAATATCAGCCGCATCCAAACTTGCCTTAACTATAGCCATAGTTTGTGCTAATCCACCGCCACGTCGTCAGATGATGGTAAAGTTAACACTCAAAAATACCCAAAGAGTAACCCCTTAAATTGTTTATATTATACAGTGTTCTGAACTGTCTTTGCCTAAGATAACAGAACAGTGACTGTGATCACTGGCTTATCGCCAATCTCGGAGTGGTTGATATGTGGATTTTGATAACGTGATCTAATACTTGATGGCACGACCTCACCGTGATATGGCTTAAATTATGACCGCACAGGGAATGTATGTGAGATAACATAAACAAGCTCATGTTGTCTCTGTTTCATGTGTTTGGGTAGGCAGCATTTTCTTCCAAGCCGTGCACTAAGGTATCACAAACCAACTGATAAAGATACACAGTGTTGGTTGTCATTGCTATCGCAAATAATTCTTTTCATATGCATAAGTTACTTGTTGATCATGAATGCTCGTGATACAATCAGTTAGTGCACTTTAAACAAATATTCAATCATATATGTGAAAACGGTATTCCTGATTCATTTGCTCTCGAAAGTAGCAGAATTATTAATATAGCATTGTATTTGGACTCAACCTAATCTCTTTCGAAGAGACTAAATAAGCATCTTCCTTTGGTGGACTATTATAAATGACACGCGATCTTGCCGGTTCAGGAACAGTAAACAAATATCAAAAGTGTTCCGTAAAATCAAATCTATATGCTTCGCCCTAACACAATGTAAATGTGACTTATTTTCAGGGTAAATATCCCTGTGGCATCTTACATTAACACAACAATCACACCCACATCGACACACATCTACATTCTATTTTTTCATCATGTAAAAAATGTATTAAACGAATCAAAATGTTCCTTGTATCTTGATCTGTGGACTTGATACAACCATAGGAGGGATTGTTTTAAATTGTCCCACTTTTTACTGAAGAATAAGTGAATTATTATGATCAAACACCGGAGAAGCACAATTTTCCCGTGGTTTTTATTTTCCGAAGAATACACTTATGGAAAACTAAAACCGATAATTGTTTAGAAAGACGACAAAGACACGACAGTTACGCGTAGGAAGGAGTAGGTCTTCCATGGTTAACACTCAGACCATCATCATAGAAGCTTATTTTAATTAAAATAAAAAAAAACTCTACACAACTTTGTACTGTTGTCAATTTTATATGTTGACATTGATCGAAAAAGAAAATACAGACTGGCACGTCCGAGCGATTAATAATCCAACAATACCCTGTACACCCTATCCTTTTCTTTCTTATCAGTAATTTGGAAAAATTAAAAACCCGGAAATGTTGATTTTTAATAAATTCAAGAAAACAATTGTTCAGGAAAATTTGTGCTTCAACAGTACGTGACTTATTTCGAGTAACCAATTACTCAATATGAGTGAAAATAATACTTCTTGCAATACTTTTTAAGAATTAATCTTCAGTGTTTATGTAGATTTCTTTCTGAAAGTTTTTTTGTACTAGAACTAAAAGATCTATTCCATAGATCTCAGTCAAGAAGTTATTTATAAGTTTGATTCTTAAAATAAATGTTGGCCTACGTCTAAGATGGACGTTTGTAATAACAGGCTGCTGTACCACACCCGCTGATTATGCCTCTGCATATTTTCCCAGCATGAAAAACGTTGGGAAAACGTCATACAAAATGTCCAGTGAAATGCACGTATCGATCAATATGAGCTTGATCAATATTCCAGATCTGATGGCAGCAGCCATGTAATGAAACTTGTTGGCTTATGGTATCTAGTGTTTCATATAGGCCTACAAATATAAAATGTTTTCTCATATAGGTCTAACTACATGAGGTGGTTTAAGATAAGGCGTTTACTGCTGAATCCCTGTAAGACCACTCTATGTGCCTCAAGTTTTCTTAAGTTGCTTTGTTGACATACAAATGGTGGGCGTGGCTAAGGAGATACCAAAGCTACGCGATTGTAAAGTAATAAATGACTTGACCGGAAAAGATAACCATACCTATTATGCATTGTTTGTATTGGTACGTGTGACTGATGTTTGTGAAAATTACAGGTCTATTATATTTTGAAATACGGGGTTTCTCCAAACGAAAGTCAATTTGTTTTGACACATTTTGTCTGAAAAAATATAATTGTATTGAATATGTAGATCTCAAATTTTCAAAATTTATAACTTTTCCCATTTCTTCCTGTAATAGCAATATTATATATATATACATATATATATATATGTATATATATATATATATATATATATATATATATATATATATATATATATATATATATATATATATATATATATATATATATATATGAGTTGCTCTTTTTAATTTTTTTTTCTGGAGAAATCATCATTATGTGGTCCAGAAACAAAGAGTCTATCCTGGCCAACCAAACGTGTCGAGGCATTCCTCTAAGCATGTAATGCGATACAGCTAGTAGCACTGAATATGCGGCACCAGAATGACGGCACCACCAAGAATGAGGTTGTTCCCTAAATATTCCCAAATTTTCCTGGGTAGACCCTACTCGGCAATTTTAACCTCGCAAAAAAAAAAAATTTAATAAAGTCACAACACAAAAACAGCTTTCACGTAGTACTTTTATTAAAATATGATGAGACACCTTCCACACATACAAATGGGGAGGACTCACACCATTAATTAATACTTTGTTGATATCAATTCGGGAAAATGCAATGCAAGAAAAAATCTTTTGTGCCTAATTCGGGAAATTTGATGCTCGGGAATCTAAATGATTATACAGTAATTACCGACAGCTGACATAACCTTAAAACGTTGTCCAAGTTATCCGGTGTCCAACATCTAGACGACGTCTCGAGGTTTACAATATTGAAGTCCTAGCAGGTAATTCAAAATATATGGCCACATTGCCATATCCGATTCACATAACACATTCCAAAATTTCAATTTAATTCAAACTAAGTCCACTTTATCTTGAAGTTGATTATCTAAAGCTGTTGATCTAAACGTTGAAACCCACATTACACCAAAGCTCGTGTCTGCAGATTTTGGCTGCATTCTTAAGACCAGCACAACACACGATTTGTGTGTACAAACATGGTATCCATTAAAAACAGAAAATTGAGAACACTGAGCTGAAATTGGAATGTTCATCCGTTCTAGGATTTGCGTGTGCAAATCAAATAAATATACCACAACTTAATGTCAGCAATGTAATAGTCAATTCTGGCAACATGAATATTTGGGACGAATTTCATTTGAAAGGTAAGAGCACATCGGTCTCAGTCTCTTAATTTCGCAAATTTATGTACACTTTTACTTTTATGGATATGTTATATCTGTCGAAAAGCTCTTTGTCTTTTGAAGATAATATTTGAATGTATTCATAATGTTCATTATGCTAAGCTACGGATGGCAATATCAGTCTAAAAGCATGCATTCATAAACAATTTTTTGGATGCTTCTTGCCACCATGCTGAGAGGAAAATGCCGATTTAAGTATTGTACAATAAATCTGAAAGGATTTTACAAATGTTATCTCTGGATGTCCATCCCGAAACATCTTCATTGCTGTTTGGGCAGAAAATAGAAAAGTGTAGGTACCATTTTTTGATATTCTAGTACAAACCCACTCTTGAGAAGTAGGCTTGCACCTTTCATGTCCAGGTTATGATCATATTCTCTATCCTCCTTTAGTTCATGCTTGACAGATGCTCCCCGTTGATCTGCCGATAAGCATCCAATCAAAGCATATAATGAGTTATAGTCATCCCTTTAATGAAAGTAAAAGTCCAAACGCTATACCTACTTTTGCATGTATTGCAATGCAATATTCTATTTATTTGGTTGGTGAGTTCTCATGCTCATCTGGAAAAATATGTAGCTACGTTGCACACACCAAAAAAAGCGTTTATGCCATTTTCGCGTGACAGAAAATTTGTTTTAAAACAGTTGACGGCGTATTGAGATACAGCTGCTCAGCTGTTGAATAGCATTTAAATGAGAATAATAGATATAGTTGTAAATATATGACAATCATGAAGAGTGTATAGCAGAACGCTATCAGGAAAATATTGACTTTAATGAAAAAAGAGCCGATGTTGAATTGTGAAACGATTAAAATGTGTGCCACACACATATATGTGTATGTTTACCATGCTGGGGAGCCAACAAAGTTAAAATTCATATAAAGGAAATAAAAGATGCAATACTAATGTAAGATGAATGTAAAGTAAAAAATAAACTAATACCGCCGGGCATTGTAAATACAAACGTTTGAGAAAAAAGCTTTATGATGCGGAATTGTAAAATTAGTTGTGTTTTGTACCCGTTTCAATTATCATGGAATCTACTAATGTATCATCTCGAATGATTTGTCAGACAGACAAAAAAACGTACAGGATGCATGCAAACATGGTTCATACAGGGAAGCTATTGTATATGCATGTATATACAATTTTCTCCAAATCCTTTCACCAGATCTACTTCGCACATTGTAAGGATATACCACGATTAGATCTCTGGGAAATGTATTTAGTAGGTGACAATTTCCGATTTTTTAAAATGTTCTTCTCCGTTTTGCTGGAAAAGTTTCCAGACTCTTCATCTCTGAATTCTCGGCTCACCTAATATTGCACTGCGAAGCAGTATTGCATTGCAAATGACACGGAATGAAAATCAGAAGGGAATAACTCATTGCACGGCTTCTCCTGTTATAAGATTGCAATTACCCACACAAAGTAAAATGGGAATGGAGACCCATGTTCTGCCCGTAGTACTTATTTTGTCAGCAACCCATGGATAAAGTACCAGTGACTTTGCCACACATTGTCTCGACGATCCGCTGCATATTCTGACCATCTTCGAAGGAATGCTGATCCAAGTATCCTGGGAGACCATGGACTGCCAAGAGCTAGTAGTGAGCAACATGCTATATATCCTGAGTATAATGTAAATGACAAACAATGGCTGAACATCAATCAAATAAATGACTATATACTGTATACGCTGGCTATATGCACTATTTAACAAGTGCATGTTGTATTTTTCTGCAACACGATTTTTAGTTCAGTTGATGTGTCAGTCAGCTGGGCCTTGGTTATGGGTTTCGTGCGTCAACGTCAGTAGTCCGTCAACAAGTTCACATTGTAAACTCAAAAACCATTTGCCACATCCACATCAGGGTACTCTTGATCTGAATATGTTTAACAGATGATGCTGTGGTTTTTCCAAATTTCTTATGAATTTGCAAAAGTTTTTACGTGTTTAACTTATTAAAACCCGTCAGACATTTTATGTTGGAGTTTGTTACATGTCAAACAATGTTATTTAATACATGGTGTTGTTGTGGATCCATGATTTTTTTTTTTTTTTTTTTTTTGTTCAATTTTTTTTTCTCTTTTCTCTTTTTTTGTTTTTTTGTTTTGTTTTTTGTTGTTGTTTTTTTTGTTTTGTTTTTGTTTTTTGGGGAGTGGGGAGGGGGTGGGGGATATTTGGGTGTTGGTACACATAATCGAATTGATCACAATGTATGTCACTGGGATTCCAATAATTATTCACATTTTGACTTTTTATCCAGGACCATTAACCATATTTGCTTCAAACTTAGTGGACATGTATCCTGGACGGGTCTCTACTGAATTTGTTAAAGCGATTATGCCACTGTTATTTTTGTTGTTGTTGTAAGGGGGTTCTTTTTCTTTGTTTTTGTTTGTTGGTGGGCAATTATTAAAAAAAATTCCCAAACCGATTGGTCAATTGCTTTAGGAATGCATAAGAATTCTTCTGGAGAGTTTTAGACCTCAATGTGTTCAAGAGATGGCGCTGTGTTTTCAATGTTCGCGATTTTTAACTTCGAAGGAAGTGCTATTTTGTGTAATTCATTTCCAATTTGATGGGAATATACCTTGACTCGATATTCTTTATACCAGTTCACTACACAGTGCTGTTGGCGTTTCCTAATTTTTAATATTTTTTTGAAATTACAAACTATCTGTCAGGGTACATGTGCATGTTAGCTTTGTTTGTATAGGGTAACAGTGAGGCCATTGTGGTGAAATGTGTATCATTAGGTAGTGGTGTCTAGCGGCAACTTTAGGAACTACAATTCTTTAAATATGCAGAGACGGCTATTTCAAGCTGTTGCAAACAAATAAAACTTCTAGATACACAAAAATTCTGTGGGATTTTCCAAATCTAGATTGACGTTAAGAATTTTAAGGTCGGGGATTGGTTATAAAAGCAGGCAATGCAAGTCATTTTGCATCATGCCCTAGCTGTGTTGCTATACAGAGCTCCACCACTTTTTTCACATCAGAGCTATTTATCTCGGTCACGAATATCTATATGAGTATAACTTACCCCTTGGGTGGCCTATAAATTTTGTGGAACTTGCCTTCTTAAATTTAAGTCACAATATCATAGGAGACAATAAATGCCATTATTTGTACAAACATTGGGTAGGCCCAGATTTTTTCCACATCCAGATTAAAACGTGTAGCTAGGGCACGCAATACCCTCATGGTTAGCTGATGAGAAATCCAAGCTGTGTTGACAAACAGTTGACAAACAGTTATGGCGGGTAATCGTACTTAGCCACATGCCCCTGATTCAAGACACTAGCCATGCCTGTGTTGTCAATGGAAACACCCAGGAATGTGGTGCCTGAAGTTCCAGTTTTGTTGATTAGAAAACATTACAGTGGTATGTGCACTGTAAGGTCTGTTATCTCTGGGTTATGGCTGCAGTTCTGTCATTTGTAAGCTAAGAAATCCCACATGGCCAAAAAAATATGCATGTTGTGATGAGTTGCTATGTATTTTAGGCACGTTTCCGATAAACAAACGTATAGCCAGTTGAAACATCAAGCCCTAATAGCCATGAGCAGTAAGTAATCTCCAATGATGCCCCCATGTATTGTAGGTCTGCTAGGTTAGGATACCATCATCTCACTAGCTCGAATACGATGTTGACATCTTCATTGAGTACAGCAGCCTGCTTGGCCATATATCTAGGATCTTCCTATGCCATCCTATAAAAAAATTGTCTGAAACTTTTTATAAACTCTGTTCCGTATTCCAGTGTCACGTATATGTGGCCAACATAAACAGAATTGGCATTCATCAGCACCACCCCTGTATAGCATAATGTTCCCCATTACTTCTGCTTCATTTGCATCCTCTACATTGTGGTGGTATTCCTGTTCTCCAACTTGTATGTAATCTCAATCATCATGCATGACTACTGCCTGCACAACCTCTTGCTGTTCTGTGCCCATCATAACAATTGACAAAACATTACTTTCAGTTTGTTCACCATTATTATGAAGTCCTGGCTCTCTTTCCTTTCCTTGCCCACATTGTGCCGGTTCACTTTCATCTATCATATCGGGGTTGTTGGATTCTTCCATTTCTCTGTCCAGTAGTATAGAAACAAATAACCCACATTCATAAATTTCAAACCCAACACTGGCATCAAAGAGAGTTACCAAAGCATCAACCTTCATCTTCCAATACCAATGTGAAGAAGCAAATTTCACTCCTGACTTGAGACAGGCAGTCACCCATAAAAGGCAACTGGTGGTTTTTGTCTATAGTATTTAACCAAAGAGAACTAAATGAATTTTTACTCTAAAAGTTTTGATCTGTGGACTTGCTATCTTCTTTGATCCAATTCCATGTTCCCCGTGCACATTCTTTGTACGTGCACACACATGATACAAGAGACAGGGTTTGAGAGGACACAGGCATTTTTTATCAAGTTTAGTGTCCATAAAAATAATATGGTATGATTTACTTAGTACACACATGTATATAATTGACATTGTCTTCCAAGCGGTCAGTGTATGTATTTTGTCAGGTATATAATTTGTATCTGTTAAAAAAGTATTTTTTCATATAGATTTGTTATTGATACACCATGGTCCATTGTTCTTAAAATTGAGTCAATGCCGACCTGAAGGACTACACTAAAAGTGTTGAATTTGGCCCAAACAAAGACCCCAATTTATTGATATATTGCACCATGCATTCATCCATGATGTAATCTTAACAAAGTGTTCATGATTCAAAAATAAATTTCAGGTTTAGAATGCTGCACAAAAATGATTCTAATTGAGCAAAAATTTAAAAAGAATCACGTGTCTAATATCAAGAGCATGGACTCAATTTTATATCTATCAAACCTTCTTTATTTTTGGTCCACCCTGTCACACCAATCCTTGTGCCTCCACATGAGCATGTGCCTGTAGTGTGGTCAGCTAGTTGAAATGAGGATGGGAACTCAGAAGATCTGATTACAGGAAATAACCTCTATCTTGCATCAGAAACACTCCTTCCATGAGACTTGAAAAAATCCAAAGAGTTGAAAACATGTTGTGGGTTAGGCAGATTATGACAGTATGTGAAGGCCCTACATACAAATTTATAATGTTAACAGAAGCTTTCAAAGAAAATGTCAACAAACCAAAAGTGTATTTATTGCAATATAGGTTTGTTGTGCAGGAATTACTATGCTCCAACGACAAATATTCGATAGTGATCCCCTACATGAGCATACATAGACCTAATCTGACCAGACCAGCCATCTGGATTTAACAAGCTGCTCTCATAATTTGATTGTCTTCTCACATATGTATGCTTTACACAGATTTTTGTCACACATACACATGCACACACACACACACACACACACACAAATGTATGTATGTATGTATATTTATATGTGTATGTGTATATATATATATATATATATATATATATATATATATATATATATATATATATATATATATATATATATACTACTGAACACCGTGGATCATTGTACCAAAGCACAAAAGATGAAAATTGGAACATTCAGGTTGGAATTTCCGGGTGACAAAGAAGTGAACAATATTTTCACGGACAAAATGGACAGAGAAAAAGCCCTGCTCATGAATAAGTTGCAGCGCCCTACGAACAATAAGAACATCTTAGAAACTGTAATTGCCCTCTGACTTCAGGCACAGGATGTAGCAGGCAGTACTCGACACACATGGTGAACCCCTTTCTGAAATCGCTGGAGGAGCATACTGATCAGGGCTTGTGCATCGCAGAAAAAGTTTCCTTGGTCAAGTACCTGGAAATCATACAGAGGCATGGTGAGGTATGTAAGTCACCACTGGTCCCGAAACCAGTACAGTGCACTGAACATGTTGCTATATGCAAGCTGTCCTGTAGCCACTATTCAGCCCATGCCTATATCAGGTCAGCATCACCATATCTGCCTAAAAACCTTACAGTTGGGCCTTGATATTTTAGAGGGAAAGCGTGGCATCCCCAGTTAGATGACAAAGATGAAGCTGTAGCAAGACATTGCCACTGGGCAATACAAAGGCAACTCCACGAAAGTTCATTAAATTTTGTTGAGCATTACAGGGATAACCACAGTCAATGGCATGCTATGTCAAGGTGTCAAAAAAGCTCGAAACTATAAGTCATCCGAAAAAAGTCATCTCATAGTCTGCAACTGAGAATATGATTATAATATAATTCGCAGATCTGTACTACACAAGGGCACCTAATTAGACTTTGGGGAAAACGCTTACCTTGTGAAACGTTTCATGACATTTCATGACAAGGGCATTGCATTCTGTGATGGACAATACATGGCACGACCTCACCTGTCAGTGTTTTTATTGGAATAAAATAGGGACCGCCAATACATTTCTTCCTGAGTGCCAAAAATGATCCAAAGGCACCACACAGGAGGAAGGGCAAGAAAAACTATAAAGAATATACCTATAGTTACAGGGGCAGTATATGGAGGATATACGGAAATCCTTGTACAAAGTATATCCTTCAAATATAAACTGACGTATGTTACAGATTTTGATCTATGGTAGCTGACTAAAATAAAATAAACTGGGTGGTTTCCATACTTGGATTAACATTCAAACAACCAATTTCCCTCACACATTCTTATTCACTACAGCGAAAGCTTACTGTGTGGTAGTGTAAATGTCCACATAATCTTTAAATTGTGCATCATGGTTATCAACACAGCTTGGTACATCTTCCCAACTCTAACTGGTTACCGTCATTTTCCCTGTGGCCCAAAGTTGGGGTTTTGGTGGCAGAAAATCCCGTCCTTTAATTACCATATGTCCGATCAAAATGTATTTTTAAACCTTTTTATGAAACTTTACTTTGTATTAATTTTCAAGATTTAAAATTACTATTACGTATTTAGAACCAGTTTAAAAGTTTCACTCAGCTATCTTAAAAATCTAACGACCCAATGCAAAATAATATTGCATTGCAGTAAGCGACCATTACGTGTATTAGCATTGCCAAAAATCAGTTTAGGTTGAAAATCGTCTACATTTTCACAAGTTCATCAACATGAACATCACCAGATGTAACAACAAAACCCAAACATCCACTGAACAATGCATTACTCATTGAATATCCATGGAAAATAAGATGTCACATTGACCACATAAAAATAAACAATACATGAAAAATAGCAAACAAAGGCCATCCATGATCAAAACACATCAGTCATCAAACAAGCAAAGTCGAAAACCGGAAGTTCAAGATAGACATACCAACAAGTGTATGATAGTTTCATACATGTATATCAGTGAACCAATACACTACGCAATATGAATAAAAAAACCTCTCTCCTGATTTGAGACAGGTACATGTAGTTTAAATTTATTTGATGCTTGCAACTTTCAACTTTAAGAAAGATCTTGCCTCAAGCACGCATTGGGTAAAAGATAGGCTAGAATTGTTTGGTTTATATATTTACTATTTCAAAATATAACATCTCAAATTCACTGGGTATAAACATATATTAAATTCTCGTCCTTACCCAGAAACGTCAACCATGATTGCTTCAATTTCATTTTAGAATATCTTTGTTTCATAATTTTTTGAAATAGAAGTAAATGACGAGAGTTAAATTTGTCAAATTCGGTGTATACTCTAGCAAAGCAAATTAACCTTGACATATAGATACCATAAGCTTGTCCAAGTGAACTATTACTATCCATGTACAGGTAAGTTACTCTGTTCAATTATCATGTTTGTTGTATAATTTAAACATTAATTCACTTCTATCATAATGTTAAGAAATAGACATTTTGTGTCATTTGCTGTAGTTTCTTTTAATTCCAAATCATCATTATTTGTAAACCATATTCTCGAAAGTATTTATAATTGATGTTTAATAGGTTATCAATATACCTAAATGTCACCTTGAAACGTTTATCATGAAATTTCTTTTTTCTTTTTTTTTTTTTTTTTTTTTTTTTCGTTTTGCTGGAAACTTATACTCATGGTAATTTAAATACATTTTGGCCAAACGAGGTGCACAGAAGTACCCATTGCAATGCCAATTATCTGTCTAAAGACGGAGTTTCCAAGATTGACGTGTTATCAATCAAAAAGCTCAACAACTCAACAAGCTGGTCATATTCAAAGGCGGACTGCCCATCCTAAAACATGCACCTTTATAAGATATTATCATTCTTTGAAAATTATTTTCATATATATTTTATATATGAGACACTAGACACATTTTCTTCATATATGAATGACGAATAGTTGTGTCTAAAGTTGAGAAGTCCCAAGCTGAAATCCGTTTAAAAGGTAAATGGTTATCTGTACCATTCAACTGCTCTAACAAGATCTTCAAATTGGATGAAATCCAAACCCTGTAAATATCGAAAGATGCTTCGATCTCACAACAGTGATTAAACCAAACTTGTTCATTCCTTGAGCCTTTAGACAACAAAATTGGCATGCACATCAGTAACTTTCGGGCCAAATGAAGATAAACTTTGTTGATGTTGATTCAAAATATCCAATTATAAATTACTTTTTCATATGTGGGAGATCTTGCGCTGGTTAACAGCCTTAATTAATCAACGTAAACCATATAATAAAACTTTTCATACAACATTGATGTTATTGGATGCTTTATCAGCAGATGCAAACACATATTTGTCATGCATCTGTTACAGGCACTTGACAACTTTCGGATTTATCAGCACAGGATTTGGTTGTTGATTCCTTGTGTTATGTAATTTTCGTATTTTGTTTGTAACAATATGCTATTCAACCAGTTGCCATTTTTGGATGACTGCCTGTCTCAAGTCAGGAATGAAATTTGTTTCTTCACATTGGTATTTGAAGATTGTTGATGCTTTGGTAACTCTGGAATCTCTTGGTTGTCATTGTTGGGTTTGAAATTTATGAATATGGATCATGTTTTACTAACAATTTGATAAATAAATCATTGTCTATGTTGTGCTGTGAGCTGTGGTCTCAGACTCGTAGTTATAATGGAGGTAGAGTGTGTTTATAATGTTCCAGATTCACAAATATCACAAAAACGATATAAACCTACGTTTTTCTTTTGCTGATAAATCAGCTGAGTCACTAATCAGGAGAACCAAAAAGTGATAGGCCTACCAGGTCTGTTTTTGTTTTTGGCAGAAGTGATTAACTTTGGGTTTTGAGTGGTTAGGCCTATACATTTTGGAAATACTGTAGTCCGTAGTTAATGAAGAATATTTCAACGGTTGAGAGGACCGATTTAAATTGTTTGAGCGAGAATATGAGAATATGACAAACAAAATCAGACAACATACTATAAATAATATATCTAATAAAACACGCATTTTTTAAAATTTAACATTGAATTGCAAATCAGAATACTCAGGTATTTGTCTCTATGCTACCTACTTGTTTTTTATTTGTACTCACAATTAGGTAAATATACTAAACCTCACTCAATTAGGTAAAAATACTAAACCTCACTCGAAGGAGTATTTTGGTTTAATCATGTTTGGCGCCACCTGGCTGCCATATTAAAATATATGGTGGTTCTCCACATATGTTTTTAGAAGAAAAAGTTTGTTTGTAATAAAGTACTGAAATTTTGCACTAATATCGACTTTTTTTCCTTTCGAAGTATTTGTTCGTAAGAAGATTGATGCATAACATTATCGCAGGATAGTATTATATTTTACACACTATTATTCTCCGTGTGCTTGAGCACCCGATATCTTTTCTCGATTCTTGTTTTAGAGAGCAAAGTATCCCAGGAAAGCAGGTCTGCCCCACAGTGGCAGCCAATCTGACATATTGCTGGATCATACGCCATGGTTACCGGTAAACACTAATATGAAAGCACCTATGGGATATCATTTGGTGTAACTTTGATCCTGAAATATGAAAGGTGAAAATGATACATTGGTTCGTGTTTCGGTATTGTGTGAGTGAAGACTCTGATATTGCAAACAACTATAGTCATCCTAAATGTCAGCTGGGGAGTGAAGATAGGTGACGCTGATATCACATATGCAAGGTCACATGTTACATCTAGTTACGTTTACTGTTCTTTTGATATCAGTGGAATCATTTGAGCTACAACTTTAATGTTGCATGTTGTGATGGTCTTCTGTAAGGGCTGAAATGAGATGCATATGGTTGTATTGAGCCATTGTTTTCAGCGGCCATTAAAAAAATCTTGAGTCAGTACTTTGATATTTGCATATGATGATGGCCCAAAAAAGGTGACATTTGAATGACCTTGATGTGCGAAACTAATGTCTTATCTTATATCTTGGTAAGTATCTATCGTAGGCCCATGGCTACTATTAAACATGAACAGAAAGAACCTTAAGGTTTGTGAAAGATCACACAGGTTAAAAATACCACTTTAATGTTGCACAAAATGGTGGTTTGTATGGCCTAAAACGAGATGCATATGCTCAATCCTCATGATTACATGATTATTTAGTTAACTCGAAAAATAGTGAGCCAGTATTTCCATATTTGCATATGATAATGGGTTCAAAGAAAGACCTTTATTTACTTTTGAATATCACAGAACCACGTCAGTCTGTGAATCTAAAGTAAACGGAGAAGAGAATTGTCACAGACCTGTTTTTAATACTACAATATGTGGCCAAAGTCTTTACATGGCTGTGGCACTGTAGCAATGCATTTGCACAAGCTTGAACATTGCTTGCCATGTGTGGTCCCTATACCCATATGTTATTTATAAATTGTCCGTTCTTCAGTGTTGCTCTGTCAAACGTTCTTACTTTTTGAAAACAGTTGCAACCCATTTTCATCTCCAATACAAATTGCATGATAGAAACAGGCTGCTCGCCACCCTTTGAACAGGTGACGTTCTGGTAACCACTCACAATTTACCCATATCAAACAACCAACTTTGTACGCAAATGTCCATGATGCCACTTTGTTGCTCGCTTGGTACTTTCTTATAAATATTCAGTCCCTGTTTATAGTAAGTCAGGACCGAAAAAATACATTTCTCATTTAAAACTTAATTAATGCTTATAAATAAAACAGACAGGAAATAAGCAAAATAGATACATTTCACACTTAAAACAGAAAAATTGTAAATGAAACAGGAAAAAAACCCCAAAACAAATCAGACATTTCTCATTTAAAACAGAATAATTAAAAATAAAACAGACAGATAAATAAAACAAAACAGATACCTTTCTCATATGAAACAGAATAATTGCAAATGAAACAGACAAAATAATGAAACAAAACAGATGGTTCTCATTTAAAACAGAATAATTATAACTAAGACAAAAAAAATAAAACAGATATTTCTCACTTGAAACAGAACAATTATAAATAAAACAGACAAAAATAAAACGACAGAAATTTCTCATTTAAAACAGAATAATCATAAATAAAACAGACAGAAACAACTCAAAACACAAATTTCTCTTTAAAACAGAAAAATTGTAAATAAAAGAGAAAAAAAACACCAAATAGATAGAAATTATAACTAAAACAAGCCATTTTTGAATGAAACAGACAACAAAAGAGAACAGGTGTCGCTGCTAAATGAAACAGGCAATCAAGTCCAATAAAACAGACTAAAGTGGAAGAATCTACAGTTTGGCAAAATCAGATTCAGTGTGCGCATGTGTAGCCAGGGAAACGGGCAAAAAGCCGGAACAGAACACAATATAATCGAATATAATTTTTGCCCTTTTTTGACTTTATCTAAAAGAATCTACCATCCAATTTATGAATATTATAAACCTACGAGAAAGAACACTTTCACTGATTCACAGTTCCATTATTCCCACTGGGAGGAAACAATGCTTACATATGATAATAAATGCATAAGGAATGGCTCTAATGTTTGCCCATACTGGGTTTTCACTGCGGTGCTGGGTGTGCATGTGCCTCTGAACGTCCCAGCACAGTAGCTTCCGATTGACTTTGATAGAAATATGTTTTTTTGTTCATAGATTGATTATTCAGTTACATTTATGCCTTTCTGAAGTTTGGCACTAAGGTACTTTTTGAGTTTAATTGTTCATACCAAAGACATCATTATAATGCATGTGCATAGAGTGATTAGAAACACACATAAAACAAAGCGCATGTATTCAATAATAGTTGCAATGGCATTGATACCTCTCGCCAGAGACCACCCCTATGGAGGACCAAAATATGCTGATGGGCAGATGAAACATTAAGACTAATGATTTTTTTTGCCATCTAGAAAACACTATGTAGACCATACAGATTTTGACCAGAAAGAGTGAAATTAGGCCTACAATTTAAAGACTTGGCCCAATCTAGTATGCAGGTCAGCGCAACAGAAATGCCTTAGATCTAAAATGAAATTCACACAGGAAGTAGGTCCTAGGCTTAGGTCCATTGGTTTATACTCCCTTTGATTTAGGCCAATCTCCCATCAAATTGATGCCGTAGTGAAGGCCTAAATATTTGTTATAAACTCGTGACCTAGTGGAACAGTAGGATTATTTTGTTTTGGATGTAGATATTGTATTTTGATAGGCTTCAATGCTTCATAATCATAATAGGCCCAGTTTGGACGGTTTGGACTTTTGTTCACCGAATTTAGGACTTTCGGAAAAAGCAATGAAAACACCAGTTACTGACATTTGCCAAAATTAACTCATTTTCAACCAACAATCCAATTTAATGATTCGGAACATTACAAATAAGCCCACAAAAACAAAATTCTGGTTTATCATCAGCAACCACATGTTTTTTGAAAAATAAATTGCTGACAAAGCTTCAATGCCCTGAGAGGTCAGCGATGCTAGTGTAGATCAAGTCAAGACAGCAGAAAATCAACGCCCAATCGCGGCTGCTATGGAGGCAACACTTATGATTAACCAGGATATTTTTATAGGGCCTGAGTGTGGATTTTTATACATTTTTATACATTTTTATACAGACGACATTTAGACTTTAGCGGGAAAAGGCGTCATTAGGGTGGAATGAGTTAAGCTAAAGCAGTAACCGCGTGTTTTGCATGGCTGCCTTGCACCGTTTGGGGTTTTTTTACTCCCATTTGTTCATGACAGTCATTATTTTATGTTATCACTTGACATTTTATCATCTTTAGTTCTGAGTAATAATAACATATTGTTTGATGAATATTCATATCTTACTGTGTGTCTGGTGATACTGATATTCTGATTCATGACGATGGTTTCTCAATATTTGGCCGGGTTTTTTTAACATGGACTGAATTTTGGTTTACAATGTTGGCTTGTAATAGTATCATTTAGAAAAAACTCAAATTTCAAGAGGAAAAACAAATCTTTTACGCCTAGCATTTACTAGAATCCAGTCGACAGCCGGGCTTGTTCAGCTGGGTTTTTGTTGTTGTTGTTGTTGTTGTTTTTTTGTTTTTCTTTTTTGTTTTTGTTTTGTTTTGTTTTGTTTTTTTTTCTTTTTTGTTTTTGTTTTTGTTTTTTTATTTTAATTATTATTATTTTATTTTTACGTTTGAAACTGTGAAACCATGAACTTTCGGACTCTTCTGAACACTATACATGTATACACTAGGTTCGCCGGAACAATCGCCTGTGCTCTTTTAGCCCGGGGGGGGGGGCTGCGACCAGATTCTGACTGGTGTCAGGATGAGAAGTAGCCGGTCTCCCAGTGGCACTTCTTAACATTTCAGTGGCCTACTGAAGCAACCGTTTTCACGCCAAAATCGTGTCAATTCGCGGGCTACACATGTGCATTGTATAAAATGTAGACAGTAGGGCCATCTAACGCCAGTTTGGTTTCATTTGCCGAACTGATCATTAATAGTTTGGCGGTATGCCTATATGGATGTCACTATGCGTGTTTTGTCCCCTCGCTTATCTTTCTGATTGAAATAATTCTGTATAAATTAAATGTTATACTTTCCTCACAATGTCAGGTTTTATGAGACTTATTATTCAACACGAACACCTGTTTTTAGGTATCATTAACTTCTGTTTTTGTCTGTCTTATCATTTTGTTTTTAAATGAACTAAACGTTTAGTCCAGGAGATGAGACACCTTTATTTATGTTTTCGAGTGCATTTTGTTTGAACATGTTTTCTAAGGCAGAAATACCTGGAGAAATCAAATCTGGCTGTCTTACAAGCTGAAAGTGGTCCATTTTCTTTCCATACAGCTGTTTTGGAGGGAATTTCGCCTTCCAAAATGGTAACAAAATTAAGGGGTAGGGGAAATTTAAACGGCCATATCTTCGTCGATATTGCTTACATCAGAATGTGTTACCCCTCAAAATGTTTGTACGTAGCCCCTCTATCCAATAAAGCAAACCAAATTTGAATATGTTAATTAGTGACGTCAACAGAGGTCATAAGGTCACCAAAACGGGTCAGAGGCTATACCTCCTGGAGGCTCCAGAAAAAACACCACAAACTAGAAGAAACAAGACCAAAATGATTTATTTGACTTTTATTCAGTAGAAAAGATAATGCTTCACACATCTGCCTACAGTAAATCTTTGTAAAGATAATCTGCATTGTTTCAAACAAACTGATTCAAATTACATTGCTTTTTCATCAAATTGTGACATTTTCCACTCTGGTGCATTGCTTGACATTGTAAAGTGGTCCGCAGCTGTTAGGCTAACTTTCTGAACTACAGGATTACGCAAAGCTCGGATACATTGCTTATGGTCTTTTCTGACCACTTGGATGATAGAGAGGACTCAACAGATGAAGTTCGGTACTTGTGAATGGGACTATAAGTTCACAATGACAACATCTCTAGCATAACTCGTTGCCATTTCCAAACATAGTCAGACTTGCTGCAAAATAATGTATATATATATCACCCTTTGATATATCAAGAAAGCTGAATCAAGGGTTTTCAAGTGCTTTATAAATCATCTTCGATTTCATAGTCTGAATCATCAGAGTCAAAGGAATTTTCATACCCATCCTGGTCATCATTGTCTGATGGTTGGTCAGCTGTAACGTGTTCAGCTATGTCTTTTGGCATTTGGTCCCCAACAAACCAGACCATCTGGTATTTGCCATCAGTTAGTTTCCAGCCACACTCAGTAGGATCAATCGAATCAGATATTGGGTCCTGGAGGTGTGCATTTCTCCAAATCATAGTCACATAGTTTGTCCTGTTCAGCTTTTGTGAAAGAACTCGCCTGGATGGGGGAAGAGTGATAGCATGTGCTCCTTTAATTTTGGCTAGTGGTTCAGACTCCTTTCTAGGTGCATACTTCTCTCTGAAGATTGCGCACCTTGCTTCCCCTAGGTTAGAGACTTTTGCTTTGTTGTTGCCTTCTGAGATCTCTTTGCTTTCTTAGCTTAGCAAAGAGATGTTGGTAATACTCTGACGACTCTACTTTGCCAACCCCGTGTCAACGAATTTTTGGGCCCCCTTTTATATTTGATTTTTGTCGCATTTCATGTGACATCTCAACTACAGTTGTAACATTGATGACGTTAACATTGCAAAATAGCAAAATTGGTCATGTTATACTAGACTAAAGGTAAAAGGTGCTGGTCACAGTGTTTTGTCAGCTCAGCATGAGAATAAATTCTGTGCAAAATGTTAAAATGTAGTCCTGAATCATGTGAATGGCATTATAAATGATGCGGAATTATGACCAGATGACTCGATCCTAAGTTTACTTTCTAATAGAAAATGGGAAATTTAACTTGGTGCAAGTATGTTCGCGATCTGAGTATAAAAGTAATTTGTATGAATAGCTGAGCTACCCAAACTACATGTACACATACTTCTGTAGGTTAAATATAAATGGCTTTTAATTTCCAGTTATGTAGAGAGGGGCGGGGAAGGCTTTTGTTTCCCAAATGTTTTGGCCACTTGACCCCTGAACAGTATCTAAGTGCCTCAAGGTGGATATAAATGAGGAAGAGGCTCTTTGATTCCAGACGATTGGGCCCCCTTTTGGTATCTAAATGCATTAAGTGGATCTTGAATATTTGGGCCCCCTATTTGTAAGTAAATGCCTTGCAGTGGATATAAATGGGGAGGGGACCTTTTGGTTTCAGTATATTTGGCCCCCTGTTCGTACCAAAGGGTCCCCCCTCCCCATTTATATCCACTCTATGCCACAAACAAATAGGGAGCCCAAAAATACTGGAGCCAAAGGGCCCCCTTCCCATTTATATCCACTGTAAGGCATTTACTCACAAATAGGGGGCCTAATATTTTGGAACCAAAGGGCCCCCTCCCCATTTATATTCACTGCAAGGTATTTACCAAATAGGGGGCTCAAATATCCTGGAACCAAAGGGACCCCCTCCCCCATTTATATCCACTGCAAGGCATTTACTTACAAATAGGGGGCCCAAACATTTTGGAACCAAAGGGCCCCCCTCCCCATTTATATCCACTTCAAGACACATGCAAATGGGTGGCCCAAATATTCTGGAACCAAAAGGCCCCCCTCCCCATATATATCCACTGCAAGGCATTTACTTACAAAATGGGGGCCCAAATATTTTGGAACCAAAGAGCCTCCTCCCCGTTTATATCCACTTCAAGACACATACAAATGGGGGGCCCAAATATTCTGGATCCAAAGGGCCCCCCTTCCCATATATATATATCCACTGCAATGCATTTACTTAAAAACAGGGGGCCCAAATATTCTGGAATCAAAGGGCCCCCTGCCCATTCACATCCACCTTAAGACATAAACAAATAGGGGGCCCAAATATTCTGGAACCAAAGGGCCCCTCCCATTTATATATCCACTTTAAGACGCTTACAAGCAGAGGAAATCAGCTGAAAATCCACATCCCTGAGTCCATTCCAGAATATTTAAGCCCTCCCAGTATGAAAGAGCTTTCTTTAAAAAAAAAAATCTGGTGTTTTATTGTATTTTGTTCATTCATATCAAGAGCCAGATATGCCGCGTATGTATTTCCAGCAATGCAGAAAACCAGGAATCAGGGGGAAATGGAGACACCCAAATCTATTCATGTGGGGTAGATTTGTACTAAAATATGTGTTGCACAAATAAAAAAAACAACTTGGAGGGATTGTGAGATAATTCCTACAAGGTATTTTGGGGGGGGGGGAGGGGGGGGCAAATGTTTGCAGGGAGGCCCAAACGTTCGGCAAATGAATGGGCCCTTGGGGGACCATCCGTTCGGGGGGAGGGCAAGTATTCTCTGACACGGTACTTGTTGATGGCTTATCTGACATTGTCACAACTGACATGGACTAATGCAGACTGATCAACTATCATGTAGCTTTCACTGCATCTATACAAAACACAACTGCATAAAATATCACTGCATCTAGATACAAAGCACCAGTGCATAAAATATCACTGCATCTGTACAAAACACAAGTGCATAAAACAAAGACTAAGGATGATACAAACAGCACATTCACAAAATAAAATAAAGGCTGATAACTTTCCTGCTCACCAAAAGCAAGCAATAAACTGACTGGCTTTTCTACTGGCCTAACTTAGGCCAAGATTAAATGTCTTTCCAACAACAGAGTGGAGAAAATGCACTGTCCTTTGGCTTACCAACCTCTTCGGCCTACTGCCTACCTAAAGCAAACAACTGGGACTTTACTAGTTAACTGCTAAAGTGTCAAAAACAAAAACAACAAATAATAAACAGATTAAGCCCTAATTACAAACTACATTTAACCAGACCTTATTTTAGGAACAGAAATGTGGCTAGACAATTCTAACAAGGACAGTGAAATTTTCCCACCAAATTACAACATACACCCCAAAGACCAGAATACAAAAGGAGGCGGCAGTTAAAGATAAAAAAACTGATAAAACGTAAGCAGAAACCATATAACCACATGCAGTCATCCCATAAACATTTCAATATTGAAATCTACAAGAAACATAAAGGACACACCCACTCAAAGATACGAAAATCTTATTCTAAATATCTCATTACATTATTGAAACTAGTTTTGCTCAGAAAAACAGTAAACACTTCTGGTACATCAAATCCGGACAGAAAGACAATACATGACCTAATTGCACTTGAGCACTGGTCAAACACGTGGGGCATGAAGTTAAACATCAACAAAATTTTGTTATATCATGCAAATCAATAGGACCAAATAACCTAAACACCACTGTTATCATTAATACCAACAACAACTAAGACAAGTAACACACAACCCATATATCTGACTTATACTTAATGAAAACTTAATATGTACATCACAAGCCGAAAAACACAGAAACTTGTTCTTTCCAACAATGGTCATTGACTGGAACAATCTCACCTATCACCAAATTTCTGCAGAGACAATAGACACTTTCAAAAGCAGACTGTCTGCAACATGATACTTGGACTAATTGTCCTACACCCCTGGGAACTGTTACTCCACGAAAAGATCTGCCCAGTATTTATACACAACAGAACAGAACAGAGATGGGGTTTCCCCTCTTTCAGAACAATGCAATGTGCTTGAGGCAGGAATTCCCCACTTTCAGTTTCACAATGCAATGTACATGATGTACTTGCAGCGGGGATTCCCCACTTTCAGTCGTTACCATGCAGTGTACTTCAAGTGGGGATTACCCACTTTCACTATGAGAAGTTCAGTTTAAAATAAATTTCACTTACTGTTGCTTGTTAGGCCTAATCACTGATTGATACATAAATTACCCCAACATACGGAAATATAATCAAATGAATTGAGCAATATTTTGAAACATACATTTATCTTTGATAGGTAATGCACAAGGGCAGAAGATGTCAATATTTGGTAGGAACGAAAAACTTGAATCAGTTTGTTTTAACAATGCACATTGTCTTTTACAAAGATTTACTATAGTCAGATGTCTGAAGTATCATCTTTTCTACTGAATAAAAGTCAAATAAATCATTTTGGTCTTGTTTCTTCTAGTTTGTGGTGTTTTTTCTGGAGCCTCCAGGAGGTATAGCCTCTGACCCGTTTTGGTGACCTTATGACCTCTGTTGACGTCACTAATTAACATATTCAAATTTGATTTGCTTTATTGGATAGAGGGGCTAAGTACAAACATTTTGAGGGGTAACACATTCTGATGTAAGCAATATGGACGAAGATATGGCCGTTTAAATTTCCCCTACCCCTTAATTTTGTTACCATTTTGGAAGGCGAGATTCCATCAAAAACAGCTGCATGGAAAGAAAATGGACCACTTTCAGCTTGTAAGACAGCCAGATATGATTTCTCCAGGCATTTCTGCCTTAGAAGACATGTTCAAACATAATGCACTCGAAAACATAAATAAAGGTGTCTCATCTCCCGGACTAGTTTGTTATGTTTTGTTGTATTCTATTTTGTTCCGGATTTTAGCCCTTTCCGTCGCGTAGGCATGCGCTCACTGAATCTAATATTGCCTACCTGCAGATTCTTTCACTGTTGTCTGTTTTATTTAAAACATGATCGTCTGTTTCATTCGGCAGCGACACCTGATATCTTTTGTTGTCTGCTTTATTCAAAATGGCTCGTTTTATTTATCATTTCCGTCTGTTTTGTTCTTTTGTTTTTTGTTTTGGTCTGTTTTATTTATAATTGTTCTGTTTTATTTATAATTGTTCTGTTTAATTTATAATTGTTTTTTTTATTTGTAATTGTTCTCTTTTAAATGAGAAATATCTGTTGTTTTATTTTTTGTCTGTATTATTTATAATTGTTCTGTTTCAGATGGGAAATATCGGTTTTGTTATAGTTTTTGTCTATTTTAGTTATATCTTTTCTGTTTCAAATGTGAATTGTATCTGTTTTGTTTTCCTTTTTTTTTTTTTTGGTCTGTTTTATTTAAAATTATGCTGTTTAGAATGAGAAATGTCTGTTTGTTTGTTTTTTTTGTTTTGTTTTTTGTTTGTTTTTTTTTTTGTTTTTTTTTTTTTTTGTTTTTTGTTTTTTTGTTTTTGTTTGTTTTTTTTGGTTTTTTTTTGTTTTTGTTTTGTTTTTTTTTTGTTTTTTTTTTGTCTGTGTTATTTATGATTATTCTGTTTTAAATGAGAAATGTACCTGTTTTGTTTTATTTTTTGTCTGTTTTATTTATAATTATTCTGTTTTAAATGAGAAATGTGGGGGGCTCCCAGCTTGCACTGGGAGCTTTGAGCTGTTCCAGGTACCTGTCGCATCTCGCGTGGGATGTGGTGAATATTTACATGTTTTTGGGAGACCTTGAGCCAGGTGTTTTACCTAGTAGTCCTGGAAATAAGCTATCTGCAAAATTCTGATAGAGCAGCGCTGCATTACAGGAGCTAGCACTCTGCTTTTCGCGGTTGTTGGCCGGTTTTGCATCTGCTCACTTCTTTTGGTTATGAGTTCACACTGAGTTAAGCTTGAAGAACTCCAAAGTAAACCAAGCAAAGTGGCATCTCCTGTAGACTTGCTCAAGTCTCACTGGACTGTCCTCCGTATTCTATTTAAAATCAAATTCATTGCCAAATTAAATTTTAAGTAAACACACGTCGTAGCTTTACCTAGCTGATTGGCGTGGAACGTGTATATAACCAGATAACATTGACTCCAGATGATTAGCGCCGGGCGGTCTGCACTGTGTTTCTTATCACACAGACAAGCGAGCGGTCATAATGCACTCCTCTTCAGAAGCTGTTAATTGAGCTACTGTGTAATGAAGGATTAAGGATATAATTGCAGTGTACCGCGTCAGGCAGAAGGCGTCCTGGTGTCGGCAGCCGGAGGGAGACGGTCCGCTTTGTCTCGCTTGAGTGGCCAGTGACTAGCCATGCATTCATCGCAGGCCAATTTCCACTCGCAATGATAATGGGATTAGAACTGACCAGGACTCAATAGCTGCTACTGTTGAAACCGACACGGCGGCAGTGTCGACCAGTTAAAAAAAAAAAAAAAAATAATAGGACCTACTTAATAACACCGTGTAGTTGGCATAATATTATTCAGTTAACTTTGTGGAGGGGAAAATGTATCGCACTTCTGGGTGGGACCGCGGGATGGGAAAATAGGGACATGCACCAGGGACTTGTGCAAGTCTACATCTCCTGCAGATGCATCAAAGTTTATGGTGGCCAAAAGCAACGATGCGCATGCCCTGTGGATGCCACTATCATTGGTTACCTCATGATGCGGTCAATTAAGCATGCAAAGTGGACACTAACTTAATTAATTATGCAACAGAGCCTGCCTTGTACACATACGCCCGGTGTAACATGCAGGTACAACAAGCAACATTATTCTGTTTTAAATGGGAAATGTATCTGTTTTGCTTTATTTTTGTCTGTTTTGCAATTGTTTATAATTATTCTGATTTAGATGAGAAATATATCTGTTTTGTTTTATTTTTCTGTCTGTTTTATTCATAATTATTCTCTTTTAAATGAGAAATGTACCTGTTTTGTTTATAATTATTCTCTTTTTAATGAGAAATGTATTTCTTGCGGTCCTGGCTTGCCATACCTGTTGGTATGTGGTCATCTATAACGGATTGCCTGCTATTGTAGCACACTGTGTGGGCAGCCCAAAGACCACCAACGCAGTGTCCATAGGTTGCTTCGCTTTCTTGTGTGGCAATGCATAGGATATTGGTGTTTGCATCGATATGCACCATATGATGCTAACCCAGTTGCTTTAGATCAAATCGCACACTTGTCCTTATATTTGGTAGAAAGGATATTTTGTGAAATGAACATAATGTGGTCAAAGATTAGATTGCTTGAACAAAGCCTCCGTTAAAAACATTTACAGTTAACGTACAACATTCTGCAGGTATGAAAAAGTGAATACCGAAAGGGACCAGATTGGGAAATGGAGGTAAAAATTTTTGGACGGCATGTGAGCTGATGTTCGAATCGAAAGTCACACGAGTGAAAATATGCATTGTATTTGGAACAGGAAGATGATTTTACAAATACCTTGGTTGCCATTCTGTAACATGTGATTCTCCATCAGGTCTGGTTTTCTTACAGTCTGATGACGTGCATACACAGCACAGCTTTGCCAATGCCCTGATAGAGCAATCTGTGCAAATCAGTGGAAAACAGCTATTGACAATGCTCTATTTCCTGACAATATATGGTCAGACCCATTTTGTATTCCTGCTTTGGTATAAAAAAAAAAAAGGTATAAATATTTATTCCCATATGTTGCCAGCACTATAGCATAATTCTGCTATCATATCAGTGTATTGACCGTTTCATCTACAGTGCACCTGTTGACATGTGTATGTATAGACTATGGATTCTAGCACCGTCTGTTCATTTACACATTGAAAGTTAACCCAGGGACGTGCTATAGCACGTCCCTGGTTAACCAAAATCAGAGGTAGAACAATGCAGCATATCTTGTTTGCTTTGTCGTTTCTTGTTCTACCTCGACTGTTTCACCAACTACTTGAACAAGATGCTCATGTTAACCTGACAAAGGTATTCCCCGAGCACAGAGACATACTGCTCTTTTTCAAAATATTATATAATGTCTGCTTTCCAAATCAATTACAGAGAACCAACTTCATACGACATCTGCTTTGATGATGATGCTTTTTTTTTCCAATCAAAATGTTTTCTTTCTAACTATAAATATATTGGCTGTTAACTGAGGTCACTTCCAATGATAAACGCCGTTTGTGGATCATCTTGTCTGAAGAACCGTTCCAAACTGACAAGATATTTAAAAAGTAAATCATTTTTAATCATAGGTGAGTGCAACTTCACCCTCCGTAAAAATTTATATTGTAAGTACATGACCACCGTTGCATCGTTTAAACTCTTTATAAAGATGGACAGCTATTCTTCCTCTGCATCTAATTAAGAAGCAATTGAGCTACTTATCAAGATTTACACAAGTGTCAAACCTGATCACATAATGCAAATGTCTGAATCTTCCAGCCGATTTCTGCCAAAAAGTATGGTTGAGCAGTGCGCAGAGTGGGGTTCAGTTCACAAATGGACATGGGACACAACTGGGTCTGCTGCAAGTTAGTGACCGAAGACATTACTCTCAGAAGTGCCAATAATTACTAAACAAAAGGAGGACGTTTTGTCACATTGTGCTAGTGCTACCTCTGACTTTTCATGGCTTCTTTGTTGAATAGTCATAAGATAGACAGTCGATTATTTTCATCAAATGCTTCAAGAAAAAATTGGTGCCACGTTAATTTATACTACTTTGCCACATCTGCCATGAACCGGATTTGGTTTGAAAAATATACCAACCCAAGGGCTGGCAACCTTCTGACAGTTGATGAGGTTTTTCTTAAAAAGTATCTCTGATTTTATACTGAGAAATTTTAGAATTGCTCGTGGCAAAATTCAAAGCAAGTATGTGAGCCTGGGACCGGGATTGTTGACCCTTGCCTTTGCCTTGGGTTGACATTCGCGGCCATGCATATGTATATATATTGCATTTGTGTCTTTTTGCCCAGAACCACTTCTTAGTAGTCATTGCCCTATCCCACAGTCCGAACTCTTTACTCTCCATAAGCTAACCTAACCCTGTCTAACCTACATGTATGTACATATGGAAGTACTATTGTCCATATTGCACACGTTCCTCTGTAAAATTTTGGCATAGGCTGTATTAGCCCAAATGAATTAAAAGGTCGTCAACGGGAAACTCCTCAGAACATGTTTCAGAGCCTATTACCCGTACATGTCTCTCTGAGTAGCGGCTCCTTGTCCAAGCTTAATATTGAGCAAAGACAACCCACATAATAATGAATAAATATGAACGTGGCAAATGATGAATTAGCTAAATACGTGAAGTTTAGCTTATAAATGCAGCGCTTCATTACGAAAGAAGAATACCTGTCAAACATACCACAATTACTATATTTGTATAGTACAGGCTCAGATAAAAACAATTTGACTTACCCCTGAACCAATATGTACTCTTTCTAGCTGGATAGCTAATCCTGGTTAACCCACCCGCCAGTGTATAACTGAAGGGCAAACATGCTGGCGTATTATTTTCAGTCCCAGTGATTGCAAAATAAACAGTTGCAGCTAGACCACCTGTACAAACCAAGGGAAATCCTAATAAGGACTGGAACAATGGACATCCTACACCAGAAATGTAAAACAAACTCCATGATGACGCCTACTCCTCACTTTGAAAGTTTACAAACAATTAAGCTCCATTTCACTGCCAACCCTGAGTCAATGTGTCAACGTAATGTGTCAGGTTTGTGACATTTTAGAAAATAATGTCAATTTTGAGTAATCTTTTAATGTTGAGTAAATGTGCATTTAGGCATGTCAGAAAAGAATGAAAGTTATTAGCATTTATGCCAAAAACATGTTACCAAAACAATTTTCCTTAACACGATTTTAAGTACAATTAGGCAAACATGTAACTGTCGAAGGCCGCTTCTTGCTACCGATAGCCCCAGGGAAGTTTAACCTGACAGAAAACATGTAAGCTTAAATGTCTAAAAGTGAATATTAAAACAGAATGATGCCAAAAGATAAAGTTAAGTAGCAAAACAGACAAGTCTAAAAACTGTAAATTATTGTAGCCAAACTTTCTAATAATCTTTGGATATTACCCCTACATAATTACAATTGTGACGTGCACATAACTTCCACTCTGACAGGTACACTCTGCATGCCTTGCGGGTAGTCACTGAAATCAGTAGTACGGAATGTCTGTTCAAACAAATTTTGAAAATGATGTATGAAAGGAAAAAGAAAAATGAAGCAGAAGACATTTCTATATTTGGCAAATGTCAATGTCGAACGCTTGTGCCAGAAAGTGTTAAAGGCAAATGTTGGTCCAGATGTGATTTTATGTTCACGTGATAGAATGGTCTGTACAGAAAATTTTTGCATATAGGCAGAACCATATCTTTGTAGCACATGTTCATACTTTCTGCAGATGCCAAAAAGTAGTCGGTTAATGTGCTATCAGGCAATCCAGTTTGAAGGAATGTATGCTTGGATTTCGATGCAAATGCCTGTATTGTGCAGGGGATGACGAATCAATTCCCGGGTGGCAACAGTGGATTACAGTGCGTATACATGTGCCAGGTAAGACAGATGTGTGAATTTTCACAATTATGGACTCATTGTAACATGGTTAAATTGTAACATAGTCTGTCATAGAGAGCAAAATAACAGATCAGCAAAATAATAATGTTCATTGGTAAAAACCATCTTAGTGTCCAGCCATTGATGTGCTGGACTCCACATGGTTGCACGGTTTTGGAATAGATGTCTGATTTGTATTTACACATACTAAAGTCCTGTAGATTAATTATAGCACAAAAAGAAATTCTGCAGATCTCAGAATATTGGTGCTTATCACCATTGTCATGCATTGTCATGTCACGAAGGGCTCTTTCCAGAAAATCTTTGGTCTGTCAGATGAACCAAGGCAATGAACGGTCAAGAAAGACCACGAAATAAAAACAATCCATGCCAGACGAGTGAAACTGTGTTGTGCTTGTAACTTCGAATGTTGGCCGAATCGAATGTCTTTCCTGCAAGTCTGCGTGTTTGTGCACCGATTTTGTGTATATTCACATGCATACATAGAAACAAATTACATAAAGATATATTTCCCTTTCAGCTTCATTTCTGTCACAATTTTATTCATGACATATATACCGTATTGGTGCAGAACACAAGGACCACGAGTGGTTCTAGAGTTTTTTTGGAAAGGAGAAACGCCTTCAATGCGAGAGTACTTGAGGCCACCAAAGCCCCCACCGGGACAGGGAACCTGTTGGGGAGAATGGGTTTGAGGCCCCCGGAAGCTCTTGGATATAGACTGAAAATTAGCCTGTAGGGCTTACAGGTTTTATTTTCAGTCAGCCACACGATCCGACGTCGGATAAGCGCGTCGGTCATGATAGCCGACGGAGGTCATAGAATCCACACAATCACTAGATGGGGGGGGGGGGGGAAGGATAAATTCTATTCTATTATGACTAGACTAAATTAACTCACATAATTACCCGCTATGCAGCACTTTTCACATAGTACACAGGTCTGCCAGCCATCTTGCTGATCTCCGAGTAAAGTGGCACTTCAGTGCAATCACAACGCGATGTGACGAATTACCGCTCTGAATTCAAGTGTTTGTTAGGCAAAGAATTCCATTGATCCTACCAACTTTACAGCTTCGCACACACACACACACACACACACACACACACACACACACACACACGCATATGTATATAGATATATATATGTGTGTGTGTGTGTGTGTGTGTGTTTTCAGTGTTGGAAAAAAGAACAACACTACTACATATTCAAAAGAAGTGCACTAGTAAAATTCACAATTTTGCGTGCGCAAACAATGTGATTATCTATTTTGTTTTCCTTAGGTTCACATCATCCAGCCCAAAAATTAGCCTATCGGGCTAACAGGTTTTATATTCAGTTAGCCACACGATAAGGCTGTAAGTCAATTTATCCAGGCAATGTAGCCTGCACCCTCGACCCGGTGCCCTGAATGGGGTCTATTTTGGACCATGCATGCATGAACCAGACATCAGACGGCTGAAAATGGTTGTACATAATGGCTCATGGCATAAGTCGTCAACATGTAAACCTCCAAATAGTTTGGCCAATATTTCCCATTGTGAATGTCATGTAAATTAATTTGAGGTGGTGTCAGATGCTAAAATTAGTATTTTCAGATCAAGCCGTGATCTGACCTCTTTTGTCCTTTATGCACAATCAGGAACATCAGCATCAGGACAGTTCGCAAAATATTGAGAAATGTGCTTGATTTAAAGTATATATATATATATATATATATATATATATATATATATATATATATATATATATATATATATATATATGAAACAAAATATATAAAATAGGCCTCAATGCTAGAAAAACTAAGCAGTACCCCAATACAATGGTGTACCGATAGTTTAAGAACTTTAGGATCCCGTTTGTATCAGGTGAGTAGGTTATGTGCAATGGCAACATTAAAAAAATTTCAGATTGATCCAGGATATCCTAAACACTGGAAAAATAAGAGATATTTCCATCTGAGCGAAAGTTGTATATTTAAAAACTCTTCAGGCAATTCAGATTTGCATTTATTTCTTTTGTTGAATTATAAAGAAGTACAGTGGAACTTGTCTTAAGGGACCACCCACAGGACCTGTAAAGATGGTTCTTCTGACAGGTGGTCCCTTAAGGCAGGTAAAATAAAACTAGAATATGCTAATGGGGGTGTTGAGACTGGTCCTTTAGCACAGGTGGTCCCTAAGTAGAGATGGGCTCATACGCAGGTTCTACTGTATATCTTATATTCAAATTACAATAACGTGGCAAAAACATTTCACATTTATCAGTTATTGCAAATCGCAACTCAAAATACTTGAAAAGTTGCGATAAAAAAATTGAAAGTAGTCTGAGCTGTTCACAGGTAATATAATCTGCATTCTCATCAATAATATCATTGATAAACAAATTCCAATGCCATGCTATTTTTTTAAAATAATACATTGATTTATTTTGCACTACTATTTTTTTCATTGAACCTTTTTTGAAGATTTCAATAAATTTTTGTATTGGAGAAAAGATTGAAACTCAGTCCAGGTCTTAATGAAATGTCTGTAAAATATAGGTAATTTTGCCCTAAAGAAACAAATGTGACAGCGACCTCTAAACAAATCAGAAATAGAAACTCCTGGGTGGAATTCTTGAATAAGATTCTACTCTTCTATTTCGCATCTTCACTGCCGAGTATGCATCTAATTCATGGTATTAATAAAGATTTAGACTTGAGCTCAAAGTTTGGAACTTTTAAACCTCCCTTTGCTAGACTCTGATACATAATAGTATTTTGGAATCTGCTGATCATAGATTGCAGAGCTCATGCAATCATTCATGTCTGTCCGTGTAAGAAAGTTGAGCCTCCAGCTCAAAATTATACTTGTGTGCATTGTACATAAAACTGGTCTTGACGACGGGGGGGGGGGGGGGGATGGAATGATAATGGATTTGGCGCTTATACAAGTTCATTGGTTTGCTTCAATAGCTCGAAAAGCTATGACCCGATTTCATTAAACATATCGTGTTTTCAAAGCTGGCTGCAGGGCGCATATTTAGAACATATTTTAATCTGAGGTCAAGGTCAAATGGCAAATTGGAATATAGGGGTCATCTTGTGAAAACTCTGCACCTCACAGTTTTTAGCTCAGGTTCATATTACTTTTAGGGCTTATAAAGTGTATGGAATTTTATGTTGGAGTCAATGGCCCCCACTACAGTATTATGTAATATATGGGTCAAAATGTGAAAATTTATGACCAGTCCAGCATTCTTTATTGGTACGAATCTTTATGTGGGATTTCAGAGCAAGTTGAAATCTCGGTGCTATATGATACTATTGGCGCTCCCTGTACTTGGACGGAATTTAAGAGTTAAAATGTCTTGAGAGATATGAAATCCATATATAAAAAAATCATTGAATTCGACAATTGAAATTGATTGTAATATATAATCAAATAATTGTAACATTTTATGCAATGGAACTCAATAAAAATTTGGAAACAATTTCGATGTAGAAAAATGCTACAGTAATGCTGGTTTTTCTTGGTTAAGGATGGTGAGCTCAAATGACCTTCGGGCAGATGCAACATTTGTATTAAAAAGAAATTAAAGCAACTGAAAAAATTAGAGCTCTAAAATGGGGTAAATAAAATTCTGTCGAGTGGTATAGTCTTGAGCTTCTAGACTGAGGCCATTCGGAACTACAAATAGGAAATATGTTAAAACAAATTTGAAGACTATCTTACACATCAGTTTCAAGTTAACGTACAGTTACCTTTACTACTTGACAGAGTCTATATACTTAGCAGATTTTTTTTTTTTTTTTTTTGAATTCGCATTAGCTGTACAGGTTACTGGTGCAGTAACTATTACAGCAGCTCCCAGCTGCACTTCTTTGAGCTTATTGAGCGTCATCAGTCTTGCAGCGATACCAGACGAACTTCCATTATCGAAAATGGGTGTAATGATGGTGACATAATGATTTCTGAAGTTTCACGATCATGCCAGATGGATAGGTAATCCCAAGATGTTTATGACTGTTAATTCCCAGCAATTTAACGATAAAAAGATATCAAATTACATCTGTAGTCATACGATTTCCAATGGTTAAGGTAAGACTGTATCATCTGTATACAATTTCATGTTACACCAGGCAAAGTCCACAGGAACTTATTCTACATCACGTACTATGCCTTTCTTTAGACCACCAAAAAGAGATATGCATTATCTGTATTGCCTTTACAGATATCAGTAAGGCATTTGATAAAGTTTGACATGCTGATATATAAACCAAACTTAGAAAAATTAAATCTGTGATAAGTTACAAAGTAGCTTTTTTTCAGTTACTACCACGTCGCCCGAGGTATTTTATAATTAATCAGTTACACAGCTGGAGACTGCCCATCCTATGCAAAGATGGTGGCGGGACCTCTCGTGTCGTCCCGACGATGGGGATTTTTTGCCTAAAAAGAGAGACTATCGGAAGACTAGCTAGATGAATTGTGAAGCATTGATAATATGAACCAACAAAGGTCCATCTGAGTTAATATAACGAGACTATAACGATCGATTTACACGAGTGGGAATAATTTTTCAGCCGAGGATTAGAATTGGGTCAACCGGCAAATTCAAACGGAGCTATGGCCGCTGCACATTATGCTGTGCTGGGATTAGATGTAGGAGCACTGCCTGATGTGGTAAAGAGACATTTAGACAACTTGCCAAGGAGTTTCATCCAGATAAAAACTCAAGCTCCACCGCTGCAGAAAACTTCAGAAAGATTCACGCAGCCTACATTGCTCTTTCAGAGGAATTTCAATGTGCGGCACCACCGGGCGATAATGAGTGTAACGGTATGAAAACATGGAGAAATGCCGTACCGAAGAAAACGGGAAATAAGGCAAGTGACTGCTTTTCAGACTCAGGGTCGCATAAATTGACAGTACGTGAGAAGACTCAATCCCTGGTTATTGATCTAGCTGGCGATGGGGAGGTGCGAAAATGGATCAAAGCATGTGGGCAGAAATATGGATCGCCAAAAGATCTTGGCCCCAATGGTTTAAAATTTTCGAGCAACTTTCAACTGGCCGAGACCGGGAACTATGGGACCATCCATATTACCATATATTCTACAACAAATTGAATGCACATCCAAGGTAACTCATATATGCTTTGGTGGACGGAGCACTTTCCCCTTCTGACAACTGGCACTGAACAGGGAACGCAAAAGGCCATAAAGCAAACTTACCCAGAAGTAACAAAAGGAACAAAAGATTCAAGGCCTGGGACAGGAGATTCTAAGCCTGAGACTGAAGGGAGCCACAACTACAGGAGCTGTATGTGCCACAGTTGTGACAAAGAAAATAACTGCAAAAAGATACAATGCAATTTTTGTGAAGGATGGTATCACTATGGGTGTACTGGTTTGACACCTGGCGAACAACAACCACTCATTGATGATATCGATGAAAACTTTTTCTGTAAATCATGTGTTACAGATAATCGGCCTACTTCTAAGGTCGATGATACCAGCACACACAACACAGACTTCAATATGGCCACAGACCTCTATGTGACTTCTAAGCTGGACATTAACAGTCACAATCATATAAGCACCAACACATCAAAGACTGTACACACACAAACAGATACAGACAGGGGGGTAATTCTACTACACCAAGCTATTATGGCCTGTATAGGTGCTATGGAAGACAGAGTGGTAAACTCTCTTGAGTCAGTAGAAAATGATGTTGAAAATAGCAAGCTCACACAACTGACACAACAGGTGAAGTGCAAGGAGGCAGAGATTAAGAAATTAAAGGAGGACCTACTCTCAGCACAAAAAGAGAACAAACAACAGTCAATAGAATTGACAAACGTGAGAGCAGAGCAATGCAAGTCACAAAATGTTGACAGTGCAAAAGCCATTTGTGAGTTACAAAAGAGAATCTCTGAGGGTGAAGAAACAAGGGTAAAGATGGAGCAGCACCTTAAAGAGAGCCAAAATAAAATTAAGGACTCTAAGGCACAATATCAAAAAGATAAACAGACAATTCAAATTATAAACACAGAAATTGACAGATTACAAGTGACAGTGTAACAGAATGCGAAGAACTTTACAACAAATGCAAAATGTTACAGGATGAACTCCAGGTGGTTAAAGACGAAAGCAAAGTGCTGGACATACAGTTGAAAACATTATGGAAAGATGGTACAGATGGCTTTGTCGCGGCAGGAAGAAAGAAGAAAGACAAAAAGGAGACAGTTCTTACACACAGGTAGTCAAAGATTGTGAGGAAAAGAGGCTGTATGATGTGGAAAATGGCAAAAAGAGACTCCCAACTTAACAAATGCCCAGAATCTTGAAAATGAACATAATAGAGACAAGACAGAGAAGGACAAACACTAGTCCAAATTGAGTGCTGACACGCTACACACGGGTAAACCTCTGCATATAGAGAATGACAATGCTAACCCTGCAGATCCAGGGTCTCTAAGGCCACCTAAGGATAAACTAGGGCACATCTTCTTTACCAGCTCTTTAGGGAAACTGCTGGATCCATACAAGCTGGACAGGGGTGGTAATGTGCACATGACAGTTATCAGAAGAGATCACATAGATAATGCTGTAAATTTCTTCAAGAAAACGAAATACAAAAATAGAACAGTGTCTATAGATACTCGTAGGGTCCAATGATATCAGTGATGGTGCCACACTGATAGATTGCACAGGACAGTATGAGGAACTTCTGAAAACTGTCAAGGAGACAGAAAATGAGGCACATATATACATTTTTGAAATACCACAAAGGACTAATGATGAGGGTAAGAAAACAAACCAAGTGAATGCAGAGCTGAATGCACACTTGAAGACCCTTGCCGAACTAGATGACAAGGTAACTTATGTACCTACAGGGATCACCACGGATTCCAACTTTTATGATAGTGATGGTATACACTTGTCACGAAAGGGCACAGCCTTTCTGGCCAGATCTTTTATGACCAAGGTACTGGGCAAACACCGTAGTCCCCAGGGGCATCTGGGCGGTGATAATAATGGAAGGGCACAATATAGATCCAACAGCGAGCCCATGGGGTTCAAACGACCACAATGGCAGAACTCTCAACCCCATAACAATTCCAACAAACAGACTCAACTGATTAAATCCACACTGGTCAAATGTATTGATCAACTTCATTGAAACATGTATTACAATGTGCTATGTTATTTATAAGCTAATTATCATGATTATGAGTCTGTCAATTGAAATCTATCACTGATGAACACAAGTGAGACAATTTCTATTGATCTCATGGTAGGAGCCAGTTTGCACTAGCAATCTACCAAAACAAGATTAAGCTAAGTGCTGTTTCAGGACACATGCAACTTACTATTTCGTGGTGCTAAAACATTTTGGTGCAATGGTATTATGTACAGTACCAAACAATCTCTTTTTGTGCTTTCTGGTTGCAATGGTATTATGTACTGCACCAAACAAGTGCTGTTTAAAACATGGGCAATCTGGTTATATTATGTACTACACTACACATTCCAGGTAACCTGCAGCAAAATGCATACTTTTATACTTCCATGGATTTCTTTTTCCTTTTTCTTTTTTTTTAAGCTCAATAGTATATAGAGATTTATTTACCAGTGGTTTGGTATATAGTATACAGATATTTATTTTCAAGTGGTTTGGTACAAACATATAGGAATCGGACATATACTCTGTGGACAAGCTGCGTATTAACAATGGTCCCTGAACAGAGCTATTGTGTCCAGTACCAAACCACCCTATTATGATAATTTTGTCTCGTTCCTACAATTATTCACATACCACACATGTTGTGTGGATTCCATGTGTATTTGTCAATAGATAGGTACATATGTACAGTCAAGTACTCATTTAGTGAAGGATATGTCGACAAAATGTCTCTTGCATGTCTGATGATATACTCTCTTTAGAAGCAAATTAAGCGCATCTCACACTTGGTAAATTTATAGTGATGAGGGGAATTATAAACATTGGAACATAGGGGGTATCCCCCAGACAAAAACGGGTAGTTATAAAACTGATGATCCGGAGTTAAAAAAGTGGTGTCAAACAAGAGCATTATTATTTTATCTGAAACACATCTTGGAAAAGATCCCAACATATCGATACCAGGCTACAAATCTTTCTTCTTCTCACGAAAATAAAAATCCCAGAGCAAAGAAATACTCTGGTAGTATTGGAATCTTTATCAAGTACAATATCAGTAAAGGTATACATGTCATTCAGAACGAAACCCCAGATGTGGTATGGATACGAGCCGATTCAAAATTTTTTGGCCTTAAACATGATCTATACATTGCGGCAGTCTACGCCAGCACAAAAAATTCTACATATACCCAGAGGTTACAGGAACCGATCCTCAACAAATTATATAATGATGTAGCTGCGCTGGCTGGTAAAGGTAAGGTAATTATTTTAGGGGATTTTAAAGCTCAAACTGGAAAGGATTTCTTAATACATGATGAGAACGAATACTCGTCCACCTTTGATGAGTATGTAGTTGATACCGACAATATCTTACCAAGGCAGAATAAGGATTCTGCTGTATGTAGCTTTGGTAGAGAACTCCTGGATTTCTGTATCACAACAAGGACTCGAATTTTGAATGGTAGATGTTTAGGTGACTTAGGAAGGTCTTTCACATGCCACCAGTATAGTGGAAGTAGCACTGTTGACTATGCTATAGTTGCTGAATACATTATTAATGATACATTATACTTCAAAGTACATGAATTCAGAAGTGACTTGTCAGATCACAATATGATTTCAATTGGTTTTAAAGCATCCTATTATCCTACATCACATGAGAGTGTTGATAAACTACATAAACTTGATGGTAAAATTACGTGGAACCCTATGTGCTCAGAAATATTTTCAAGATCTTGTAGTACCGACTCAGCAAAGGCCGAGTTGGAGAACATACGAAACATTTGTCATATGGGAAATGTTCAAGAGGCAGTCACAAAACTGAGCAATTTTATCATTGGTAAAGCTGACGCAATATTTGGTAGAACAAAATCAAAGAAAGCTCGCAAGAAAATAAGGTTCAATAATTCATGTAGAAATTTGAGAAATGATGTTAAATTTCTAGGGGTTCAACTACATAATGACCCCAATAATTGCTATATAAGAGGGCTTCTATAGAAAAAGAAGAAACAGTATTAAAAAAATTGTAAAAAACGAGAAGCAATAATTTAAGGAGACTCTAATGCAAAGAATATCTGAGTTAGAAGAGAAAGATCCAAAGAAATATTGGAATTTGGTAAATGAATTGAGAACTTTGGAAGCAACAGATTTTGATTGTGCCTCAAATATTGAGGCAGGTGACTGGGAAAATATTATGAAAAATTATTGAATATGAAAGAGGTTCCAGAGTGGGATGCTAAACTAATACATAAATTAGAAGAACTGGAGAGAGAAAAGTACTTTACGGATCTTGATTATTGCATCAAAACAACGAATGAAATTGAAAATGGCATAAAGCAATTAAAAAATGGGAAAGCCTCGGGCCTAGATCAGCTTAGTGGTGAGTTAATTAAGGGCACAATTGGCAGCATTACCGACACATATAAGACTGTATTTAATAACATACTCCGAACAGGATGTTACCCTGCAATATGGAATCAAGGGTACATTATTTCTATACACAAAAAGGGACCTTCTGATGTACCATCCAACTATAGAGGTATTACTATAAATAATGTTATGGGGTGAGTATTTGGCATAATAATGAATGAAAGATTAAAAAAAATTGTAGAAGAACACAAAATTATACATGAGAACCAGATCTCAACTAAACGGAGTGCACGTACTGTGAACCATATTTTTGTTTTTAGAACATTTTTTGAAAAAATATATAAAAAGAGCAAAAAAGAAACTATAGGCCTGCTTCATAGACTTCCAGAAAGCGTTTGACAATGTTTGCAGAGTAGGCCTTTTATATAAGCTCCAACTGATAGGCATTTGGGGAAATTTTTACAATATTATCAAGAGCATGTACTCTAATGTAGAGACCAGTATAAAAATCAATGATCGTAGGACTGAAATGTTTAAAGCCAATATTGGGGTTAAACAGGGAGATGTATTGAGTCCAGTCCTGTTCAATCTTTTTATTAATGCTCTTTCATGTGTCCTTGGTGTTGGTGAAGGAACTCCTGAACTATCAAAACATCCTGTCGATTGTCTCATGTATGCTGATGATTTGGTATTGTTATCAACTTGCCCCATCAGATTACAAGCGCAATTGGATAAATTGCAAGAGTACTGTTGTGAGTGGCATCTACAAGTTAATATTCAGAAAACTAAAACCAGCGAATTCAATTCCCATGGGCAGATAGGTACACAGAAATTCAAATATGGAAATATGGATCTTGAAAATGTAAAAGAATACCAATATCTTGGGACTGTGTTGACAGCCAGTGGAACCTTCAATCCTGCGATAGATACCTCATAAAGGAAAGCCAAAAAAGCATTGTTCCATCTAAAAAGCTCACTGGACAATAGTAACTTCAGCCCGAAACTAGGTTTGAAAGTTTTTGACTCGTTGATCAAACCAATCGTTATATATGGCTCTGAGATTTGGGGAGCTCTTAACAGTGGGTGCAGTACAAAACAAAAGGAGTATTGGTTCGAAGAAAAAAATCTTAATTCTAATTCGAAAAACTACAATTACACTTTTGTAAATATAGTTTGAATGTACATGAAAAAACCACTATAATGGCAGTTTATGGTGAATTGGGGAGATATCCTCTCTACACAAATATGTGGAAACAGGTGATAATATATCTTGACCACATACAAAACAGTGAAGATGACAGTTTAATTAGATGTGCATACAATGAAGCATACAAACACAAGTCTGATAGATACACATACTTTGGCAATATTGAGGCTGTTCTTTCCAATTTTAATGCCTGAATAGACAAACATAATTGGAGGACTGTGGGTGATGCAATGAAGCAACAATTTGATTAACTCTGGCACGATACAATAAATAAAAACAAAGAGGATGATTTCAAGGGGAACAAACTAAGATTCTATAGAGTGTGTAAAAATAAGTTCTGCTATGAAGATTATTAAGCTGTAATTAGAAATCCGCAGCATAGAGCTGCCTTAGCCAGGCTAAGGACAAGTGCTCATAAATTACAAATAGAGTTGGGCAGGCATAATGGTACACTAGCTGAGGACAGATTGTGTCAACACTGTGATATGGGGCAGATTGATGATGAGTACCATTTTATTTTTGAATGTAAGAAACATGTAGTATCTAGGCAAGAACTACTATTATAATGCCAGATTGAATCAGCTTTGTTTAACCATATAAACCGAAAACAGAAGGTATTCTACATGTTTAACTCAAGCCAGAAATTATTAAAAGTGCTGGGGAGCTATGTATGGACTGGCTTTCAGGAAAAAACACAATAGATTATTGGTGGCATGTGAAGGTAATTTATATATGTACATATTTCTGTAAATTGTTCCCTGTATTGTACTGTGTTGAGCATTATAGTTGTACGTAGTTTTGACTTGTGCCATTAGATGGCGCCATGGAATTTTCTATGTAGCTGTTGGCCCCTAGAGGGCGGAAATGGTTAAATAAAGAACTTGAACTTGAACTTGAACTTGAAGGTATTTCCTAAGGATATCCTGGCATGCCTTCTGTTTCTTCTAGATAGAGCAAAGCATATACACATCGCCTGCGTATAACTACCCACATTCTATTTTTGTGATATTTTTGTATTTTTATTAATTTCTAATATATTTCATACCATTAGGGATACCCCTTCAACATGCATAGACGTGTTCACCCCATTGAGACCATATTTTCTGGGCGGCAATAGACTAGTAGACATTCAAATGATTTTAGAATTGTATTCTAGTTTTTTAGGGCACATTTCTGTTGTTTTGGCATAACCTGGACGACATTATCATCAATTAAAAACAAAGATTTTTGATGAAAGAAACAGAGGATAATGACCTGTTTTATTACCAGGCAATTTTTTTAAACATACTTTGAGCCTAACTCATAAAAATGAAATGGTTCTTTGGTGAAATATCAAGGTACATTTGTGATGAAATAGGCTTTTGTGTTTGTGAAAATGGAGGTTTATCATATGCTCCAAAGATATCAGATCAAATAATTTGATTAGCATATATTTAGAATATTTGAACGATTTTAATCATTTTAATTCCTATGTTCCTCTAGATTATTGGTTCTTCAGATACCGTGTGGAGTCGCAGAGGAACATCTAAATGTAATGTGAGGTGACACTTATCCTTCATGTCTGAAAGGAACAGAGCCGCCTCCTTAATATGCCCTGTCCTTCTCATATTGGGCTCGCTTACCAACATGATCGCAACGTCTCTCTGGTTAGATGCTCTCAAGCCACAAGCACAAGGAACTACCCTGGGTGGAAGATCTAGCGCTATTCATACATCTATTGTGCGCCAGATTAATCCATATTTTACCTGTCTTGGTAAAAGTTTCTTTTCTTTTGCAACATTTGGAACTGCAAAGTTGTTCGCCAGTCTTTTCTGTCCAGCACAATTAGAGGATGATCAAACCGTTCACAACAGGAAGAGCATCTTTCTCCAAGGTTTTACAAACGCCTTGTCTGCACTTATGTTTGGATTCTCCATTAGTGGGACAAGAACGCCTCCTTATCTTGTGGGTATTATCTTTAATCTCAACATTCCCATACAGTTTGTTGTCAGGTGAGCATTCTTCAAATGTGTAACCGTTCTATCTTCATTAAACTATCCTGTCTCACAACAAAACTTAAACATTTTTTTTGCATCAATGTAACATAACACTACATAATATGCTTCATCAAGTTAAACAACAGAAGTTGTTTTTGAAGGCAACATATATGGGTAGATCATCATCGTTGGCATAGAATATCCCCACGCTTTTCAGAAAGCACGAATATTTGTCATTCAAGACTATATCATACATAGAGCTGGATACATCACGCCAAATATACGAGTGAAAGTCTTTGTTCCATCGCATAAAATGTAATCACATCACCACCTCCATCCGTAACGACTACCCCGGCATCTGTCTGGAAATGAGATGCAGCTGTTTGTTTAGAGTTCAGTCACCCACAATGGTAGTGTTTCGACTGTGAATCCATCATTCGGGCAAGGGGAACTACCTTCCATTTTATAAGATTTTTATTAGAGAGGTTATGCAAGTTTGAAGCGCAGTAAATGTCATCGTGATGATTACCGTACTAATCCAGTCCTCACAGGCCGTGACACTCTGTATTTGGTATACCTATTATCTAAATGCTCCTGTGGTCGATAAGCCTCGAAAAACGGGTGCATTATTGCTTGGGTATAATTTATGATGTTTTATTGATTGAGTATTTTAGCGTTGTGTTATTCAAAGAAATAATATCCAACATTTCTGTATGAGCGTCTGACTTGTGCAGTTAAATTCAAATCTGAAAGTTTTAGCCAGATGCAGAAAATCCAAAGAAAGCTCACTATTTTATTTAATCACCGTCAAATCTCACAGGTTACACAGTAGTGAAATGGCGTTTTTTTGTGAACTGTTCAGCAGAATATATTAGTGGCCACTCACAACTGCTTCTCTCTGTTTGTATGTCGGTCCTGTATCGGTAATAGGAACACTCATTTTTAGGTTGGAAATTAAAATTTTAGGCTCAAGAAAAACAGGGATGGCCGGCATTCCATCAAGAACGAAGCGTTTAATGTACATTTTGTTGCCAAAATTTTGCTAAGTTCTTGAAAAAAGTCAATGACAATCTATGTGGGGCTAATGAGACGTTCAAATAAATTATGACCACGTTTGTCTAAGTCTATTGTAGCCGACACACCGTGGATGTATATGAAGTTTGATAATTATGTTCTTAAATACTAACACGTAATTGCGCCCGTCCCCTTCAAATATAGCAGAAAAATCACAACTTGATCAATTTGGGGAATAAACGTTTATCTGCGGATAGATAAAAGCAATATGCTACATCCAAAATCACCGCCACTTCGTTCATTACCAATGTATATTTGAACATGCACAAGAATGGCATGACTATACATTGTCAATGGAGTCTGTGGCAACCGTATTTGGAGACGCAACTAGAGCCAAATTTTTACACTCTGTCGTCAGATTCTGATAACGTTTAGTAATGCTGTATACAATCGTCATTGCAAGCTTTTTTTCCACGATTTCTTAATTTTCCACTGTTGTGGACAGGCTCGGCTGGCAAGTGGTATATGCTTAGCAATAGCGACACGCTTTATATGCTCCAATCTGTGTTTTCTGCTTTTTGCAAGGCACTGCGCGCCAACATGCGTTCCTTAGATCTTCCTTTTAGAACAAGGTGGAACATGTGCTTTATGTACATACGTTTTCATTGGACTTTTTTCAGCTTTGTTGTCTTGCGCAAACGTCCCATTGCAAGGAAAATAATTTGTGCAATAATCGTGGTTTTAGCAGAAATTGTTTGCCTACTACCGACTATTCTCCCGGGTTTGGAAAAAGCGGAAGCACGCCAGGATGAAGACATAAATTTGGACATCAGTAAATTATACTGGGCTATGTGTTTGATGCTTGGTACGGTAAGTGCAATTCGATATTATATAATGAAATAAATGCAAATGTAGCAAACATAATCTGCAATAAGACTGTGTCTCTGTTCATGTACAATAATAACTCAAAGTGCATGGGAATGGACCGCAGTTTCTTATACCGTTGGATATAGACCACATGGATATCTATGTGCACAAAGTCGCTGAGTCTGCAAATTGTGATTGTTTAAGCGACAAGACATGACAATACATTTTCCATATATCAATGTTCCTCACATTTTATGTTGTTGGGTTTTTTTCAGAAGAGTCTTTGCCAAAATGTGCTCTCCTTAGCCCTTTAGCTTGTTTTCTTTTCATGAATGATCTGCAAGAGAGATAATTCCCTGTGAGTTGCTGGATTACGAACATGATGATCATACAAAAATTGTAGTGCAGCACTCAATGAATTTTGGAGATCATGAATGTTCCTCATAACAGCTTAGACATTGTCTCGAATGAGTTGGTCGTGAACCGACTTATTTAAACATTTATGAGACTATTACGTAATTGCTGTTTAGATGTAGTCCGAAGATTCAAATTTCTGATGCTTGAAACCTCTATATACATGGCCACAATATGCCTGTAGAACTGACTCAGTGTCAGATATTCTCCACTCCAGTCCTGTAAAAAGAAGCACGCGGTTGGTCTGCCTGAGAGGCAAGTAACAATATTAGAGATGATCATCCCATGCTTTAAGTACATTGGTGGTCGGCCTGATGGCAAGCTTTATTAAACTGTTATAAAAGAAGCTCGAAATTGTATCTGGTCAACAGCGTTTCAAACTATTCTTTCTTTTCACAGAAAATAATTGTTCAATGCTTGTGTCGTTCTGCTGTAATTACTGCTCCCAACTAACACCATATTGTCAAGACAAATTCCACCATAAAGACTTCAACCTATACGTTATCGGTTGAGTATACTCAGAATTCATTGTAACAAGTTAATGAGTATTGCAGAGCAATACATAGTCCCCCGCTCGTCGCCCACGAGGTTGAATGGACTACTATATAGGGGTGTGACCTAGATGAAAAAAAAATTAAAAGTATGGCACATTCTTAGATTAAGCTTCACATTTGTGTAAAATTTCATTAATCTAAGTAAAAGGACAAAAAAGTTATGGCCCGGACAAGATTTTGAATGGATTTCACAGTGACCTAGATATTTGACCTAGTGACCTACTTTTGCCATGTGACACAACAACTCCCCAGGTAGTATGAAAATAATAAATTTGGTAGCTGTAGGTATTATAGTAAGGGAAATATGGCATGGACAAGGTTTTACATGGAGTTTACACTTTTGACGGACGGACGGACACACGGACGGTGCCCATTACCATATCCCCTCTAAGGTCTACCCACCATGAAAAAATCAAAGGGCTGGCATCAATAATTTAGAAGATATGGCCCGGACAAAATTTGTGTTGTATCTTGAGCTTGCTTAATGAACTTCGTTAATTAATTAATTAATGGAAGTAATTAGCCACAGAAAACAATGCGTATGCACACCTACTACCTAAGGTCTACACACCATAAAAAATTCAAAGGGCTAGCATTAATAGTTTAGAAGATATGGCCCGGACAAAATTTGTCTTGCTTAACGAACTTGGTTAAATAATTAATTAATGCAAGTAATTAGCCACACAAAACAATAATGCCTATGCACACCTACTACCTATGGTCTATCCACCACAAAAAATTCAAAGGGCTAGCATTAATAGTTTAGAAGATATGGCCCGGACAAAATTTGTCTTGCTTAACGAACTTTGTTAAATAATTAATTAATGCAAGTAATTAGCCACACAAAACAATGCCTATGCACACCTACTACCTAAGGTCTACCCACCATAAAAAAATTGAAGAGGTGGCATTAATATAGGGAAGATATGTGCCGGACAAAATTTGTTTCTGTATATTTACATATCGATCGGTGACTCAAATATTTGACCTAGTGACCTACTTTTGCTTTATGACACTTTCTTAGACTAAGCTCCACATTTGTGTAACATTTCATGACTCTAAGTAAAAGGACAAAAAAGTTATGGCCCTGACAAGATGTTTCATACATATGTATTCTGTGACCCAGATATTTGACCTAGTGACCTACTTTTGGCGCACCATACACCTCTATCCTAGGAAGTACAAACACATTTTATTTGGTAGCTGTGGGTGTTATGGTGTTGGAAATATGGCCCGGAGAAGCTTCGGACGGACGGACGGAAGGACGGACGGACGGACAAGGTGCAAACCTATAGTCCCCCACCAAGTGGGCGGGGGACTAATAATGTGTAATTTTGTTGCAGGCAGATAATTGCTGGGAGGATTTATATGAGAGGAAATTGCGTCGTGAGGGGGATGTATGATAAGGTCTTGTGGCTTCCCAGTTAGAACTGCCACAAGTTTTGTGCACAGGAAAGACTAACCGTAGTGTCACAGCACGTTTTCACATCATTATTTTCAGCCTCTGATCAAACTGTTTATGCACCATGGGAAAGCATACCATATTTGCACATATTAAATCTAAATTTTAAAGTTAGGAAGGTGTATTTTCTGTCACATTTTGAATCCTGAATGGTGCTGCTTGTTGCAATTCTGAACAAAACAATTTCTTTAGTGACTTTAATAGTTACAAAAGTAAGGGCTCTATCAACTGATAATACCCATTTTTCTACCGGCAAAAAATTTCTAAGGAATGCGTTGCAAACCAAAGTAAAAAAAAGAACAGCTGGTCGGATTTTCTGTGTATGTGACGTCAAACTGCAAAGTTATTTTCAATGTTTTTCCTTTTTTTACCATACCATTTTTCTTATGTGTAGTCTGGCAATTCACTCTTACTTTGTATAAATTAATGACCTTTATTGCAACTGCGCTATTTCATACATATCCATGGTATTTTGTTGATGGGTCTGAAAAAGAAACAAAAACAGCACAAACACAATCTGCATCATAAAGATCCCTCATTAGCAAACCTGTTGGGAGCATAAACAATACTTACAAACACATACAGATAAAGATGATAATAAGAATTGTATATATAAAAAAAATCATACAAACATATGTGTACTGAGTTAAGCCAAAAGAATAGGATACCTTTCCTGCACAACTTTCCTCTGATTTTTACAGTTTCTATCATAAATATTCCAAAAATTGCAAATTACTTCCACGTCATCAAATTTCATTTACTTAATAAATTTATCTTCCGGAGTTGAATATTCAAAATTAGCAAGAAATCTGACACATTATAAGTTGTTTCCTGGCTTCACAGAACTTTTGACAAATTAAAATATAATGAAATTTATCTTCTAATTCAAAACACAAATCACATATTCTGTCATGTACTGGTATTTTAACTGGCCTTTTGTGTCTCCCTTTTTCAATATTTAAATTATGTGCATTGATTCTTAATCGGGTTAAGATTCTTCTTTCATCTGTATGCTTCAACACCTGTAAGTAATTTTCCATTTGAAACTTTGATTTAAATTTTGAATATGTTCTTAATTTTTTAATCTGGAAAAGATTGTCTAGTAAAGTCAGTGCGCCATTGAATAAGTAATTTCTCCTGTAATAATGTTTGTATAATATTTGCCAAAAAGTCTCAAAATTCATCTCCGTACGCCATTGTTCCAAATATCTTTGCAGTCGATTAATATTAGGGTGTTCTTCACATTGTTTAGCCAGCTAGAGTTGGTCAATGCCAGAATTTCGGTGTTACATTTATAGACATCATACAACAATTTGTCATGGTTGGAGTTTATAATTCGGTTCCAGTTTTTACATATAGTCTTCAATATGTACAGCTTATTGCTGTGCGGTAATTTTGAAAGAACAGTATAGTTTCATTTAATATTACCATTGTAATAATTTTAAAATGAATATAAATGATCCATATATCTGTCCTACAGATTAAATTCCTATAATAATGCTGCACCTTTAACCTTGGTGCTAGTCATTTTAACCACTGGCAATTTCTGGCTACTGTGTCATTGCTTAGGAACATAAACCTTATTATCATATTTTGGTTAAATAACTTGTAAAAAAAATAGAATACTTCTCATGACTGTGCTACACTTTTTGCCACTGCGTTGCACCTTTGACTACTGTGCTGCAATATTTCATCTCTGCAGGCGTGTTAATCAGCAGAACTTATGAAACACGTTTGCGTCCGTCGCCAATCCGTCCGTCCATACGTATGTTACACTTCTATTTTCCACGCTGGTACATTAATGTTTCCCCGGTAGTCCTTTACCAAGTTTGCGAATGAGATGATAATGATGCATTTTTTTTTTTATTTAAGAAAAAAAAATCAATATTTTTAAAGAAAAAAGCATCAAAAGATATTTTAGCGAGTTTAATTTTTCCGAATTGACACCATAAAAACGTATTGATCGTATGCGACTTCCGCATTTGCGTGTGTAGAAGTTTCTTCTTGGTATTTTAATTAAATTACTAGGTCAAAAAGGGTTTTTGGTTGTGACTTTATTAGATTTAATTTACCAAACCTCCCAAAACTTGCGCGAGTTTAATATTTTCGAATCGGGCTACAGCGTAGGAACTGGAATATTAAGATATAGTGTCTAGAGTCTGCAATATAAATCTGGACAGACTGACAAATTAGTCTATTGAAAGCGCTAGATAGTTCGTCACTACCAAAGAGAAAATAATTATGGGCTAATCCATTGCTTGCAATATGGATAATGAGACCAGGGTTTACTCCAGGAGTATAGATAAATTAAAAGCTCTAATGTTTTCTGGGCTGTGAAAACTTAGGGCAACAGAAGAGAACGTATTTTTGGCCTTCGGTGGGCTAGGAGCGATCCATACAGGACTAGGAATAATTTGGACTTTGGAAAGGTCAAAGTTGAGCATAGAGAGCCCCAATCGCATTTGATTATGTCATTGGCTGGTAAAACAATTGCCATATAAGCTCCGGGATATTTCCTACTGCGAGTAGGGTAGCTTTCAGTTTACATTTGAAGACTTGCATGGAAGGGAAGTTTCTGATATCGGGAGGCAGATTATTCTAAAGGCACATGGTGTCTGGGAGATCGGAAGAACTAAAGCCTTGGGATCTACATTTTGTAGGTCGTATGAGGTTCGAATGGCGTAGTGTGCGATCCGTAAAGGCAGGATATACGAAATTTGATAGGTATTAAAGTGGGTGCTCATTTTGCATTTTATAAAATATGATTACTTTGAAATATTGCGCCTGTTAGTGAATGTTGGCCGTCCGATTTCCTGTGGCAATTTAATATAAGTGAGCTTCAAGCCGCCAGTACAAATTTTGGCTACTTCAAACTGGATAGATTCCAGAAGGTCGGAAATGACTTTACTGCAGCTATCAGAGAACGCAGCTATATTCCAGAATGGGTCTAATCATGGGAAAGTAAAGTGTGTCCAATACTTTGCGATAGAGATTGTATTTTAATATGCACAGAAGCGCTATGCACTAACTTGCTTTTTTAATGATACAGGTAATGTGCGCATGCCAGGATAAATCACTGCGGACAGTGAAGTCAAGATGGGTATAAGTAGTAGCTTCAGGTATAGCTAATTGTCCAAGAGAGACCGGTGGGTGATGAGGCTTGCATACTTTGGCTGAAAATATGATGAATGGAGACTTAATAGCCTTGAGCGTGACCCGCCAAAGTTTCCACAGTTGTGTGTGACAATGAAATTGGTATAAGTGATCAGATGATTGTGAGGGATTTTCAGCAATTTCAGGTAGGCTTGTGGCGTCAGCGAAGAGTCTGACATCACAGCTAAAGTTATCAACAATGTCATTATATAGACCAAAAAAAAAGAAAAGAAAAAGACCAAGTATGGATCCCTGGGGAAATCCAGCTTCGACTGGCAGATGTTGGACAATGGATAAGTACATGTTAAAGGCGATTTGATAGGTAACTGTCAGTCCAGTCTGCAGGTAATCAGAGACGCCAAGTTGACGCAGCTCGAAGAAGAGACCAGGATACTAAACCGTATCGAATGTCTTGGAAACATCTTGGAATACCATTCTGGCATCTTTGAAATGCTTCAGACCATTGCAGATATAATGTACAATGTAAACAGGTTGATTGACACTGGAATTGTCAACTTTAAAGCCAGAATTGGGGGATGTGGGGTGTGAGGAGATCATTCATTCTCTGTGAGGTTAGTTAGCTAGTCTGTAAAAATGATATTTTGGTACACTTTGGGTAGCTGTGTTACATCTTTTACAACCATGCTGCATATTTGACAACAATGGTTACCTTTGCTGAATATTGCATTTTTGTCGATAAATCACACAGTTATTCAAAAATATTTCAATTAATATTGACGAAGTAGAACAGTGGCGTGCACGCCCAACTGGCCCAACCCTGCTCACTTTGTCATGCGCGCGCACCTAGGGTGTTGATTTATCATTTGCCATATAATAATTAGCATTGATCGCTGTTTCGATACAATACTATCAATTGTTTTATTTGAAATGGCGGAAAAGGATCTGAGCTACACATGCAAGGCATAAAAATAAAACAACACTCTTGTAATAACTTGGCCGCAAATTCTGCATGGCGCTTGCGTACCGGTGGAGCAGAAAGATACACGAGATGCAGCCCGCGGCAGGCGGGCATCGAGTGTATCCTTCTGCTCCACCGGTACGCTCGTACCACACAGAATTTACGGCCAGGCACGCACACTCGTGTAGTTTTATTATTGTGGTCAATAAATAAATGTTTAACCTCAATGTACTTACACATCTGCACTTCATAGCGTTGGAATCGTGGGATACAAAGGGAAGTAAGTACCCAATACGTTAAGTTTAAAAATCTGACACTGATACGGTTAATACAGAGTAGTAGCTAGCATTTATGGAGTTGCTTCTCGCAGGCAAGCTGTTTCCTGCATGAAAGGGTTAAAGACCAGGGGTGATTTAAAAAGAAGAGTTGGCTCCAAATTAAGGTCCTATGCCTGGTATTGTCCTTGATTTGTTTGTTTCTATTTCTGGCCTTGAGGTATGTTGCCTTGTTTTGGGATGGCCTAAGATGGTGCCAGGTTGACCACCAGCTCAATAACCATTGGTTCACACGTGACGAATGAGAAATCCTTTTGTTCCTTTAGGACATATGCCATAGCATTCTCGTGTCCAAGACAAGTGTCTTTGCATAAGGAGGTTTGCAGCTTCTGCACAAGGCTGTCTGATAGCCAATATCAGAGTGAAAGGCTTGCCATCAGGTGAAAATTGTAGCTGAGACAGATGGCAGTAGATATGAAATATCCAATTGCTGAACCACAGGGCATTACAGTTGATTTCATTAGTTTGCAGTTGTTAGCGCGGCAACCTATAATGCAGTAAACAGATCTGAACGTAATATAAAACAGGGGCAAGTTTACTAGTTTGCAACAAGGCAATTTAACATACTCTTGAGAACGGTAAACAGGGATAGAATGGCTGGATGGGTAGTTCGTTGACAATTTCATGAGTGCCTCGGCAGATTACATTGACATGAAAGGTGCACTGATCTTGCCGAAACAGGACAGCTATATTCTACGGCAAGTTTCCATGGAGGCATTTATCTAATCCAGGAGCACTTTACGGACAGGTACAATCGATATGACGTACCAACTTCATAAGTATCAGGCAAGATTTGCAGTGAAGAACAATGCTGAGGCAGCCTTTTGTATTAAGGTGCTCAAACACACAGTCGAGTGTCACACCCGTCACACTCCTGCTCAGCAGTTTACAGACCTGTCTATAAAGCAAGAAGATTCATACATTGTGTCTACCTGTATTATCGGCATGTATGATTTTAACTGCATGTTCATACAAAAACATATAATTCATTTCATATGTAGACCTGATACACCTTGAATTCTTTGCATACATATTATATATGTTATGCAAAACTAACTTAAAGGGAACTTGAGAAAGTCTAGGCCTGCACCTGTCTTTTATATTTCACATTTAGATGTCTATAGATGGTTTTGCAGGCGATAAGGTCATAGAAAGGAATATGAAAATCAAGAATTTCTAAAAAAAAAAAAAAAAAAAAAAAAAACTAAACATTGTAGACTACAGTTGTTAGTCTGGGTTTATTGTATTTGATATTGACACTCTGCAGAGAGTTCCACATAAAATTTGCAGATATGCATGTACCACTAGATTATCATGTTAAGCCCATGTCAGAGTATGACCTCCCGTGTAGACACAAAGCTTATGGACTTAAATTTTATTTCATGAACCAACAGGTATTTGCTTGCGTGTCAGCAACCTTCACAGAACAGTGTGTCCAGCACAGCGCTAGGAATGTTGGACAAAACGCGCCTGACATGCTTTATTTCCTTGCCCTGTCATCGGCCTGTAACTTTCTTGTCACGCTGGTGCTTTTCGCAGTCGATTTGATACCAGATTTCGGAACCATGCCTTCAATAACTTTGTTTATACAGAGGTAAGTGCCATCATTTCCTTATATAAAATAATGCAACCGTAACAAAATCGTGATGATAATGATAGTTTTAACATTTGATAGTGCCTTTGTATAAAGAGCACCACCAGTAGGACAGAAGCTGAGATAATCAGAATAGTCTCCACCAGTTTGCAAACAAGATCTCGGGCTAGGCTGTAGGTCTTTGATTATATCATTGAATATTAAAAGATTTCACTGAATCAAGCTTATCATGTGATCTCATATTGCTTTAACCATTCCATGAATGTAATTGAAAATATGTTTAAATCGGGTTGTTTTTAAGCATTTCCAAATGGTCATATGACAAAATTCGCTTTTACATGAGTAATGTTTTTTATTATATCCTTCAAACAATTTAATAATATCATTAAGTTGAGTGTATTTAGACATATAATGAAACGTATACAAGATATCAGTAATACTGTTCGGTGGCGTTTGTCACGTTTTGGCGGCGCTCTTTTCCGTTACCGCTCACCGCCGCCGACCGCTACCCACTGCCACGCAGACATATTAGTGGATCTACACTGTTAGGTCCAAATGATTGGATTACGCAATCGCAGTACATTATTTTATGCTTTGTAGTCTAGCGTTCAATTTTTGCTGCCTATTTGGAGGGTGTGGATGTGGTTACAATATTTACCTGTATGGCTGGGTTGTTCTCATAGCAAAGATGTCTACTGCTGTATTCGCTGTATATACAATACGCTACACAGAAGGTTCTAATTTTTATGCACTAACCATGGTAAGTTACGAGCTGCGTTAAACGTACAGAACATTGTGTGTCCTTCTTTTATGGGCATTAATTCCTCTCAACTACAACGTAAACAGAAACACGTTAACGCGTGTGAAAAATATCTTGCTTTCCTTCAGATAAGTACATTAAAAAGGCAACGATATACCAATCACTTACCAATACACATTTTGTGCATTGGCCATCGCCATTACACAATAGGTGTGCACTCGACCTTCAAACTTTATTGATGGTCCACCTCAGGTAAACGTGGATATAAAATGGTCATTTAGATAAAAAAAATCACTACACTTGTAAATTTAAACAGTAACATGGCACAAAAGGACTCAATAACAAACTGATAGTTTCTTTGATGCCCATCGGTGTAGTTATACTAGGTCATGAAGCTTCAAATAACAACTAATTCGTTCGGAAATAGTGTTTCAAAACGCTATTAATCGTCACCAGTCCACTGCATTTGTCATTTAAAATCTTAAAATTTTGTCAAATGCATATTTAACCTAATTCTTATACCTGGCGTATTTGCGGGAACCTGTTTTCAGACATTACGGTCACCTGTGCTATTCCTTTTCTGGACTTTGTTCAATGAGCATCCATTCTACTGGAATCCACATCTTCATCTCAGAACGTGGCTCAGTATGGCCGGGCTGGCTGTCATGTTACCCGCCATTATTGTATACCAGCTTGGGTTTGTTGAAACACACATGCAAAATTACTGCACTTACATTTACATAACCACAACCTGATGTAAATCAATGTGCAAACATGCACATCCTCCTAGTGCAGAAGTCCAAGTAAATATATATATATATATATATATATATATGTGTGTGTGTGTGTGTGTGTGTGTGTCTTTATTGCTAGACCCACTTCCTAAGTAGTCATCAACATATTCTACAGTCCGACCATTTTACTCTCCATATATATATATATATATATATATATATATATATATATATATATATATATATATATGTATGTATGTATGTATGTGTGTCTGTGTGTGTGTGTGTGTGTGTGGTTAACCATGAATATCAAAATATTCTCTGTGTGTGTGTGTGTCTGTGTGTCTGTGTGTGGTTAACCATGAATATTAAAATATTCTGTCAGGGACATCACATTGTCATTCACTGTCATGTCATGCACTTCTGTATGCTTGTGCAATTTAGTGTGATTGAAGTGCATACACGTGCATAGCAATATACGTTTTTATAATACTCCGCCAAACCTGTTTATTTGCAGGTTTGTATGCAAGAAATACAATAAATTAGTTTGAGACGATTACATTCTATTGCTTATTTCCCATCCGTAGTATTATCTGTTATAAGTTTTATTTCCGCTTACTGATTGTTGACCTACTAATATCACATTGATACGAAAAAAATCGCTGTTTCTGCAAATTACTATTTTCAGACAGCAACACTTTGTTTCTTTGACAGGACGCAGGACGAGAAGAAAATAGCTGTAAAGACAGAAACATATGCAGTCTTACCACAAGAAGATTTCGATGAGCAACCGGCTTCCATTCGCAAAGTACATACCAGGACAAAGGATTCATGATGTTTCCACGTTCTTGCATTTATGAATGCCAAATTCTCTGCAGTAATTTTCGATTGTCTGTGGAAATGTCCATTGACCATGTAACGCATATTGCACATGAAATTATCATATTCATATTATGCCTAATGTGTCCAGCAATATACAGTGGTGTCCACATCAGCGTGGCGAAGCTGTTCAGTAACGTAAAGTTTAAGTTCAAAATCAAAATTTAATTAAAAATTGAATAGGCTTAGGAATTTAATTTCCTCGTTTTAGATAAAAATACAAATTTAAATAAACATATAGAAATGATTTCCATAAAAGGATTGCAAAAATAGGCATTTTAAGCAAGCTAAAAAGTTTCCCGTCGGCTGAAATTCTCTGTATACTATACAATTCATTGATACTACACCGGTTGGGGTTTTGCCGTCTGGCTCAGGTTTATTTAAAAGCGACCTGTGCGTACAATAGAAAATAGTAATTTTAAAGCCTATTTGGAACCAATATTCAAAGATTAAAAACTGAGACTCGACCTCTTTACTCTCCATACATACATACACACACACACACATATATATATACATATATATATATATATATATATATATATTATTTATATAAGCGCTGTAACTTTAATATTGTATTATAAATTCCAGGGATGGTCTGTTACTGGTATTTCATCCGATACCTGATGCCGGATACTTTGCATCCATCCGATATCCGATACTTATATTCGAAATACTTGTAGGTGAAATAAATATACAAAGCTAAATTAGTGTGCTCATATTTATTTATTTATTACCAGTGCTTGGAATGCGTGTACATAATTATATTATCAAAATATGTTCCAAATTCCTCACTCTATACGAGAAAAAATACAGGCATACATTCTTGATTCAAGTTCATTATATTTCATTTCTATACTTCGGCTATCTTTCTAATATTGGAAAATCAGAAGTTTCACGTTTTTATTAATGAAAAGCAGCTTGTCTACTTTTTCTGGGGCGAGTGTTGAGCGGACGTCTGTCACATGTGAACTGCTGCACTGAAAACCCTCTATGAGGTTGCCAAAGAGACTGGGGCACACAGATATTTGCGAGCCAACTGCTTTAATATAGTGTCACTATGACCATGCCAGTAGTCCGAAGGATTACTTTCCTTTTGTGGTTGTTTCTTCATCAAAGTATCTCTGCACTGCTTCTCTGACAAAATCACACATTAAGAATTATTATTTGGACAAAAATGAAACGGAATGTTCGTACACAATTGAAAAACTTGTGATTAACTTCTAAGGTGACTCTATCTTAGCACAACCTCATAAGCCCTAAATCGTTCAGAAATTGGCATACTGAAATGGCTCGAAAGCTGGCTGCAAAATCATGAATTGATAAACACAATTTTGAGTGGCTTGCACGATAGCGGGTGCGTCCTTAATACAAGTCTTCCAGGTTATGTTCCTTATGGAAGAGTCAAACAAAGTTGTTCACTAGGTGGCACTGCTGTGGATTCTTAATTTTTAACAATTTTGTCAATTCGGGTACCCTTTGGTAAATGCACCTTTCTTATTGATGACTATGTTAGTCAATTGGCATTCTAATGCTAATTCACATTTTCGACTTCTTCTCTGAAACTCTTAACCAGATTGACTTTAAACTTGGTAGCAATGTACCTTGGATGGGTTTCTACAAAGTGTGTTCAAGTGGTCACGCCCCAGTGATACTTGGATTTTTAATGATTTTTTTTTTGTTTTTGTTATTTTTTTGGACAAATCTTAAAAAATCTTCTCCAAAACTGCTCACCCAATGGCTTTGGTATCACAAAGAAACATTTTTAGCGACTAGTTCTTAATTCGTTCACCAGGTGGTGCTGCATTTTTTTCTGTTATTTAATGATTTTGTGTGTGTGTGTGAGTGTGTGTGTGTGTGTGTGTGTGTGTGTGTGTGTGTGTGTGTGCCTGTGTGTGTTTTAGATATTTTCAACTTCTCCAGAACCATCACTCAAATTAGGCTGAAACTTTGTGGATGTGTTCTTTGTGAAAAGGTCAAACCAAGTTGCTCACCAGATGACACTGCTGTGGATTTTATATTTTAATAGATATATATTTTTTTTTTCATTTTGAGAACTTATAGATACATTCACATTTCCTATTTATCACTTTGTAAGTCAATTGGCATTTTAATGCAAATTCACATTTTGGACTTCTAACAAAGTGTCAATCAGACTGACTTGAAATTTAGTGGCAATGTACTTTGGCTGGGTCTCTACCAAGTTTGGTGCAAATGGTCACGCTCCAGGGATTTTGAGATTTTTTTTTTTTTTTTTTTTTTTTTTTTTTACAAATCTGTAAGGAAAGTAAAGTTTTAATAGGAAAGTTTATTATGGGAACTTCTTGTAATGGTTATAACTTAAATATTTTTGCCAGATTTGTCAAGCTTGGTAGGTATGTACCTTTAATAAGTGTCTACCTATTTCGTCTGATCCCAAGTTCACAGAAACACAAGTGTGATAAATCTCTAGGTCAGCTGAGCATGGGCTGTTCACACAGCCCTCTTGGTGCATTATAAATTCACTTAAAAAATTTTGTTGGTAGCATTTGTATCCTTGCTGACAAAAATAGATGATTTTTAATCCTACAAATTAAAATGGATGTTTGATACTTTTGCTTCTATAAATAGAGTACGATGAAGTTTTATATCTGCCACTGTTGAGATCTGATCTAATCTGTCTGTGATTTTGATTTTTGAACTGCGATTTTCCAACATACTTTTGCAGTATATCGTCTTATATTTTGAACAAATTGTGGTATTTTGCTGTATATATTGAACGATTTGCTGCATTTTTGGATGTCAATTTTGATTCCAGTCCCAATTGACTGAATCACATAGCAGTGATTGTTTTCACTGTGTCTGAATATTTGCTTGTGCTATGTGCCTCAGCAGTCAAAATACATATTTACTTTTTGGGGGGATTTAGATCTGGTTGAAACACCTATTGAGTAGATATTGAAATTTTCCACATTTGTTTGGATCATTTGACCCTTTAATCCAAAAACTTCAGTGGTACCTGCTGATTTTGAATTTCAGTAACACAGCACTTCTTTGTCTACACTTCGAAATTATATACCGTTTTAACACAATTCCTTTGTTAACAGTGCATTTTGTTTGTTTTTGTTTTGTATTTTTGGAGGTGTTTCTTTCTTTTTTCTTTCTTTTTTTTGGCTTTTTTTTCAAGGTCTGAATCGGCCAATAACCGATTGAAGCAATTGAATTGGAAAATGTATTGGATTCTTTTGAAAAATCATTTATAGGATTCGTTTCCTGAAATTTTCACATGGTAGAAACTGTAAGAATCTGGAACTTGGTCGTTCGATTTTCATTTTGATTGTTAGAATCAATCAGTGATCCTAAATTTTAAAACTTTAGAAATCATTTCCATGGACAGAGTGCTGGTGTGTAAATTATATTTTGCAGAAACATATGGGGTCAGATCCGTGTACATATTAATCCCTGGTCAAAGGTCAGCGTCTACCAGCTGCTGTGACCTTTGCTGAGACACAAGCTGTTGGTTTGTTTAGCTTGGAATTCTAGATTTTTACTTTGCTTGTTTGATGGCTGGAGAATTTGATCATGGGTGGTTCTTGTTTGCTCTGATTTTCAGTGCAGTTTCTCTGGCATTTTTGAAAACTATTTTAGCTACTGTTTTTAATGACAGTTATTATGTTATGTTGTCAATTTGACATCTTATATGATCTTTATATACTCAATGAATAATGTTGAATCGTATTGCTTCGTTGTTATTCAAGTCTTGTTGTTATATGTGGGGATGTTAATGTTGTGTATTTGTAGCACCAAGCACTACAGCACTAAACAAGGTTGTATTTTGATTAGATTGCCTGTCGCTTCATGATGGTATTGTGAATTTGAGGGATTAGGGACAGCAGTACTTTGCCACAACAGGGAGTCTCAGCATGCATTCAAAAAGGTCATACTGGATTGGAGACTTGTAATTCTTCCAAACAGTGACATAAACAGTAGAGTTACCAAACCAGATTTACAGATTGGAGAGTAGGTCATTACACCAATCCCAGTTAAATCAGACCAAGTTTTGCAAATGATTCTTGTTCAATGTCAACAGTCTTCCTTAATGTAAATGACAGGTATATAACCTTCAAGCCAGGCACGTTAATGGGCAGTGTGTACTTTTGGACAAAATCTAGTTTTTGATACAGAATAAGAGGCACCTTCAACAAATGCTTGATATAACTGTTATACAGCCATAATCATCACACTGGGCAGCAGCACCAGTTTTGGTGGCAAACGAAAGTGGTGAAGTTCACTGGTACATTGATTACTGACAGGTGAATAGGGCGACAGTGAAGGACACCTTCCCACTACCAAATGTTAGAAGAGTGTTTAGACACTCTATTTGGGCAATGTTTTTACTCATCTCTTGATATGGCCAGTTCTTATTTGCAAATACCCATAGAACCATCAGACCATTACAAAACTGCATTGATCTACAGTATGGTTTATTTGAACATCCTTGGATGGCATTCAATTTATGTATTGCACCAGTTACATTCATGTGTGCATTGAATTTTGTACAGCAAGGACTAACCTAGCATATTGGCATTTGTGGATGAATAACTAATCATTGGTTCAAAAAGTCTGAGACCACTTTGAAAACTTCAGAGATATGTTTCAGAGATTGTGGACATGTAAAATAAAGATCAAACTGAGTAATGTTTGTTTTTCTTTTCAAAAAGACATAAATTTTGCAGGTAGGATGGTTTGCAAACATGGCATTGGAGTAGACATTGAGAAAATTCAGGCTGTGACAAACTGGCAAACACCATAAAACACAAAGGAAATTCAGTTGTTTTTTCCAGAATTGGATAACTACTATCATGAGCACATCTCAGAGTTTGCCCAAATTCCCAATTGTTGTTATGGTGTGACAGGGCCCAATAACAAGTTTGTGTGGCAAGAAAATTACTAAGTGGCATTTTAGAGATTAAAGTCAGTTTTGATCTCAGCTCTCTTCTGAGGTTTTCAGAAAAGTATGCCACATTTATCCTTGACAATGATCCTTCAACCAACACTGCCACTGGCAAGACCTTGCAGTTGGGAAAACTTTAAGTGATAGTACATAGTAATTTTTCTTTGGCCCCAGTTCAGAAAAAAATATTGTATGATATCTTATAACCAGAAAGGAAATGGCTTTTGTTAGATTTAGCAGCCAGTACAGGCATTATCTGCTGGATCTGAAATTTGTGCTTTGTAGCAATTACAACAGTATGACCTGATAAATGCAACTCAAGTACATAGAAGGTCAGTTAGCCAGGTGGCTAGAAGAACTGAATCAATATGACATGGGTATTGTCCATGGAACCATAAGAAAACAATATACTGAATCTTTGATTGGGAGTCTCTTTTCTGCAAAAGCTGTCAAGCAGGAGTTCCCTTGGAGTAGCTCCTATGTGGTGGATCCAAACATTGCATTGATCATGTAATCAGTGGATACAGTTTGAAGAGGAAGTCGATGATGTGGTTCCAATAACTCTGAAGACACTCCATGGATCCAGATAACCAGCCCCATGTGGGGAATGACAATGACACAGCATACTGGCTGGATGGTTATTCTTACCAGGAACTGCAGGATCCCCAACCAAAGGATACAGACCTCTCACCAATAATTCCCTGGTAGGAGAACAAAAAGTCCCAACATCTGATGTGCTGTATCTCCACATTCTTTCTGTTAAGTATTTTGGATGTGTAAATCACAATTAATGTTGGATAGAGGAGTTATATACTATAGATTGGATGATGCAGTACCCAGGAAGTGTCTTGTAGTTCTAAAGTCTCAATGGAGATGTTTTGTGCCACTGCCAGGATGTTCATGTTGCTGGACATCTAGGTCAAACCAAAACTCTCCAGTTACTATAATGAAATTTCTTCTGGCACACCATGAGCTTGGATGGCAAAAAAAAATGTGCAAAAGGATGTCCAGAATTTGCCCTGCAGAGGTTGTGACCATTGTTGTTGAGCTCATAAATCATGGTCCAGGTTTGTGGATGATGTGGATGACATCATCCCACTGGCTATAAGAAGTGCAGGGGAACTGACAAAACTAGAAAACATGGACACAGGGGAACAATCTAAATGGATAGTAACCAAGACTCCTGCAGAATTGCATCGTCTGCAAGTGAGTGACACTGATTTTGTAGAGGTGTTCCATTGGGTGTCAGAAGAATGGCCATCACAGCAAAAGATGACAGGATCATCTCCCATGGGGAGAAAATATTGGCTGCTATGGTCACAATTATCAGTTGTTGATGGAGTCCTCTGTTATGACTGGATTAATGCTGCTGTGGGTAAAATAACACACTGTTAGTGGTTCCTTGTGAAACATGTAGGGATCTGATCACATGATGAACCACCACCAGCAGGGCATTAGGGAATGACCAAATATTGGCTCAGCTAAGCCTTTTCTACTGTTGGCCAGGAAAGAGTGCTGGTGTAGCTGATGTTGTGCAAACGTGTCCCAAATGTGGGATGTGCAAAAGGCCAGACCGTCACCAGAGCACCATACGAGATCTATCAGGCAGGAACTCCCATGGAGCAAGTCCAATTGAAGATCCTTGGGCCTCTGCCAGTGAGTGACACTGTACATAAATATATTCTGGTGATAGCCAATCAATATACCAGATGGGTAAAAGCATACCCACTGGAGGGTCAAACTACAGCCATTATTACTTGGAAGCCTGTCCACAAGTTTATTGAACAGTTGGGGACCCCCTTGGAGATCCACGCTATTCAAGCGGAAACATGTAGATGGTGCATTGATTTGTGAAGTTTGTTGCCTGCTTGAATTTGTAAAACCTGGACAGCTCCTTACTGTCTAAGTTGTAATAGCTTGGTGGAAGGCTTACAGAACCTTGTTGCAGATGATCAGATACTATGTTAGTCTGAATCAGTGTGACTGGGACATGTATGTGACACTGCTTGCTGCTTTTTTACAGAAGCACCCCACATCCTAGTAGGGGCATAAGCCCAGGCCAACTAATGCTGGGGTGTGAAACGAGATGGTTACAGGATTTAGAGTTAGGCCAAGAAGCCACCCCAGTTGAGCATGAGACCTATTTGGCCTATGCACAGGACCTAGCAAGTGCACTGGGAGATACACAAGATGTGGCTAGGGAAACCCTAGGAGTTCAGCATGAACACCAGAAGAAGGTTTATGACATATATTTGTTTTGAAGCAGATATTTGAAGCTGGAGACCTGCTACTTTTCAGGGACACCCTAAGAGTCCTTGGAAAGAGCCCCAAGCTTCAACCAATGTGGAAGGGACCCTATGTAGTGGAAAGACTTAGAGGTCCCACATTGTGGTTATGGCACAGCAGGGTGATAGAGTGTATCATTACAACCAAATGAAAAAGTATGAGGATGAAAATATTCCGGTTTGGCTGGGAAGAGCATGTAGGAATATATTAACAGTTCAGCCAGCCATGGTAGTTGAGAAAGAAACTGCATCAATGCAGGATGTGTTGGAACCAGAGCCTACCGACGAAAACACCCCAGAGTGGGGGGCAGAGGGCTCTGAGCTATGGAGCTGTGAGACACCTGATGCAGAGCGGTAAGTTAAAGTGCAAACTGTTCAAAATTCAAGTCTGCATTGTGACAAAGCTGCTTTGCCATCTAAAGGCCACCTCCACCCCCATCCCCACACTCCATCACAGCATATTACAGTATGTTAAACGAAAATGATATCAGTAGACCACATTAGGCAATACCATACCCATTGTTTTTTGTTTTTTTTTTTTTGTTTGTTTGTTGTTGTTGTTGTTGGGTTACAAGAACTATAATTTTTAGTGTAAAGAAGGCAGACAGGTCACACTGATATCATAGATTTCCTATGTTCTGGTGTGTCCCTTTTGGTTGCAGGTTCACCACGATACCCAGAGTTTGCCAGGGTGATCATCCCTCAGTTTGGGAAAGTAGAAGGTGGAGGTCAGAAGTTAAGTGTTAGCGTATCTTGATTATCACAATTTGCCGGGCCATCAAGTCACAGTGTACCGATTTATGACACAGCATTTGTGTCATGCAGAATCAAGATATTGGTTCATTAGGGAGAATGCAGTTGCTCACGGGATTGAGAGGAAAACTGTGTCCCCAGAGTTTTAAGTAGCTGCATCCATTCGGACAGATGGTAAAAGTGTGGGCTGATAAAGCACCCATATGGGTGAGTGAGATGCACAGCATTTTGTGATTGGGGATCACAACCTCTCTCAGAGAGGCAAGTGAATTTGTCAATGGACTTATGGTGGCAGAGTTTGCAGAGGAAGTCAGCAGCACTGAGACTGCAGGGCAGTCAGGGGCCCATATCGGTGGGCGAGTTATCAAGCTGCTAGATGCACCTCTTAAGTGCGAGAGCATTTACATGGATAAGGGTGATTTATCATAGGTTCTGGAGGCTTAGTGGCATAGAGAGTCTGCTGTGACAGTAACTTCATGGAAGTCCACGCTTCCTCCACAGGCACTCTTGACTATACCATAGGTGTCCAACAGACCAGTGATGATACCAGCTCCTGTGTTTTTTGTGTATTCTCATAATGCAGTGCCCCCAACCACCCCCCACCCCACTCCCACCCCCCTCAATCTGGAGCCGGTGCAGAAGCACACTCTGCGTGCCTACCCAAATGGTGGGATGAAATATAACACCAAGCAGGAGCTAATAGGACCAGCAAGACATGCAGCAGACAGAAAAGAAGGAAAAGAGGAGCTTTCCAACCAGTGGGAAGGAGGATCACACCCCATTGGATGCAGCCAAGGGGAAGAGGTGACATCCCCAAGCACATCGGAACGATCGATGGCTACAGATCCAACCCACTCCTATGGATGGTGCCATGTGTGTGAAGACTATGTACCACTGCTGCAATTTATGCATGTTCAAGCCCACCGACTGTCTTGGTTTTTGATGCCACAGGCTACATGCTGGTCATACAAAGTGATTGTGAAATACACCATGGCATCTCCAGGCCCGTATAGGCCTGAAGCATATACTATACAATACATAGATCAGCTCTCCATGATTGGAGAGATCAGTTGGTGGCATATCTGGGTCAAATTGCAGACAGCTTGTGGGTAAGCTTGAGTGCCTTACTCCACAAGATCAGAGAGAGAGAGGACGTGCACATGGAGAATTTCATTTTGAAGGGGAAGACTTCAGCAGATATGTTGAGCAAGAATTTCTGCAATGGATGTTTACCAAGAGATCCCTCCATGCCCATGATCCTTCAAGACCTGATTGCATGGAAGCAAACTTTGTACATCCAGTCATAACTAATGGATGGCAAAAGGAGAGTGGTGGGACAGATGTTAGTATATTGTCTGCACCCAGAGGAGGGATATGTTTCTTACAAACTTTGAAGGGATTTGTAATGGAACTATGTATCTCCACTTTTAATTGGCCATCCCAGTTACATGTTTTGAGACTTTAAATAGAACAGACCACAGTTGTGGACCAATATTTGATCAGTGGTTCAGTGTTGGCCTACATAGTGCCATAAGACTGTTATTTTACAGTTCACTTAGTATATGGACCGACTAGGTGGCGATACATGTACAGTTAGCTTGCACGAGTGTGCTGGATAAAGTCATATTTTGGACAACAATAATCCAAAGTTCTGCTCATTGGCGGTTATCTATGTTTATGTATGCAAAACTCACAACTTTATGCCCTAAGGCCATGCTGTAGTGTCAGGGACTGTCCATGCAAAGTGCCTATTATTATAGGATACTTGTACATTTCCTTAGGAGAATATGTCCCTTGTTTTTTAGCTCAGCTGACTTGTCAGTCAGCTGAGCTTATCTTATGGTCCTCCATCCATCATCCGTCTGTCGTCCGTCAACAATTCACATTTTCAACTTCTCCAAAACCATCAGGTAGCTCCACTTCAAACTTGGTGGGGATGTGCCTTGGGTCGGTGTCTACCAAGTTTGTTCAAGTGGTCACGGTCCAGTGATTTTTGCATTTTTTTTTTGGTTCTTTTTTGGGCAAATCGTAAAAAATCTTCTCTAAAACCGCTCACCCAATTGCTTTGATATCACACAGGAACACTCCCTGGGCTTCTAGTTCTTAATGTGTTCACCATGTGCAATTTTTTCTGATTGTTTATGAATTTTTGTGTGTTATAGCTATTTTCGACTTCTTCTCCAGAACCGTCACTCAGATTAAGCTGAAATATGGTGGATACGTTCCATGTAGAGGGGTCAAACAAAGCTGTTCACTATGTGGGAATGCTGCAGATTCCTGATTTTTAACGATTTGTTTCAATTCGGGTACTTATTGGTCAATGCAGCTTTCCTATTGATTACTATGGAAGTCAATGAGCATTCTAATGCTTATTCACATTTTAGACTTCTTCTCCAAAACCGTCATCCAGATAAACTTCAAACTTGGTGGCAATGTACCTTAGGTAAATTTCTACCAGGTTTGTTCAAATGGTCATGCTCCATTGATTTTTTTTTTTTAATTTTTTTTTAATGATTTTTTTGTTGTTGGTTTTTTTTTTTTTTTTTTTTGACAAATCTTAAAAAATCTTTTTACTGAAACCGCTTACCCAATTGCTTTGATATCACACAGGAAGACCCTCTTGTTTTTATGAAGATATGTTTTTATGGGGCTGGATAGATAACTTGCAGGGAGACAAGGGCGGAAGGGGGAGTAGCATGGTAAAAATTTTGAATAACCCCCGAATCTCAAAAGTGATTACCAACACATGTGACATCACCAGTCGCATAGCATCCCAAGAAGACAAAGGCTGCCATTACTATTCAAGGTAAATACACGTCCTGAGAGAGAGAGTTCACATTTTTATACAAGTTTCAATGTTACAGTCGTTTGTCCGGCCATCATATTGGACCTGTAATTGTTCAAGTTGTGCACCAAGCGAGACTGAAAATTCGAATCCACAACAGAAACTTAATGTTGATCTTTTGACAATGAGAGCAATGCAGGTGCTGTCCTGGTGGATATTTCTAAAGCATTTGGCAGTGTACCTATTATGTTCTCTTAAGCAAGCTCAAAACCAATGGACTTTCAACATCGGGAGCTTCATTCTTACTTGACTGCCTTCTTCAGAGACAGTGAAGGGTTAAACTCTTGCTCTATTTCTTGGAATACCTTCCTAAAGGAAGAATATACTGAGGCTTCATAGTAGGATTACTCCTCTTTAACATTTTTCTAAATAATTTCCTTTATATCATCAATGATTGTGATGTACATAATTATGCTGATTATAATACCATCTCAGTAACCAATCAAAACTGGAGACTATAAAATAATGATACAAACTGTCAAGAGTGGGGTTTCTGGTTGGGACCAAATGATTCTGGGCAAGAAGCAATGAGCCACAGAGCAGCAAGTGGTTTTCTTGCGCAAAATCATTGTGTCCCAACCAGAAACACACACGAATGATGGTTTGTATTTATTCCATAATTTTTTATGGAATATTTTGTTTGAGAAGACAACAAACAATGGTTTTTAAGCAAAAAAAAAAAAAAATGGGCAAGAAATATATAGAAAAGCATAACCAGCCAACACCAGCAACATGCCCAGATGAATCAGTCTATTTTTTTCTGGAAATGTAAATTAATGTGGTACTATGTGATATGGAACAGCAACCTTGATAGCCATAACAAATACCTTTATTACCCTTCCAATGCCCCGATTATATAGTAAATATTTCAAACTAAAGCCACAGATACAGCAAAAAGGTTGGCAGAAAACCAAATGCTCACAAATATATATTATACATAGAGTGGGTATACTACTGCAAGGAGGCAGCAGCAGTGCATGGCCAGTGTGCCCATGCATGCCACTCGTAAGGGCAGCTTAGGCTAAACTCTATCCTGAACCATCAGAGTGTAAATAGTTTTAAATCTTATTGTGGTTTTTGCCTTAGCTCACAAGCGAGTGTAACTGTTGTATTGTTACGTTGTGTTATTATAGGCTAGAGTAGCCTGTAGGCCTAGGGCAGGACTGGGTGGTTATCATTGTAAATTTTGTATCTGTAGCCGGAAGTCAGAGTATTAAACTGTGTGTAGGCCTACTAACTGTAATGTTGGTGTGTAGGCCTAGTGATGCAGCGCATCCCTATTTTGTAAATTTTGTTTACATATTGAAATAGTCAAAGTGTACTTTGAAGGTAAAACATGATTTTCATTCTTTAACTTCCCATGTGAACAGAAAGGCCAGGACTTGATAATGAAAGTCTAAGTCATATAGAGGTGTTGTCCATGATATATACATGTGTAACTTCATAGTATAATAAATGTGCATGGCCAAGAGTTCTCTTCTCATCTTTTAATGAAAAAATGGAAAGCTGACCTTAATGCAGTTAATTATTGCGTTGTTTCACAATTTACCAGAACCAGCTTTATGTCTCTTCTTGGCATTCCTCATATGTCACGATATTGAGATACTTATTTCACAATAAAAGGACACACCATTAGGCCCGCCTCCATTAGTGCTTTTTCTTTTTTGTACTTCAATTGCTCAGAATTAAAAACACTAAAATGGACATCTTAACAGAAATTTTCTCCGACATATTAATTGAAAAAAAGTGAAAAAGGTATTTTTTCTTTTCCAATTTAGAATTAGTAAATGCCGTATGTACCAAAGAAGACAAAAAAAAAAAAAAAAAAAACCCACACCATTTTGAAATGAAATAAAAAGATGTCATTCAAAATCATCCTGATATTTACAAACATGTATTTCGGCCACAACAAAGGCCAGCTTGGATTTTTCAAATGCTATTTGTCTGATCAAAGTTGATTTCAAATCAACTTATTATTTCAGGGCATGGACAGCTCAGACCCAGACGGTGGAATAGATCAAACACAAGTTTAACAACACAAGTGGAGTTACTCCTTCAATTGCTTTCCTTTATTGCAAAAATACATATTTCATTTCATAGCTGGAACACTTAATTTAATGTGTGTGAGAATTTTACAATGAAACCACACAAAAATCAGTTACTTTCATTTTTCTGATGAGGCTTATCAGTGTTTTAGCCCTCACACACAATCTTGTGCATCAGTGATACAAATTGACCATAAGTTTAGATAAGAAGTTAAGTTTGATCATAGCAAGTTTGTAAATGCCAAGCATTAAGCAGTGAAAGCTGAATAAAGGACATGCATGTAGTCTCCAACAATCTTGTGATGGTTTACTCATTTGTAGTCTTATTGTCTTGCAGCACAACAATGCCTGTCTGATATATGCAATACTTGAGTCTTTTGTCAATTTATTGATAAAATGACCCAACCAATGTGGACTGGATTGCCTTTTACCCTTTTCTTGGACATACTGCAGAAAAAATCAATTTCATTCCAGGAATACCCAGGAATTAGTAGTGGTAGAAATAGTAGTAGTTTGCCACTGATGAAGCTGACCAGATTTTTTTATGTTGCACATGTGTGATGCACCAGTGACAATAAAGTATTTGCTTTGCAGCAAGTCCAATTCTGCTTAAACTGTAAATGTAAGCTGAGGAAAAATTAAATGAACATCGAATACCATGATACATGAAGTGTGCACACGAAGATGCTACTGGGAGAAAGTGCTGTTTGAAGTCTGCGCATGGCCATGTAGACAATGTGCACATGACAGCACCAAAACTGGGCTCCTGTCATGAAAGTTGTTATTGCAACAGAAGCAACACACACTGATTGGCCAACGATGTTCACTACCATGTATCCCATACTCTACAATCCTAAATGCTTTCCATATTCCCCACAAAAGGAAACACAGGGCAATTCATCTTTTACCAATTTTAAATGAGACCTAAGAGAAAAAATATGTCAAAATAATTAGCTGCCATTTTGTACATAAACATACAAAAGCAATGTTCAATCCACCAACAAATAATCGTATATTTGAGCAAACAGTAAAAACTTTATTACCTTCAAAATGATATGTTTATTCCTTAATGCTGAGCAACCTTGATTTACTTTCTTGACATATACATGTACAAAACATCCACTCTCCATTTGCTACAATGCATCATAGGCATGTCGGGGGGGGGGGGGGGGGGAGGGTTAAATTTCACAAACACACAAGAAATTGTGCACTTTATAAATTGGCAGATAGGGCAATTTGAAGAAGTCACTGGCAAAGATCAAGTCACTGCCCTTTGTGTATGCTTTGCAGTTAACATTCTTTCCTGTGCATACTTTCAGCAATTTCAGGGTCTACCAGTTAACTCTGTGTAAATGATTTGCATGCTGGGAAAACATTTATTTGTTTTCTGAATTCCAAAATCTTTTAATTACAAAAAAAAAAAAAAAAAAAAAAAAAAAACTGGCAGTCATCATCTGTGACTAAATCGCCACGTTTTTAAAGTTCTGTAAAGTCTTAAATTTGGCAGCACATTTTTGTGGACAAATATTGATCTGTGTGCAAGTTACAAATTAGCAACTGCCATTTGTAGACATTATATTTCAAAACATCACCAGAAATTCTATCAACTGGTAAAAGCTACTCTTGTACAGTGTATGAGACAGATGCTATGACTACAGCCCATGTGACATAGGAACTTTACCAGAAGCAACATGCGGGTGGCATTCCTTTGAAAGCAGGGACAAGAAAATTGCAATTTTTATTCATTTTATATTTCCCTATAGGACCCACATATTACTGCTGCACAGTTAACGAACGATGCATATAAGTGCTTCAGTCCATGTGTACAATGCATTTTGTGTTCCAGATGGGCCACAACCCTTCAAATGTCCTCACCAGGGAAAATTAATGACCATGCTTATCAGATTAATTAACATAAATAAACCTTAGAGAGTCAAGCAGTGATCTTCTCTATACCTAAGTTAGCCTTTGAAATACTCCTAGTAAGACTGGTAGAATTCTTAAAGTGTAACCAACAGCAATGGACCAAATGATGTGCTACAATATGATCTGACTCTTCTACATGTACACAATTATTCCTTCCATTAAGCACCCATGGTGCTTACTAAATAATAAATAAGCCTTCAAATAAGAACCCTAGGCCTACTTTGAATTTTGTATGCAAAATACTGTAAACAGGATAGTCAAATAAGAAACTTTCAGTCCAATATTTGATAATTCAGATTGCAAGGAGGTAGGGTCCCTTTATGTAGAGCAGGGGCCTTTGTTAGGAGGAATACAGTATATATTTTTCATTATGATCACACAATATTGGCAACCCAACATTACAACAGATGGGACAAAAAGCATACACAATTTACCATTATCTAATTTTCAACTCTTGCAAACTCCACCACACCAAGCAGTGTGTAACTTGAGGCCAACAACAAATGCCGGCATTCATGGATAAGGCTTCCCGGCCCTGTGGTGTCCGATTCATGCAACTCAATGTCCACTTCATCTAGCCTTGTGAACTCGTGACGTACAAAATGTACATGCTAGCATCTTTGAGATACCAGGTAAAAAATATGGCTGCAGGATAGGCAGATCATAGTGCATGCTAGTCAGTAATGAGGTAACAGTAACCTGTAATACAGCTACCAAGAAAGCAGTTCATTTTAAGTCTTGTGAGGCAGCCTACAACTCAGTTTTGTAAAAACGGGGTCCAGTCTTTTTCTTTATGATGAAAAATGTTTCTTCTTAAGTTGGGCACAGCTGATTTATAGAAGATCAAGGTCAATTATTAAATATCAGGTACTCAAATGTGACAGTGAGTGCATATTTTTAATATGGCATCATCACACACAGCCACATCGCATTTCAGATTCCATAAGGGGAAATAATTAGATGAAAAGGCAAAATATGTCTTTCCACTAGTCCCGTGACTTTGATGTACAGTTTTCAGAAGTGAAGAAAAAAGTGTCCCAATTAAACTTATTTATTAGTCTGAAGGGGTATGAGCAAAAACATACTAAGTGGCTTTGAACCCCAGTGCTACAAAGTAACAAAGCTATATGAAATTGTATAGAAATTGGCATTTTCTTGCATTGGTCTTTAATTATCAGTATTGGTTTTCACTTTTTTTATATAATATTTTAAAGGAAACCTGTATTCTGAGTTGTACATATAAAATTAATCCAAGAAATGTGGTCTTGTACACCTAGTAACATAATATAAGGAGCTCCAGTGTTGTATACTTGCATGTGATGCCAAGACTACTTTGGGGACCAAGTAATCACAAAACCAAAGACCAGTGATGTATGCTCATCACAATAGTGGGAAGAATGATTGATCACCAGGTGACATTGACTATGCCTACTTTTACAGTGTATCTTTAATAGTGCCAATTTGAGCCAAATTTTTGTAGTCCTATTTTTGATTCATTTATCAAGGTAATAAATTATGACTGGACAAACACACACATCGACAGACAACCTGAAATAATAATGCATCCCCCTTAAGAGCAGACATAAAAACATCTTCAAAATGTCACCAAATTTGATCAAACTGCAGAGTCAATGAATGTCAAACCAAAACCATTCCGCAATGATCACACTGGGTAGGACGCTTCAAGTACCCACCCCATTCTTCATCCAAACATAGAAACAGAAATATACAACTTTCACGGTATTTGAAGGCCAATGCAACTGCTGTATCTATGTGTATATCTGACACTAAGAGCTGTCCCACATGTGCCTAATGAAGCATTTATGCCACAAACATGCTACACTTCTTGAACAAACGACAATGAGGCTGCAATTAACACAAATATGGTGCAGGATTCTTGTGATAATTATGCATGAAATTATACAGCGCTCCCTCTATATAACACCCCTCATAACAAAGGGGTTTCTGATATAACACGGTGTGTACCATGGCTCCCACTGAAATAGTTTTCCCATTACTTCTATGTTAAAAGTCCCTCTGTTATAAGGCGGTTTTGCCATAACACATTATACCCTGTGGAGCCCCAACACCAGTGTTATAAAGGGGGAGCACTGTACAGTACAATGTATTTACTTGTGCCCCTTATATATGCAACACTAATTAACATATCTGAACATCATACATGTACAGAGTGTCGTGTAACTAGGTTACTTTGCACACATGTTGACCAAATTTCATACCAGGGTGAACTTTGAATAGACATTGTACATACACTCAGATACAGAGTGGTTCCAGTTCCAAATGCACCAGAAATGTGACTCTGTAATGTGCAACAGTAGCAACCTCTCAAAAGGATGAAAATTAGATGAAATTATCACATTTGCCGCATGGAGAAGTGGCTTCTGTAGATGGGATGGCCTACCTTTAGAACACCAAGTGACAGGGTTCATAAACTTTAGCAGCTTTGAAATTCAAGGCCTTTTAACTGCTTTCCAGGACCTCTGATGATATTTCATAGGCATCTTGATACTAGTTTGTCCTATATTTATCACAAAATCATTATTTTTTTAACTCTCAAGGACCAACTTTGACTTTCAGTGTCTTTCAAGGCCTTGAAAATGTATTTTGAAATTCAACAAATTTCCGTGCTTTTCAATGTGTACATGAACCCCATGGACTTAACATTCTACAAAAGACACTTCCTATGAAATCTTTCTGGTTAGAATAAGAGTGCACCAACAGCTTCCTTGACATGTGTTATTACATGTAACTATTTCCAGAGTAGAAGATACCAAGACTAATTACCTGTCTAGATTCTACAATAAGATGGAAGCAACACTTTTCTTTGGCATGGGGTGGCCATGATGTGCCCTTACTATGCCTTACAAAGCTGTTGACCTGAGGCGTGCTATCATGATGGATCTTATCTACAATTCTCACACAGACTGTTCATAGTAACAAAAACTTTATTCATAAAAACATCATAGCAGGACACAATAATTTACATCTGAACACTTCTGGGCCATTTGAGTTATAAATTAAAGGACTAATCATGTTTCATTGTTAATTTCAGCTATTTTTTTTTATGGACAGACTCTGATTTGCTACCATTTTTACCTTACATTCTGTATGTTACTTATTCACACTTTGTAAATATTAAACAAAATCCACTCTTAATTTACTTTATACAGACAGGCATTTCACTCAACACACAGGATGACATGACAAAGGATCTTCAAGTGCAATGATCTTAAAGTGTACATTCAATAAGCACAATGATGCACATATTTAGTGAAAAAAATTAATGTACAATACACAATGTACATGTACATGTATATACTCAAGCAGCCAGGCTTTGAATACATTTTTGTGGACAATGAATATCAGGCTATGCAACAACACCTGGCACCCAATGGCCACCATATGTTAGAGTTCCTTTTCACAAAATTTGTAAACTTCCATAGAAGTATTTGTGAAACTTGATCTCTTTTCATTTCCAAACAATGCACATGCATTATTCTTAAGTTTTAAGGTACATAAAATAATACCAAGTAAATATAAAGACACATCACCATGAAAGCTGGAAACAAATTGATGTAAGTGCAGTCAACTTAACCCTTTTCTGTCTACATTCAGACTATGTCAATACCTTGCCATGGCATGTGTTGGACTCAATGTGCCCAACCCATGCCAGGAAAGCTACTGACCCTGACTGGCTTCATCTACAATTCTCAGCACAAAATATCTTCCATTTATATGGAACTTATGGGCAATTCAACATTTCATCAAAAACCATTTTAAATCAGCACTTACAGTTCAGATTCAGATTCAGATTCATTTTATTCGACATAGAAGTAAATACATTGTATACATTTTGGTAATTACGCAAAAACATATATATGACAAAAAACAAGATAGATAATAGTGAGAATGGAATTACCATACAGAAATTGTAGTCAGGATGACCCTGCCAAGGATGATAAACATCCCCTTCCGCAAGGTCCACCTAGGAAAAGTTGCCTTATATGTTACACCTAGTTTCAACAGAGATCCGGTCCATTACAAAGAAAATTAAAGAAAAAAAACTCCAGCATTAATATACAAGATTTCAGAAATAATTATGAAGTATTATTACATACGAAGCAGTCAACAATGGAGCAAGTTTCAGAATATTGGTTTACAAAATATGTTTTAATATATCTAGAGAATCCAGAGAAGGAGTGTGTGTGAATTTTTGCTGTTATGTGTGAAGGTGTATCAGAGAGTAATTTGGGGATATAGTGCCGTATGCACTTTTCGGTGGATACATGTTGGGGGGTGGCATAGTGAGAAGTGTTGCGATATCTCGTGGAATATGGGTGAGTAACAGGTAAGGCTGAGAACATATTATTAAAATAGCCAGGTAATTCGTTTTAAGTATATCTATAGTAAAATTTCAAAGCTTTCAGTTTAAACAAGTCAGGCATTTTTAAAACCTTTAGGTCCATAAAGAAGGGCTCAGTATGTGCATAATAATGTGTAGAACATATTAAACGAATAGCTGACTTCTGAAGTTTAAATATGCGATCATAGGAATAACCCCAAGCCAACATAGAGTTATTAATATGTGGTAGAAACAGAGAATTGTAAATTAGAAGTAGTGTATTTATTGAAAGCAGATGATGTAGACTTTTAAGTATTCCTACAATGCGAGCAGTTTTATAAGCAATCTTATTTATATGGGCATTCCAATTTAATTTTTCGTTGATTATCAGCCCTAAAAAATCAAACTCACTTGTTCTCTCTAATTGTCTTTTATTTTTAGATTAATATTCATGTTTGACCTACGTTGAGGAAAATAGAAAAGCATATATTTGGTTTTTGGTATATTTAGAGATAATTTGTTTGCAGCAAGCCAGTGATATGCTTTGTTAAGTTCGGAGTTTATGTTGTTTGAGATATACCTGTTGTTTGACTGAAGTCCAAAATTGAAAGTACAAAGTGAATTTATGAGAGTCGTGTCATCAGCATAGAGTATTGACTCAAAGTTTTGGGTAGCTAGATAAAGATCATTAACATAGATTATGAAAAGAAGTGGCCCAAGGATAGATCCTTGTGGGACACCAGTTATGATACGTAATGGCTTGGAATGAACGTCATCTTGCTGAACATATTGGGTTCTATTGGTCAAGTAGCTTTTAAACCATATAAGAGGTGTCTCAGAAACACCATAATATTTTAATTTGTACAAGAGAATTTCGTGATCCAACATATCAAAAGCTTTAGATAGGTTTAGAAAGATTGTTAGGGGTATTTCTCCATTATCGAGAATCTTATATATTCTATCAACAAATTCTAAAGTGGCTGTTTCAGTACTATGAAGCTGTTTGAAGCCATGTTGACAGTAACGGGAGGGTACATGTATATTCTGACCTCCTCAAAGATGATGGAAAATGATTGTAATTTTAACCCAAGTTTGATGGTGTATTTTTATTAATTTGTAAAAAAACAGAAAATGACAACACCACCATGCAGTGAACAAATTTGGTGGAGATCAAGTCCATATACATTCACAGTATGTCTCAAGTGGATCTAGCTTACGGTTTAGAAGGAAAAAAGTCCATAAAAATGAAAACACACAAAAATCTATTGAAAAGCAAAAGATAATCACAGCATCGCCTGTTGAACAAATTACGGTCTAGAGGTCTCTGGCAGTCTCCCTATGCAATTTCACGGCAAATGGCTTGGCAGCTTCCAGAATATTTTTTTTTAAGATTTTGCCAAAAACTGAACAAAAACAAAACAAAACAAAAACATCAAAATTCCTAAAATCAAGGAGTCATGAGCAATGGAACAAAATTAGTAAAGTCCCATCTAATTCAGGCACATCCCGGCAAGTTTGAAGCAAGTCTGGTTGATGCTTTTGGAGAGATCAAAAATGTGACTTACCACTACAATCCACATTGACTTGCATTATAATCAATGGGAATGTACGCATTAACCAATCAGTATCCAAATTGGAAAATTTGTTCAAAATCAAAGATGCTGAATATCATCATCTAGTGAACAACTTTGTTTGATCTTTCCACAAGCTACATTTCCACCAAGTTTCACACAAGTTTAAGTGACTATTTTTGGAGATGTGGAAAATAGCTTTAACACACAAAAATTTGTAAAAAATACAAGCTAAATTTTGTGCCACCTGGTTAACAAATTATGGTCTAAGGATCCCCAGAAGTGTCCTAATGCAATTTTAAAGCAATTAGCCTCGCAGGTTCGATTATGTTTTAGGATTTTGCCACAAAAGGAACAAAAAATGCATAAAAAATTTTAAAAAACACTGGACCATGACCATTTTAACAAACTTGGTAGCCACCTTTTCAAGGTACATGTACATCCCTGCCAAGTTTGACGAGAATATGGCCTGTGGTTTTGGAGAAATTGAAAATGTGAAATGTGAATGGACGTATGACGGATTACCACCAATCGTATGAGCTCAGCTGACTGACAAGTCAGCTCAGCTAAACATCAGAGCACATTCAAGCTTCTTATAACAATGTACTTACAAAACATTGAGTAAAAAACCTGTGAAAACAAACCTTCTTATAACAATGTACATGTACTTACAAAAAAGTATAGTATAAAACTTGTTGCACCAAATGATTAAACAATTCTAATACTGAACATTTTTCCCCTCTAATGGTCCCTTCCTTCACAGACCACATGGACCAGTCCAAGTGCTTGCTAAATATTTGTGTAACAAAATGGTACAGATAGCACCGGTGACCTAATTAACATGGTATCAGACAGACTCAATTATGGTCTCGCCCACCCCATCCCTAGCCTCGGACACTTCTTTTGCACAAGTATGTCATGCTCTGAAAGGCCTATCCTGAAATGCAGAGACAGAATTTTCTTTTAATACTAAAATTTCCATACAATGCTAGCATGCATGGTAAAGTTTCATTTTAAAAGAGAAAATGGATAGTTTGAGCATTCATTTTTTGCACTAGGCCATCATCAAATGCAGATGAAACTGAAACATGGTGGTAATCATGTGACTCACTTTTGCCCCTATCCAAACCGGACTACTATATTACCTCCTTTCATAATTATCCACAACCTTTGTTTGCCCGATTATTTATGTGAGACAAAACCGTAGCTTGTAAGTTTTGAATTGATGAAATGATAGGCCTAGTTACATCACATCTGCATGGACCGTCCACTGTCCACTCTGTTTTCCCCTACTGGTCATTTTTAGAGTTATTATATATATATATATATATATATATATATATATATATATATATATATATATATATATATATGCGATTGGTACAGGACGGATACATAGGCCATGGGTGGGTGAGACCATGTGTTGTTGCTGTTGCATTAGAAAAGTAAGAACCAATGAACTTATGGGGCCTGGTTCATTATTTACAAATTAACACTTAACACTCTACTGGTGCAGAAGTGATTTATATAGGGCTATGCACTTTTTCAAAATAACCTTCTTTGAAATAAAAAATATGTTTAAATCAACCCTCTACTCAATAAGTCAACAACTGTCATTCCCTCCATGCACTGTGGGTGGCCTAGGAGGGTTATAGTCAAATCACCTCTTTCTTGATAACAGAAAGATGCAGATAGCATTCAAAACCACGGATCATTTCTGGTTATTTTAATGGGAAAAAGACTGCAGGCCAATGCATTTATAGTGCGACAGGTCCCTATCTGTTATACATATTGAAGTATGTTCATTAAAGCAGACAAAAAAAATTACATCTAGACATTTGATAAATGCAAGGGCAAAGATGATAGGCCAGGTTTCCTCAAAATAATTCGGTAACTGAAAACTATTTATATTTTCACTTTTATAGAGCAGTTTTTAAAAAACATTCTGAATATCACCTTCACAGTACTCTGTGGGAGGGGTAGGCTATGAAATACATATAGTCTTGTGGCTATTAGTGCTAATCTGTTTCATGTAGATTTAAATGCTTAAAATATGGAACCATTCCTGTATATAGACAGTTTAGCATTAAAATACAAAAAAAAAAAAAAAAAAAGACACAATTTATGAAAAGCTGAAACAGCACTATTTTCCTATGCTTATCACATAATGAAACAGTTGATACATCTGATTTAATTTTTAAAAAAAAAAGTTTTGTGTATCTGTCAACACTCCTTTATGTATAACATGCTTATACACAAAATAATTATCGACACATTTTCATGCAGAAGAGAAACAATTTACACTTGGGTGTCATTTGTACATCAGAGGCTGTGTAATGCTGATGTAAAAGCTTTATGAATTCACTTTTTTGTGTCGTAAATCAGTTTTGCTTTCAAACCATGCCAAATCTTGTTTCTGATCATGATCAACTTGTATCCATCCGCGAGTCTTACGGCTCATAAAGACCAGTTTTGTCAACAACACATTTAATGTACAGTGTATCATTCTTCAGATAGCTGTATGCTCTGTTCTCCAATACTGACTGAGCAACGAATAATGGACAACCTGACCCAACATTCATTTCTGAGGTTGGCTGCTGGAAACTTGTGCTGGCTGGGTCTGGCCTGAAAGTGTCGCTCAAATGCTGCTTCGCAGGACTCTGATCCAAGACTTGCAGTGTGACCTTTTGTTTAAATGGCCATGGTAACAATGTGTCATACTCTCCTTTCAACAGGACAAAAAATAAGGACATATGTGTGTCCTTTCCCATGCCATCTCCATTGAGATAGACACGGACACACATTTTGTAACCGTAGCGCCCTGTGTAGAAGGGCTGGCTGTAAAGTGATAACGTCCTACCACTTTCTGCCTCTCTTTTCCTTCGAGAGTACTCTGTTATCTTCCATATTATGACACTATCAAAACTTGCAGTTTCTAACACCTTGAAGCGTAAATCTGTTTCTGCTAGGCGTATGTTGTACATTGCTAATTGGTTTTCATGCTCGTTTAAAGTACGCACTACATCATCTGTAACAAAAAAAAAAAAAAAAAAGAGAGAGAAAATGAGATATTTACATGTGCTGTTTCGATCAACTTGATGCCATCAAAAAAAAAAAAAAAAAACCCACCTCAATGGGATTCATATATTTAATATCTATTGACATAACTGTTACATATACGTGCAAACACAATGAGAATAAACAATCAGAGTAACATTATTATGCTAGGCCTATATGTACATGTAGATATACATGTAATATCAGTATATCCATTTTTGCCGCAACTTCTACCTACCAAGCTTTCAAATTTAAACTCTATTGCAGTCTGGCCAATAAGCACAAGGTCTCTGAAATATGGATACCCATCATTCAGTTTCAGATTAGCTGCATTGTGCATGAATTTCTAATCACTGAGCCGATGGGCTTACAAAACAAATGCTAACTCGGCTAAGCAGCCGCAGGTAGATAGTATATACAGAGAGCCAACATATCAATAACTTTTTCTACATACCTGATCTTAGGCCATTCTGCTTGCCTAGAACATTCTGTGATCTGACATTTTCCATGTGACTGAGTCGTGTCTCATAGTTGCTCTGTGTGTCCTGGATGTCTTTGATCTGTGCTGCCTGCAGCTGCACAGTGTCCTCCCGAGCCAAGTGTGTCTGCGCCTCCTCCAATCTCGCAATTCTGTTTGCTTGGTTACTTATTGTTTTCTGCAACAGTACATGTAACATGACAAAGGCTGGTAAAAACATCACAAAAATCATATACAATGTATACGATTATTTGTTTGTTATATTGTGAAATAAGTGGCACTGAAATGTCAAATTTTAGATCCAAGATACATTATCAGTTTCTCTTATTGTATCTATATGTACTTCTCTCCTTCAAGAACTTCAGACAGCAATTTCAAACTTTTAATCTGAGATACACTAAAACAAAACAAACTATAGAACTGTGACAGTCCTGTGCTCAGCTGATCTTGGATACAAAGATTTAGGTGCTCCTGTGACCTTTGAAATATTATCAAGGTTACTTTTCTTTAAGACTATCATCACTGTTTGCAATATTGTAGTCATCCCTCACTCACCTCATTTTGAGATGAAAAGACACCTTATCCATCAATTTACGAAGAAATAAGCCAATATGTTTGTTTGACCTTTCAAGGTTACTCAAGGTCAAAATTAGCTACACCACAAGAAACCCCATATAGCTAATTTCTAGTTAGCGTTCAATAGTAGATATGGGCTAAGGATCCACCATTCATGAGATATAAGCTAAGATGTCTGTTTGACATTTGAAGGTCCCTCAAGGTCAAAATCAACATGGAAAAGAAACTATGTACCCTTACATTATAATTCCTTATTTCAGTACATTGTAATTCATGAAAAATCGGGAAACAGCAGCATGTAGTGAACAAACAGATTGAGTCCACATGGTAAAGGTGCATTCCTACCAAGTTTGAACAGAATCCAATATGTTGATTGGGAGAAGTCAAAAATAGTGAAAAAAACACAAAAATTCATGAAAAAAACTACAGCTCCGCCTGTAAAAACAAATTAAGCTGTACAGGACTCTTGATGTGTGCCTGTACGATTTGAAAGCAATTGGCCAAATGCTTTGAGAGAGGAAGGTTTTGTCCAGATTTTTCTTTTAAAATGAGCCAGAAAAATCATGGCTAATTGGGAAAATAAAAAAAAAATTGGAGCATGACCAGCAAGTTTGAAGTGTATCTGGCTGCTGCTTTTGGAGAATTCTAACTGCCCAACCCATGCCACGGAAAGCTGTTGGCCTGGAGCACATGATCTTTATAGGTCTCATGAACAAGTCTCAATCAAATTGTTTTTCATCACTGTTGAAATTGATTCAAAACACTGAAGCAACGCCACTTGGTGAACAAATTAATGTCTAGGGATCTGCAGAAGTATCCCTACACACAATTCTGAAGTAACTGGTTCAGCAGTTTTCATGAAGAAGATTTTTTAAGTTTTACCAAAAAGTGAACAAAAATTTCACCAAAAAATAAAAAAATTTACAGGAGCATGACCACTTGAACAAGTTGGTCAAAAACGCAGCCAAGGTAGATCTCCACCAAGTGTAAAAAGGATCTTGCCCAAAGTTTCAGATAAGAAGTTGAAAATGTCAAAGGTGAAGGGACGACAACATCAATGACGACAGGCAATTTGACCACCCTATAAGCTTAGCTGACTGACAAGTCAGGTGAGCTAAAAATTAGGCACTCAAAAACAAACATACAACTTATAACCCTATAAGCTTAGCTGACTGACAAGTCAGGTGAGCTAAAAATTGAGCATTCAAAAGCAAACATACAACTTATAATTAAAAAAGGTAATGGACCAACATTTAATGAGCCCCAACTAAACCTCCATCCCTACCTTCCTGCTCTTTCGATTGAGTCAAGCATACTTTTTGCACTGGTTGCCCCTATCGCTGGTTATTAATTCAGAATTTCCATATTTAGGAAATCCTATCTTTTCAAAAACTTTTATTTTAGAAGTAACATAATGTAGAATGAAATCCACATAGGACTATATCAACAATGGAACATGTTTTGTATAGCAACTTTTCAAAGCTATCAATGAGTATATAAAAGGCAGTGGAAATTTTTTAACAACTGATCAGATGCAGTGGCCTCAAAACTAGTTAAAAGGTTATTTCAAGGTCTCCGATGTGTGCCTGGTCAAAGCTTCTCATATTAACATATACATGTACATGTGTTCTATTCTTGAGTTGGGTATGTGTACATGAAATCAGTTGATAAAGGATTCACATTTGTCAGACTGGAATCAACTAATTTGCGGTTCCAACGGAGTGACAAGACTATAGCAATGATCAAGACAAGCTTACCTGGCACTCCCGGATTTTTCTCTCCTGCTGATCAACGATCTGCTGTAGCCCGCCCTTCTCCTGCAATGCCTGCTTCAGCTGATTTCGCAGAAGATCCATTTCATTGGTTGTTTCCTGTAAGGCAGCATAATAATTCTACTTATCATCCACATACTATATGGGACTGTATCACATTCATGCTGCTTGTACATTTTTTCTGTGCATAGGGGTGAACCATCAAGCCATATAGTTTGCCTGATAGCTATCCAGGCAAGCAAATAGACACGCAGGAGTTCCCACATGAATGCAGTCAAGTGTGGCATACATTCTGCTTGGGTCCAGAACCAAGGCCCAGGGAATGGACTGCTGCCAACGTTTGAATAACAGGCAACGTGAGGCAAATGAACTTTTCTCAGCTCCATGTGCTGTGAACCCAATCATTCACCTGAACCATGTGCTTGGCCTGGTGAGAACAAACAAAGTGACATGGTCCTTAAGCAATGGTCATTATCCATTGTCATCAACCCTTATCTGGTCAGTGCAAGGCTGAATCAACAGCTTAAACCTGACAGATGTTGGGGGCAATGATTGACTACTGGCTGAACAGCTTCCTTCTATATGTTTTAATCTACAGCATAAAAAGGAAGCTGAAGTCTCACTAACCACACTGTAGTTTTAAATTGACTTAACTCGGACAGAATAGACTTCTCCCTTTTCCATCTTTTCTTGTAAGTGCTTGAGAAACTCAAAATTAATTTGGATGGCCTAAACATGATAAATTTAAAGCAGTTTTTAATTTTATTTTTGCCACAACCGTGATTTTCTGTAATCCAAATAACATATCCAAATCCATGTAGCAAATTCTCAGCTCAGCCATGATGACCGAACTTTTGTGTGCACTCGCTTTTTTTTTTTTTTTTTTGGGGGGGGGGGGGGGGGCGCACATTGTACATAAAGATTGACTTGATTCATTTACCTGATTCTCTCTCCTGGCTGCCATGTTTTTGAGGTCGAGTTCAACTGTTCGCATAGATATCAAATCCACATGGCGTTCCATCTGTTCCTGCATATGTTTCTGTAACTGACTCTCTGTTCCCTGAAACTGGCATCCCAGCATCTTTAGCCTGCAGTCCAGTGGTTTTGCCACACACGAGGCCTGGTGCTTCTCCATCTTAACATACATGGTATAATTAAAAAATAATTGTTTTGCTCTTAATTTTTCAAGATTTACCTAATGGGGTATTCTGTGGTGTTTTTTTGTTGCGGACGAGACATTTTGCAACTTTTGAGAGTTTGCAACTGACAACAGGTATCTTTTGTCATATTCTTTTCTTGTCACAAACTGTATTGGGACCCATATTGTGAGCCTACAGACAAAAAATAATTTACCTATTTTCTTTGCATTTTTTGTACAAAAAAACTGAGTGTGACAGATGGGACAAATTTTGGACATGAATTTTGAGGTCAAGGCATTTATGTCCAAAAACTCAGCTCTGTTTACAATTTTGTAATCTATTACTGCCTAAAATGTGATAACTTTGTCAATTTTTACAGAAATTCTAATTCTTCAACTTCAAAATACTTTTTAAATGTGCAAATTAGCAGTGTCACTGACAGGACACCAGGCACAATCCCGGATGGGACACTTTTGTCCACATCATCTGAATGCAAAAATAAGCCAACTTTCTGCAGGCTCTTTGGACAAAAACACCTGGAACAAGTAGAAATACAGATTGTAATGTCTTGAAATAATTGATGGCTCTACTTTTATCATATTTAACTTCAAACTCATTTCAACATTAAGAATGTCCGGTCTGCAACATTCAATGCTGTAAAATTCAGAATTTTTTAATTATAGCATCCTGGAAATCAAAACAAGTGACGGTCTTGTATTATATTCCACGGAACAATGTGAAAACTAATGTGTTTTTAACGCTTGTGTGCAAATTTGACTGCATTTGAAAATATTTCATCAGGATTTCTGGTGTTGTCGCAGAAGGGACAGTTTTACATATATGCATAGAATGGGTGATGAGCATGTTTATTGGGTGGCATTTTCAAAATATAATACCCGTCTAATATTCTGAACTTTTGCCCTTAAAATTATATTATCAAAACCTAAATGTGGAAAACAAAATAGAAGAATTTAACTTAAATCATGTAAATAAACCTGAACATTCAGCATGTGCTATGATGTCCCATCTGCAACATTTTTAACTTCTAAAATCAATCAGGGCCATATCTATAGAATGACAATAATAAAGTTTTGTAAATGATAGATTTTGATATTCATTACAAAACAAATGCATAAATTTATGATTTGGGTATAAAACAACAGAAAAATTTAGAATTCAACATGTGCTCCATATGATAGACTGTCCCATCTGCAACAAAATGTCCTGTTCATAACACTTAAGATTTTTCTTTAAAGTTGAAATTTTTTTAGTGACTTTTTCTTGAATATTATTATATAGCTCTGGTGTTTCTAAAGGATCCTAAATGTCTTTTCAAAATATGTCCTGGTCTTTGAATAAGACGGACTTTAAAAAGTCAAATGTCATGGACGGGACCTTTTAAGAATTTGACACCCATTAAAATTTTAAAAATCAAACTTTACTGTGGGTCAAACAAGGTTTTTGATATCTGTCTAATATGCTATCACCATTTGTCCAGAAAGCTTTTTTTTCAGAAAATCACCAAAGCATAAAAGGGAGAGCATAATTTTTAACCTGCCATCTGCAACGCCAGTTTCTTTAAATTTGAATTTAATTTGATTTATTTAAAGTACTGAAGTCACAAGGTGCAAACTCATCTCTTTTCTCAAATTGTATTATCTTAACTTTAAATCATTGCACATAAAAACAACTTTCAACTTTTTTTTTTATTTTTAAAGATCATGTCCATATTACTACGGAATGCCCCCCTAAAATAAAGTTTCAGTCATGAGAGTGCTTTTATCATTTTCAGACAGGAATCAATTGAAACCAGAGATAACCAAACATGTCTTTAATCTGTGTATACAAACAATAGTAATGCATTCCTATTTACCACACAGAGCATGTGCAGTGAGACCTCTCTTCAGAGACCACCCCTGTCAATGTCAAATTTTGACCTGTCAAGACAGGTGGTCTCTCATGAGGTCTCTCATGAGGGCACACGTTTACATTAGATGAAAAGTACCAAGCAAAGCTTGTTGAAAAAGTGGTCTTTTAAGGAATGTGGTCTCTTATTGGAGTTGTCTTCAAGACAGAGACCACTGTAGATGTATGGGTTTAACAATATTCAGTGGCAGCTGCAAAGTGTTTAAGTATGTTCAAAATTAAAAATATATGAAAATACAAAATTTACTGTTGAAATATAAATGAATGTATGTACACACCTCACCACGTGGGACAGCCTGCTCACCACACATGTATGGGCAAGGCAACACTACAGCCATGCACTTGTCTTTGATGTGACTCTGTAAAATTTGAGAAATATGGAAGTGAAACAGCTGTTATCATCGTCATATTGGAAGTGAAACCTGAAAACAATGGGCAATAACTCTGTTACCAGCCTATACCATGTATATACAGTTGAACATGCACATTGTATGCAGACATAAATTGTAAGTGATACAGTAAAACCTGGTTTATGTCTTGTGTTTCCATCAGATACATCTAAATGGGGTTTCACAAGATATGTTGCTGGCCTTTCCCTTACAGACTGAAAACACACACACAAAAATTGGCTCTTATAAACATGATCCATGCGATGTCATTCAACCTTACGGAACCAGTCACGTCAACTTTCTTTGCACACTGTGAACAATCCAGCATTATTGATTTCCCACATTTAACTCACAAGTCTTTTCCTGTTCCTAATTATTGTCCATCTTTAGAGCGTTCAGAAAATGTATGAAATTTTCGAACTATGAAACTGAAAAAGAGTAATCTGCACTTCTTGTATCACTGTGTACTGTATGTTATGCCTGTATTCATAGTAGGTACATTCTAGTGTTATGTACTTAGACACTATGAGTTAACAGCTACATGTAGTACAGACGGAAAACAAAACACCGGGTTGTTGGCAGATACCTAGAAATTATGTAAGTCTATTGGTATACTTTGCTGTAACTCCGGGTGTTATGTACTTAGACACTACGAGTTAACAGCTACATGTAGTACAGACGGAAAACAAAACACCGGGTTGTTGGCAGATACCTAGAAATTATGTAAGTCTATTGGTATACTTTGCTGTAACTCCGGGTTTTCTTGGAAGTAATCATTATTCCCAAACTGATTCTTTTCTGGAAAGAAAATATTAATGCAAATGGGGTCCGGCAAATACATTTCAACTTGATATGTCACAGAAATAATGATAAGCTATTAATTCAGCCAACCACTTCCTAAAAATTCACAAGGCAATAAATAATTTACTTTGTCAGATTTAGTGCTAAATGTCACAGCTCACTTATCAGTACACCATCTTTTACTCGTTTGATGAAAAATTTAATTGCAAAAATTATTTTAAAAAATCATAAAAATAAAAAAGTCATGCACTCACTGTGAATCCATGCAATTTAGCCAATCACCTCATTTTCCTACTTCATCTCATCTGTGTTGCATGGTTATACACTCTACCTTCTTAAAATTGAATTACCTGTAGTGTGCTGACCTCAAACACAAAGTAATCCCTGTATAGCCAGAGATGAAATCTGACCAAAAAAAAATTGAAAAGCTTTGTTTTGGTGATCTTCATAGCTTTACCATGAATACTTATCGTTCCCCTAACAACAAAGTAACTTAGTACAACTACTTTTGGTCACTCTGCCAATATTGCACGCTTACTCATATAGGTCAAAATTCAGTCTACAGCTGAAGCTCAATGTGAGGACTTATTTTGGGGTGAGTATTTCAAAGGCAGCTGAGAAAGGGCTATGTGCATGTACAGAGTACAGTATGAGGCATCCCAGTATCGTGTACTGAATCTATAAAATTCATCCTGAAAAATATACCCACTTGTATGATCCAGGAAGCTCCATGGACAAAATATGAGCTGACAATCCTGTGAAGGGTTTTTTTATGGTAATACATGTACTGAAGTCATGCAATACATGCATGCATGTGTGTATACATAGTTCATCTTGAGCAGTGGGGACACATGTCAAGGGTACTTGTCACTGCCTTTTTCTCTTCCTTTTTTTTTACATTGTCAAGTAGTTTTGTGACAGCTTGCATGTCACAGCTATTTCCACGTGTAAACAAAATGTCTGGTCAGTGAACCCATCTTGCGTATGTTTTGCTGAGCTGACAAGTTTTGCCTTCTTTGTGGAGCACTTCAAGCATGTCTAAACCACGAGCTCTTATTGGTCAAGATAAAACTTACTTATAAGCTCCACATCAACATACTCCACTTCCTATCAAGAAAGAACTTAGATACAGAGCAAAATTAATATATTGTGATGTAAAGGATTTGTTATTGTTTCAATATCGTAAGTATACATGCAGTACTTTACTTGGTATACATTTTCTCCACATAATTACCAGTAATTGGGTTGACTCTCTTCCCTGTGGCTTTTGGTAGACCACATCTCACATGTGGTTCATGTGGTTTCATAATTAACAGGATTTATTGTGCGTTATTTCATAAAATTTTACTGTCATTTCCAGGACTATCATATCCGGACATGGGCATACAGCCATGGTTTGCATGGAAAAAAAAAAAAAAAAGGCTGATCATATTGTTTCTTGTCTATTAAAATGAAATTTCTTAGTGTCCAATCTCTCATATCTTCAATATTACAGGATTTTGACCAATTCCTGGTGACAGAGGAACCTTCCGTGTTTGGGTTTATTATCATGTTTATGACGAAATGGACTCTGTGACTTTGATTCATATGGACTCTGTGACTTTTATGAATCATAGCCACATACACCCGTATAAATTATAGGTACCAATATAATGGTCATCGTGGTTATATTGCTGGCTCCCATCAACTGTTATTAACCCTTTCAGCATTTGGTTAGAGACAGATTCAACAGCTTTCCTTTTAGCCCTTTCCAATATTCTTGTACACTACAGACAAGCTGCACCTTAAATTTAGGGACGTTTCACACAGAATTTAAAATCTGAAGCAACTGTAATGATTCAGGTGAGCACAGCTACCTTCTGTTGTGATCAGCACTGAAACAGTTAAATGTCTAGTACACGTACCCCGTGGTCAAAGAGTTAAATGTTTACATGCACCCTTTGGTCAAGGAGTTGTCTAGATGTACTTTGTGGTCAAAGGGTTAAATGTCTGCATGTACCCGGTGGTCAGAAGAAATTATTTACTGCTGCAGTATAAGATCGGGTACCCTGTGGTCAGGGTACTAGATTGTTTACATGTACCCTTTGGTGAAAGAAATATCTACATGTACTCTGTGGTCAAAGAGTTAAATATCAACATGACACATGTACCCTGTGGTTACAGTAAATTATCTACTGTATTACGTGTGCATGTATCCTTTTAGAGTGGGGAGTAGGTCGCATGCTTGTTTTACATTTCTGGTGCAGGATGTCCATTGTTGCAGTACATATACTAATTGTTAGGATATCCCTCAGTTTCACAGGTGGTCAAGCTGCAACTGTTTATTTTACAATTAAATGGGACTGAATATAATGCCCCAGTTTGTTTCTACTTCAGTTATACACTGGCAGGTGGTTTACCTATGATAAGCTACCCAGCTGTAAAGGGTATATCATGACTGGTTCAGGGGTGTGTCAAATTGTTCTTATCTGAACTTGTACTATACAAATTTGGTAATTACGTTTGATTTGACAGGTATTCTTCATTCATAATGAAGCTTTGCATTTATAAGCAAAACTTTATGAATTTATAATTAGCTAATTCATCATTTGACACGTTCATATTTATATGGGCTGTCTTCGCTGAATATTCAGATTAGACAAGGAGCCACTACTCAGAGAGACAGGTGCCTGCACAGATATAGGCTCCGAAACATGTTTTGAGTAGTTACCCGCTGAAGACCCTTTAATTTATTTGGGCTGATACAGCCTTTGTCAAAATTCTACAGAAGAATGTGCGCAATATTATTAGTAATTCCATATGTATATAAGTTAGACAACAACAGGTTAGCTTATGGAGAGTAAAGAGTTCACACTGCAGAATAGGGTAATGACTACTGGGAAGTGGTTCTGGACAAAAAGACACCAATACAGTAAACAGAAATCATTTTTTCTAATAATTACAGATAAGACCTATAATGAATGCATGCCCAAGTCTGACATTATGGCTTTCCTCAGCGAGGGTTACATTTGCAGCCAACCTGTGCCCAGGAATGCTACTGACCCAGTATTATTCTGACCTGGAAGGGATCCAACATAGTATGTCAAGGAAGTGGCTCAATATTCATTGCCGTCATTGAAAATTACAGATAACTGTTTGGCTGAAACAATCTTGTAGGTTTTTTGTGGCTGTGACGTTTATCAGTTGACACATTTGTACAATATATGCAACTAATCAATACTGCTCTAGCTATTGGACAGTAGTGTCAGTACCCTGCTAACCCCAGGGAAAGTAAAAATATGGGGCACGTGTGGGGAAAAGTAATAAGTTTGTAACATGTAGTCTGAGTTCATGCTGACTGGAGATAAAAATTAAATTAGAAAAAAAAATATATATATTTCAGTTGTCCACAGCAGCAAGTCATGTAAGTTTTGATCCTTGTACTCCTAACTCTAGATTTGCTTTTCATTATTATTTCTATAAATCAAGTCATGTAAGTTTTGATCCTTGTACTCCTAACTCTAGATTTGCCTTTCATTATTATTTCTATAAATCAAGTCATGTAAGTTTTGATCCTTGCACTCCTAACTCTAGATTTGCCGTTCATTATTATTTCTATAAATCAAGTCATGTAAGCTTTGATCCTTGCACTCCTAACTCTAGATTTGCCTTTCATTATTATTTCTATAAATCAAGTCATGTAAGTTTTGATCCTTGTACTCCTAACTCTAGATTTGCCTTTCATTATTATTTCTATAAATCAAGTCATGTAAGTTTTGATCCTTGCACTCCTAACTCTAGATTTGCCGTTCATTATTATTTCTATAAATCAAGTCATGTAAGTTTTGATCCTTGCACTCCTAACTCTAGATTTGCCGTTCATTATTATTTCTATAAATCAAGTCATGTAAGTTTTGATCCTTGCACTCCTAACTCTAGATTTGCCTTTCATTATTATTTCTATAAATCAAGTCAACTGTGAGTGCATCAATCGCATATGTGACTTGCCCCCTACATGTGGTTAACCCTTTAATAATCAGAATACAACTGAGTCAATGATCACTTTCCTTGGCATGTGCTGAGTGCATTGAGCCAATGCAATCTGTGCCAAAAGAAAGCTGTTAACCTGGGCAAGTCATTATGACATGTCTTAATTATCTACAATTCTCGGGGGGGGGGGGGGGGGGGGAGTACTTAACATGCAATTTTTAAAGTAAAACATTAAAGCATACAACAATTTACATATGGGTACTTTAGGGCAATAACCCGTGTACGAGTATACAAGAACAATGGCTTAATTGGCCTGTTAATAGCTAAGTTAACAAGTCACATCCCAATGGTCTTGCCTGATGTCTTGCAATGGTGTGGGTATTCTACAAAGAAATACACTAGGAATATACATGTACATTTTCCCTAAAAAGTGCCGACAGAAACCAGGGATACACTTTGTATGAAAAATGCTGAAAAGAAAGTTTTTCAGTCACACTTTGTATGAAAAATGCTGAAAAGAAAGTTTTTCAGTCACACTTAGTGCTTTACATACTTAAATTATGAAATGCCCAGTCAATGGTGGAATACATACTTTGTTTAAATTTATCAAAGTTTGCAGGACTTTCTATTGTTCTTTATGCTTACTCATGCAATTTACCCACATACACTATTTGGACTGGAAAAGGTTAGAAGATCTCATTTTCGGTCAACACAGAAGAAAAATTCAACTGGTAATACAGATGTACATAACTCAGAAAGTAGGAAGGAAGTACACTGTATCAGGTCAGGGTGGTTAGCAACCCTGTGTTTAACTGATTATGACAGGAGTCTGCCTATATTCACATACATGCATGTAAACGACTTAATGCCGGCCAATTGCTCTGTCCCCTACATTTTCAAAACTTCCTCCCATTATTACCAATGCATGAAATCCCCTTGTGAGTTCTGGCCAGTGACCATGAATTCCGATGTTGTTAGCATACACCCGGAACATTCTTTCAATTTGGTACTCTTTATGGACAAAGTGATTGGACAAGCTTTGTGTGGATTGGTGCATGTCCGCAGTGAAAGGTGGCATCCGAGTAATCAGGACATTATACTCTTGTGGTCTAAGTCACTGACCCTTCAAGAATGAACTTTGTACTTGCTGTCCTAAATACACACACAATTCATGTGCTAACTAGATTTGGGTATAAAATTTTTAATTTACATAATATAAACATTTCAAATCTACGGTAACACATTGACGCGTGATGTATCCCCTTCAAGCGGTCAGGCACTCACGATGTATCTATGTACACCAATCCCAATCGATACATGCACTCACTAGGCATATACAGGACCCAGAATTTTAGATATATTTTACATGTATAACCTGCCATGTTCCAATCCTTAACTTTACATGCTGGTGATAAACCAGACATATTTATTGGGAATTGACAATACATGTATACACTTACATGACCTGACCTATATTGTAAGTGTGATATGGTCAGTGATGCAAGCTGTCCAGTACAATAAATTTGTACCACTAAAAAACAGCCTCCTTCACTACCTCCCTCCATTCTTTAATGTCACTGAAAATAATTTAAACAGGCTTAAGACAACATTAGTGCATTAGGTTTTGACAGAAACTGGCAAGTATGTCTCTTTAAAACAGAAGTATCTGAGTAAACATACAAGTACATGTATCTAGATAAGTACCGGTACAGACCTATATAATCACTGCTTATAGCACCTCCATGTTCATATGTATGTGTCTAACAAAATAGTGACATGCATTTCATCTACCATGGTACATGGGTGTTTACACAAAAAAAGCTCAGGTGTATATTTTGTAGATTATGAGCTGAGTGTATATAGAAGAGGTACATATAAATTTGACAGAGGTCTGTAACAGTATAATATGTGCATGTAGAAACTAGAAAAGAAGATTTGCTTCAAAGCAAATCTGTCTGTGTGCCTTCAAAAGTTGTAAATATTACGGGCTACAACCTTTGTACTTTGGTACTTTACATTCCATTAAGCTTATGGCTGGATGAAAATTTCAAAGTCCAAATGACCTTGACCTTCAACCTTTACAGGTCACATGTAAATTGCAAAAATGTACAATGTAACAATACCCATAATTTAAGCCCAACATCAACCAAATCAGATGAAAATTGACCAAGTTATGGCAAGATGAAACTTTCAAAGGGCCAGATGACCTTGACCTTTGCCCTTTAGAGGTTACAGGTTCTTACAAAAACGTGCAATGTTGCAATACCTGCAATTTGGGTCTAACATGACTAGAATTTGATGGAAATTGGCTGAGTTATGACTGGACGACACTTTCAAAGGTCCAAATGATATTGACCTTTGACCTTTAGAGGTCATCTGTAAATTAAAAAAACGCACAGTGTTACAATTGCTACAATTTGAGCCCAATATGATCAGAATTGGATAAAAATTGACTGAGTTATGGCTAGTTGAAAATTTCAAAGGTCTGAATGACCTTGACCATTGACTTTCAGAGGTCACATGTAAATTACAAAAATGTGCAGTGTTACAAACATAATAATTGAAGTAGGATTGATTACCTGTACCTATTATAGGTTTGAAGATATTCAAGATTTAAATTTTCAAATGGGCCTAATTTGCCTAATTTTCAGAACTGTTGAACCTCTTTACAAAAACTCAAGACATCATGTATGGAAGTATCATCATGCCAAGTTTGGAGTTTTTACGTGTAATACTTTTCAAATGAAATGTCAGACAAATTTGCCTGTAAAGAAAGAAAGAAAGAAAGAAGAAAGAAAGAAAGAAAGAAAGAAAGAAAGAAAGAAAGAAAGAAAGAAAGAAAGAAAGAAAGAAAGAAAAATAGGAAAGAAAGAAAGAAAGAAAAAGAAAAACAATATGTTTGTGTTGGCACACAGATATAATGATAACTTGACCATGTTGACACTTTTTGTTGTTCATTTTGTACGCACATATACCAGCTCTGTACACACATGTACCTTATGAGATCATGACCAGCTGTGCCAGCATATGATGATCAATGAACCTGCATCACACACAACTGTTCCGCATGTGGTATTCCTATTAACCTCAACATGAACAGAAAAAGTTGAAACCTAAATGGCACTGGGAATCAAGCCCATGCAGCCTCCCTGTGTCCCAGATTATATGCCTTCAGTTGTGCCACCCCACCCCCACCCCCCAATAAATTTATTTACAAGCATTCAGTAGTAGAAATTAAGTTTCCTTCCTGTGAAATCTTTCAGCTGCACCTGAAAGTTCAGCAAGTCAGACCACCACACTATTAACATTGTTACCAGCCTGCAGTCTTAAGGGAAATGCAGTCTAGCTACCAGCCCAAATGAAAGTAGTTTTCAGTACATCATGCATGCACAATGTAGCCTGATAGCTTTTTACCAGCCTTGGGCTGGTGAGCTTGCATGAAGTTTGACCCATATGTCATTCAACTTGATCACAAGGGGTGATGAATCATGAACAGATGAACATCTATTCTAAACATTAATGGCAGCAATAGAATAATGTGCATCATAAGCCTTGCCTGCTTAACAGGAACAACTTTCCCTTGACGAGTGTGGGCTGTGCACCCTGCCCATGCCGGGGCAAGTTCAGTGTTGACCTGCAGCATGTCATATAGTGATAGGTCTGACCTGCAGTTAGAATTTGAATGTATTCTATCAATTAAACAAAAAAAAAAAAAAAGACTAAAGTTAAACTACTGAACATGTTGAAGCAGATGACTATGACACAGGATATGCATGGTGCCTTTGAACCGGAAGAGATAGAAGCCAGTGGTCCAGCTTTCAAGAGTCATCACAAGGTAAATGACATTCAAAACCTGTACACTGGGTTTAACAGTGTATATAGTCTGCATTAACATACATGTACAGGTATTTCCACCATGGTTACCTTTTTTTTTTTTCATTTACACTTGTTTGAATTTTTGTACATCTGCCACAGATGTACATGTACATACATCACTGTATAAAGACCACTTTCCTGAGGCTCACCCATCAGCCATACTGGTTATAGTACCCAATATGTACTGACAAATCAGCATTGTACAAACTTCTTGATACTTTTGAACTTTAGCAAAATTCAACTTTTAAGACAAGGTCGCTCAAATTATTTTTCTGTCACGACACCCATTCTTTAAAAGTCAATTTCAACCATATGTGGTTGAGAAAAACAAGTGTAAAACCATGCATCCTGTGTGCATTAATTCATGGTTATATAAAAGTACAACCACATAGGTGAATCAGTGCCTTTTGTGAACTGCACCCATATCTACTGCATGCTGGAAGTCACAGTCAACATGTTTCATGTTTCCATAACATGGACATGCATGTACATGGTCTGAGCAAAGGAGCTTAATGAGCTACCTTAAAACATTAACCCATACAAGTACATGGTATGCAATGAAACCTCCCTTGAACAACCAGCCACAGGAATCCCCAAATTAGGGTCTCTGAAAGTATGTTGTCTTCATCATGCTCATAGTAGTTATTTGAGAAAACATAACATTAAGTGCTACGCTAGATATCCTCAAAAAGGGGTCTTTCAAAACAGGGGGTCTCTCTGGAATGGTACGTCTCTTAAGTGGGGGTCTCTCACTGAAATGATCTCGTATGTCATGAAACAGTGTAATATACTTGACAAGACCACCAGTTCCCACTATTTGCAAATAAGGGTATGTCAATATCCTACATTTGAGCAAACACACAGAGGCAGCCACAGTCTGGAAAATTCACTGCACCCATAAAGTGATGGTTAAATTAGCACTTCTACATCTAGAAAAGCCTCCTTTCAGTTTCAAGCTACTTTTGTTTTCATTTTCAAGGGGGGACTTCATATGGTGTCAGCTCTTTTTTTCCCATTAGGCAGGCCCCATGACGTTTCTATGTTTTATTACCAAAAACTTGGTCATGGTCAGTACCCTCCCTTGGGATTTTAATATTGCTGCCCTTCCGAGAGAGACTCACATACATGTAGGGCTCTGCCTTGTTTCTCAATTGCCTAATAAAATATGTTTAAACTCAACTTTTTCTTCGGTAAATTCAGACTGTGTTAAGACTAAGTAAACAGGTTTCCTTGGCATAGTTCAGGTGCCCAACCCACAACATGGAAAGTTTTGAACCTGGATCAGCTTATTTTGATATATTTCATCTAAAATTCTCATTCAGTTTTTTCTGTTGAAATATGATTGGTCAAAGGCACTGAAGCAGATCACATTTGACCAACAGCCAGTTTTGGTTGCTTTCAAAAAACATCAGATACATACACATACATGTGAACACATCATGTTTTGTTACAAAGCAGGATTTAAATACAAGAGGCCCATGGGCCTAGTGTTCAGCTGTCATAGATCAGATGACAGTGAAATGAATGTGGCAGTAAGAAAACATTTTGAAACAACAAAGTAATTGTGCTCACAACCCAAAAGTTTACAGATGTCCTTCAAATGGACTGATGGACAGAATGACCATATAAGCTCTGAGTGGCACAACATGTCTTTACCATAACATGTACATAGCTTTGACATGTAGTTCTACAATATACCTGTAATATTACATACATACATATATCAACAATTATACATGACCAGACCATATATACATTTTAACTTTAGCCTTGATGACCTTGAGAGAATAGGTCAAGGTCATTAATATTAAAGAAAATTCTCCCATCATAGCTACAGTCTCTTTGAAATCAGTTTAGCAAGCCTGGTTCAATTATTTTCTAATGGCAAAATCTGTCTGTTGCTTTATATTATGTACTGCCCTTGAGAAAATTGGTCAAGATCACTCTTATTTTATAGGAATTTGTGCCTTTATGTAGCGCTTCTCTGGTATAAATTTGGTAGTCTTATTTGTTGTGAAGATATTGAATTCAATATATTTTCCACCTCATGGGCATATTATAGGTGGCGCGACATGTCTTTTCCATTATTTAGACTTTATCACTCTAATGCATCGGTTAAGTCGCAAGCCTGTATATCACAAGTTTGTAACACAAGGCCCATTTCAATCATATCATATTTTCAACTTTAAATCCTCTGTGACCTTGAGAAAATGGGTGAAGCTCACTTATATCACATACAATTGTAGCTCTTTGCATGAAGCATATTGGCCATCAATTTCATACTGCTAGTTCAATTACATTTTTAGATATTGAATTTAATGTGTTTCATTACATTAGGGCTCATATTTCCTGTAATACAATAGGTGATGCCACTCGTGTTACACATGTTCCAAGATTTTTGGCTCATTAACATTCCCACAAAGTTTCATCAAGATCAATAAAAAAATAAAGCCACTAGAATGTCCATAATTTTTTTCATATTTTGACCTTTATCTTATGTACTAATGTAGGTCATGACCTTATTATCAAACTCCACGAAGATTTCCTTACATCTAATATGTCCTGAAAGTTATATGGGGCTACCATCAAAACTTTTTAAGTTATCGCTCTTGCAACTTAAACGTTTATGGTATGATGGACAGACATGAGTGATTGTACAAGCTTTGCGACCTTATATTAGGTCAGCTGAGCTAAGAAAAAAAGGCGTAAATCCTGAACTCTTTCCAAAAGAACTGTTTGTCATGTTCACTTGTTTTACTTTCAGTATCCAAACAAAGTGACCATGACCATGTAAATTAGCTATGTGATTATTTAATTTGTGGTTTACATATATGGAAAACAATGAGAATAAAAGACACGTGTCCATGTGCATTATGTGGATCAGGATGCTTTAAGTCTTATATCAGGACCAGCATTTTGACGAGAATCTGAGAATCCATTCTCATAAAGATTCTCCTAAACTTGTCTTTCTTTAAAAAGAAAACTAACTGACAAAAATTCCAAATAGATTATCGCAAAATTTTGCGAAGTTCTGGCCCGGTATATTGTTATTCTGTTGGTCAAAATTTAATTTAAAAATTGCATGACTGAGATGAAAAATTTGGATTAAAAGGATGGCTTGATAATTTAAAATACAATACTTGCTTAAGGTACATGGTGTGGTAAGAGCAGGTTTACAAAAGTACAATATTTAGTCAGCTTAGCAAGGACTTGCCTGAGTGCATAGTTGCATCTACAATGGCATATAGTGTAATTTGAATACTATACACAAAAAACAAAACAAAACTGGAATCAGTATTCACTCTCTTATTTTCAGGTAGTATGGACTGATTGACCCTGTTGCCCATTAAACACGTAATGTGTCTGCAATTACAGCTGCCCCTTGATAAAGCTGCCATACATGTACCAGTAAACTTCCTTATTTACAAAACAGACTGTAAAGCAGCATGTAAGAATTACTTGACTGGAAACGAGACTTCCTGGTTTTCATGCAGAGTTCTTTTGAAGCTGGGAGGCAGGTTACAAGGAGTAAAACAGCAGGTACTTGGGAAAGCAATTTACATACGGCTTCAAAAATAACATGCAACGAAACATCCTGCATGTTATTATGGTTATGAGCATTTAAATATTAAGAAACATCTTGGTCCTCATACACAAACTATATCAAAGATTGCATATAACATCAGCCTACAAAGTGCTATTTTCACACTGGTAAATATATTTACATCAACACCTTCTGTATATGGGCCATTTGGTTTTCAACTTTTGCTGATGTTTACATGTCTTATGTCATTTACAGGTTCCATGAAGTTTGTTTCTTATTTCTGATCTTCCTATGTGTTGTGTCAGTCAAGTTCACTTCTTATCTTTCTTTGTGTCGTGTCAGCCTGTATATGTTATCAAATTTTGTATACTGATCTATCTCACTGGGAATTTTCTGAGTTAAAAATCTGCACACGGCAAGAAATTACAGGAAAAATCTACAATTTTGGCTTTTATTAACCAGTATGCCAGGGATAAAGGCATTGGTCTTTCATGTACATCTAGTTATCCTCGTGTTTAAGAGTTTTTTTTTTGTGTGTGTGTTAACAGTGTCACAGTCACATGCACAACAATCATTCTCAGCATGTGTTGCTTCTCATGTTTAAAACTAATATATTTTTTATTACCCTATACATATTTCACATCCTGGTCAAAAACCGGACTGGCATTTACCCTCAGCAGATGAGACCAACAATGTGAAATGAGGAAGTCAGCACACACAGATTCTTTTCAAAAGAACATCAGCAGCTGAGATTTAAGGCTTCAGTACACATGAATCAGTCTGCCACATACTCCGGCTGGGATTTTCTCTAACATGTATCTGGGTCTCCCGGTATTGTACAACTTAGCTGCTTTACCACTAGTTAATGTAATGTGGTCCTGCAACATCAGGACTTTAGATTGCCAGGACAACAGCCATGCATGTAGCACAGTCATATATATGTATGGGCTCTTGTTGACAATACATAATTCTTTTGTTCAATGTGTGTCCCAGGACTTTTCTGAGTGAGTAACCAGGAGGCACATTATCTTCACCATAGCTGATATTCAGCACTGTCACATTAAACTTCACTCAAGTTCACATCCTCTGAATTGATCTCGGAGGGCATGTCATGTTTTGAAGAAGCAATATACCCATACTTGTGGGCAAAGGGAGGCAATTCTGATGATTGACAGCATCAAACATATCATAAAACAGTGTGGACAAGTCAGCAAAGACAAAAATTTACTGATTTCATTCATAATCTTGTTTCTCTGAGGCATGTGCAATGTACTTTTGCTTTGACATAACAAATTACTCACAGATTTGAATTAAATCGCAAGCAAAAAAGACAAAAATTTACTGATTTCATTCATAATCTTGTTTCTCTGAGGCATGTGCAATGTACTTTTGCTATGACATAATAAATTACTCACTAATTTGAATTTTATCTCAAGGAAATAGGCTACAGTACACAATGTAGTTCTGCTTCCTCACTCATTATCATGCTTCATGGAAAAAGGTTACATCACCAATTTCACACTGATGTCCCATGTGCCTTGGAAAGTGATTAACCCCTTCCTGGTCTTAGTATGACTGAGTTAATAGCTTTCCCTGACACAGGTTGGGCCCATTGTGCTGAACCTGCATCAAGGAAAGCTATTGACCTCGGGCATGCCATCATGAATGGCGTTGCATGCAAATATCTTCACAAATGTTCTCTGGTAATGAGAAGTTTAAGTAAAAACAAACACAATTTTTTGCCAGGCACTTTTGGGCAATTTGAGCAATTTGAGCAGGAAAGGTTAATACAAGCCTGCTTCCCAATCCATGGCATACATATATACGTGTCTATACCATACACCCCACAAATCTGGTCCTACATACATAGATTATTTCATCAAAAACTGAAGCTCAAGAATCCAGCATAAATTCTACAGGCATCCTTTGTGCACATACCATCTTTTCTAGGTCTAGTTGAGGCAGCTTGCAGTGGCAAAAAATCTTGTCACAAATGTTTTGATATGTTACCACTGGTACATGGACAAATTTGCAATCAAAACATAAAACATATTGTACAATCCTGCACTTGTATACATCTCAAGATCAGTCTTGATCAGAGAACACTTTTCACCTCAGAACTGCCCCCCCCCCCTTTTTACAGAAAAGGAATAAGTACACATAATACGGTCTATGCATAAGTTCACCAAGTGCGAGAACCCCGGCAGTTGTCCCACTAAGAAAGCGAGGCATACGGGCTGATTTTTTGCTACCAGATGGCGCGCTGTGCACCTTCTCAAAAGTGGTCACGATAATGCATGATGGCGGACAATAATCTTGTTCGTGTCAACATGAACAGAAAAGCAGGAAATGGACCAAATACAGGAGGTTTATAGAAGTTTACCACTGTAGTTCGTTGGCGGAAGGAATGCGGAAAGCATTGATAGTTAGAACGTTGAGTGACAAAGCGTATTACCATGGTAAACCACCAATGACTGTTGTGTTGTGGGCTGTAATGTTGATACCAGGAAGAAACGTCAAACTGATAAATATCAAAAATAAAAGTGCCGCTTTATTCCTTCTGTCAACTGATATTCCTTTGTCTTTCAAATACTTTTTCAGCCACCCTAGATTGTTTTGTTTTTTTGTTTTTTTTTTTAAAGAAATCATGGTCTGTGTTTCACTCCTCATTATTACTTGCTGTATTCAGTAGCGCTGTAGCCTGTGTGGTAAGACTGAGTGGCCAGCAAATTACCCAGAAACCTGTGCGCACTCGGCTCTGACATAGGAATCTCCGCTGGGGTTTCCCTGCTTGGTGAACTTATGCATAGACCATATTGAAATGAGACTCATAAAGCTGACTTACCTGCATGTGTATCTGTGGTACTTCCATGCCACAATTTTGGCATGACTCCGGCCTGTACTCACAACTTTGTCTGTGACTCTCCAAGTCCCTTTTACTGATAAGTGTCGTACATCCCCATGATGCATATGGGCATGGTATCTCAGAAAAGTCACACTTCATCACATGTTGCTGAAAAATAAAAATAAAATGAACAAATAACATCACTTCCCTCAATCTGCTAAAAATTTTCGGTTTAGTTAAACACTCAAAACTAGTGCTAATGAGCAGTCTTGTCTCTTTGTGGCAGGAAAAGTGAAAAAACTCAAACAAGTTGATACTAATTGTTGATAAATATGCTTGGAGGTCTCTGAACAGTTTTCACATGAAGAAATTTATGTGGAGAGTCAGTCAGGTCCATTTTATAACTAGCATACACATGATTGATATCAAATTACACTGGTGTTGCATTTCAACAATTTCATGGGCCTGCCTGTATAACTTTCCAGAATCTTGCAACCATATGGTCATATGAATTGGTGTAAGTAAAGTATTAAGGTCACATATGGTTTTGAAAAACATTTACAATGACCAACTGAACATACTTGACATTAGAGACCAAATTTAGATATGCTGGAAAAAACAAAACAAACCAAATTTAAAAAAAAAAGACCACCTTAAAAGGACAGATGATACACCAACAGCATGTTTGGGTAACAAATACCTGAACAGACTCATATGTTCCAAAGTACTGATGCAAGCACCAAAAATGTTTATTATTTAATGAGCACAATCTAATAATTCCAAACCTAACTAAAATTCCAACTTCTTCAGTAAGCTATAGTTGAAAAAATATCTAGATTTATGGGGGGCATATAACATGCCTACACAAATGTAGTATATAACTCTTCTCAGGCAATAAGAAATTCTAATATTTTTGTATAGTGTATGTGTACATTGTATCTGCATGGATGGAAAATAGTCCAAAGAGTTCTTTATCTAGTTTAGTTTTCTACACATGGCTTTTCTTACTTGATGGGACCCAAAATGTGTACAGATCAGGGGCTTATCTTTCATGATTCCAAACATGCAAAGCAAACAAAATTGAAAAATTGATGTGAACGATTTTCACATGTATTTCCATATAATGTAGGTACACATGAATTAATTTACATGCACAAAAATTGACAAGATATGTTTGTAAAACATAGATGCCCCCCTCCCTCATTACCCTTGCCCTCGCTATCCTATTGATAGTGGTAGAAGGGGCACTCATGACCTTACAAAATTAGTGAAGGTTAATCATACATCAATGTCACATATCTTTATACTTTAACCTTTAAAATGAGGTCAAGGTCATCAATCTTCAAACTTCGCCTAGCCCCAATTATGGACTATAATCATGTGCAATATAAAAGTCCTAGCTTACTCTCTCTACTCTTCAGTTATTGTGCGGAAACCAAAGTTAACTCGGGTACCACTGTGACCTTAGAAATTAGGTCAAGGTCACCCATCTTCGAACTTCGCCTAGCTTTTGATTAGAATGTTACACCTGTACAGTATCAAAGTCCTAGCTCAAAAACTTCTTTCTGCGAAAACCATAGTTAAACTACAATCTCTCTGTGACCCTGAAAACTGGGTCAAGGTCACCCATCTTCAAAATCAACCCAGCCCTTACAGAGAACCATAAACCTGTGCAATATAAAAGTTCTAGCTCTATAGTATAAGTTATCATGCAGAAAGCATGAAACCATATTCAGTAAAGTGGCTCTGTGACCTTTAAAAAGAGGTCAAGGTCATCTATCTTCGAACTTCGCCTAGCCCTAAAAATGGACTATTATCCTGTGCAATATAAAAGTCCTAGCTTACTCTCTCTACTCTTCAGTTATTGTGCGGAAACCAAAGTTAACTCAGGTACCACTGTGACCTTGAAAATTAGGTCAAGGTCACCCATCTTCGAACTTCGCCTAGCTTTTGATTAGAATGATACACCCGTACAGTATCAAAGTCCTAGCTCCAACATTTCTTGAGTTATTGTGCGGAAACCACAGTCTAACTACAATCTCTCTGTGACCCTAAAAACTGGGTCAAGGTCACCCATCTTCATAATCAACCCAGCCCTTACAGAGAACCATAAACCTGTGCAATATAAAAGTTCTAGCTCCAAGGTATAAGTTATCATGCAGAAAGCATGAAACCATATTCAGTAATGTGGCTCTGTGACCTTTAAAATGAGGTCAAGGTCATCCATCTTCGAACTTCGTCTAGCCCCAAATATGGACTATAATCATGTGCAATATAAAAGTCCTAGCTTAAAAACCTCTTCAGTTATTGTGCGGAAACCAAAGTTAACTCAGGTACCACTGTGACCTTGTAAATTAGGTCAAGGTCACCCATCTTCGAACTTCGCCTAGCTTTTGACTAGAATTATATACTTATACAGTATCAAAGTCTTAGCTCAAAAACTTCTTGAGTTATTGTGCGGAAACCACAGTCTACCGACCGACCCACCGACCGACAGACCGACATGTGCAACACTATATGCCCCACCTTCTTCGAAGGGGGGCATAAAAATTAGTCACCCCTGTAAAATGCTATGTCCACATTTGCATCCGTAGAACATTGAATTTACATGTCACAAATCTACATATACATTTATTTAACACTTAGCTAACAAAGTTGACATTAAAGTCACATTTGGAATCTTTAGATCATGACTTTCAAAGACCATAATTATGCTTTTTTAATGTATGTATTGTACACTTCAACATATAAACCCGGTTAGGTTCTACATCAGTGTACATGTAGATACCCCAAATTATCCTTGGTGTATTTGCTGTCCCGAAATTAAAGATTGGTGCATAATGTTGGTGCTTACTCCAAGTTCTGCCCAGCGTGGAGTCTGCGTACAACCACGCGACTTGAATGTGCAATAGACAGGTAGCTGCCTGATCTCTTTCCGGGCACACATATCCTTGAACACCTGTCAAGACATCCATTCATGACACAATTATAGACCTACATGTAAACAGTATTGCTGCATGTATTGAATCAAACAATTTCAGCCACCCCAGTCAGCTGCATCAAATAAAAACAATTCAATGTTCCTTACTTTTTGTTGGGCGTACCAGACATGCAAAGTGTAATTATTATCTTTCCATTATTACGTTGTCACCTTGATTTCACATTAGGTTTCATGCTCCTCACTTTTTAATTTTGCTTTTATGATACTCCTATCTTCATTAATACTAATGACTTTAAAGTTTTGATACTTCTGTTTCATCTTCATGAGCTTATGCCAAGGTACAAATTTACCCATTTTTTTGTGAAACTTCAGTTGTGAACTAATTACCACAGTTACCCTTTGCTCACATTTTTAAAACTCTCATTCCATTTGTACCTGGTTGTCAGGTCCTTTTGAAACCAGTTCCAATCTTTCTGTTACAAGCAAATATGATTTACACGTAGTTGATATTTGCTACAAGAGATTGATGTTTATGCAGTATCATTACTTAAGTTCGGAAATTCTTTGTTCCTACATGCAAATCTTTGTTGTTTTCCAAGCACAAGCAACTATTGGTCGGTTGGTGTGTGCAGATCTTTCTACACATATGTCAAAGGATTTATCTTAACATTTTATACCTCATTGAGAACTAAAATAGGCCCTTTTCATAGTCCCATGTACTAAAAGATACACTTAAGGTGTCCCCCCCCCCCCAATGCATATCCATCCCTGTTTACTACAAAGACAAAAGTTACATTTCCATACACGTATGTGCGGAAGAGTTTGTACTCAACCTTTGCATTCTAGTGTGAAACAAATTGAAATTGACAAACCGTGTTGTTGGTCTTTGACAGATACTGGCAGCCATTCTCTTTGACGGGGCATTCTGCTGGTGTGGATGTTTGCAGGAGTTCATCGAGACAAGGTTCGCAAATGCGATGACCACACACAGTCTGCAATGCCTGGCGCAGAACACGTTGGCATGCTGGACAGTGATATTTTTCATCGACCTGGACAAACTCCGGCTCTGGACTGTCTGGACTTATAGACTGTAAGCTGCTCTGTGGCGAGGGCACTGTGTCTAGATGAGCAGTCATTCCTTTATGATAGAACAGATGTAGTGAGTGACTATAGTTATATGACAAAAATACTACAATAATCAAATCCACAAGCTCTTCATTCCCAGCTCACAAAAGAACTCTGACATCTAATGTTGTCTGCTTAAATATTTATCATGACCAGAATCATTTTGAACATCTTGAAATGACAAAAGCAAACACACACATTATATATATATATATATATATATATCTATATACATATATATATATATATATATATATATATATATATATATATATATATATATATATATATATATATATATATATATGTATATATACATTGTTTTTATTTGTAGCCCAGGTCTACAACTTTCTTTGCTGAAGGATGCTTATTAGCACAGGGCATAATCCACACATAATATTGCAGACTTGTCTCTCCTTGACCATACGTGTTTGCAGCAAAGGGTTAAACCTATTGATAATATGTATAAAGAAAAAATGAAACTTTTGAAACATGTGTCCCAACTAACACAACATTTGCGCATTAATACACTACTTTTACACTTCACATGCAATTTTTGATCCACTAACTTAAAAACAATGGGTCAACACTTCTACTACCCCTCTACAGCCCATGCATTGGTCATACCAAGGAGATAAGCATAGAGAAGGATCAAAATGCCAGTACAGCAGTTCCTCCTTTAATTTGTGAGCCAATCCCAGGGCAGGTCCAAAAGTTGTCACATTAAGCAGATGCTATGTTCATGGCAATGAAGTGACATGTAAAAGATACAACTATGGACCTGATACAGGTGGTCTCCAAACACAGGCAGTGTTTCACCCGAGTGGTCTTTCAAAACAGGGACTGCTGTAATATACTAAGGCATGCACTAGTGGATGTGAAAGAGTTAATTAATCTGCTCAGACTCTCTTGTTTTGGTGTGGCCCAAGCTGTTGATGCCACAAGACACACTGGGCACATTTCCCTGGGCAAGCAGCCACTTTGACCTGATCAGCTGTTGTCACCTCAACATGAATCGCAATGCAAACAATACACTATATGACAAATAAATCAAAAGTTTTCATGGTTATTACCATAACAAAATATCGATTACAATTGGAGTTCTATGGTTGTGGTTTTTCCTTATGGTTAAGCATGAACTTGCCGCAGACCTCTTTCATTACAATACAATGTGATAATGGACTTAAGACTTGATACCCTCTGTGTCCACGTCATAAGGGTCATTTCAGCTCTTAACCATGTAGGTGTCCTGTGACTTATAATTCCACTTTAATGAATGACAACTAAAATGTTTCTCTGTCTTTGATTTGCATGAATTCAGTGATTCTGCCCATACAACTGTCCGAGGTAAATTATTCCAAATTTCCGCCACCCGAAGAGTGAAAAAAACTTGTCCATCCATCAGCTCTCAATACTGCAAGTTTTCTACCATTTCCTCATGTGTCAGTTTCTCCTATAGTATCAGGAGAATATATGACCAGTGCTGTCTCTGAATAAATTAGACTAGTAAAAAAAAAAACACTTCTGTTAGATAACCCAGAAGTTTTCTGCACATTCTGTATGCCAAAGTATACATCCCAAGTTCCCTCAGCCTTTCTTCATTTATAAGATAAACCTATTTACACTGATAATTGCTTTGCTGCTCTTTTTGCACTTTTTCAGTTAGGTCAATGTCCTTTGTTTTCTATTGTTTCCACACTGAGTTTGCATACTCTAAATGTGGTCTAACCAATGTTTTGTACAGATACTTAAATGACATCATGTCCAAAAACTGGAATGTTCTCCAAAAATTCTCATGTTCCTGTTTACCATATTTACTTTTTTCAACTTTGAGCTTTTCAAAAGCAACTTTTTCATCAATAATAACTCCCAAATCCTTCTCATCTTTTGCTCGTCGGAGCATGACTATGCTATCTTTTATATCTGTCATAGTGTAAATAGTTGTTACAATCTGCTTAAAATCTTGTAAGGCTTAAAATCTTGTAAACACTTTTCTGGGTGAAACAACAGCAGTCACCTTTTTGACCATTCAGGCAAGGCATCCAAGTCTTTTTGCAGTAAATCATATCCTTTGTTGATGTAATCTATCTAAGTATTTTAGTATCATCTGCAAACAGAAATACTTGTGAGCTGACTTGGGAGGTCATTTATTTGACTAGTTATGTTGGACCTATCAGTGATTCTTGTGGTATGTCACTTGTCACTGGGTAATTTTTGTTCCAGTTCCATCTACAAATATCTGTCGGGATCCATTTGAAAGAAAATCTGTGAACAAGTCTATAATTTCCCTTTTTATTCTGTAACTTTAACATTTACAAGCAGTCTACAGTGAGGTGCTTTGTCAAATGCCTTCATGAAATCCATACATATTGCATACTTGACCTCTATTCAATACTATTTCTGTCCATATGTCAAGTTCTCTTCGTAATTGAGATACTGTACAAAAAAAAAAAATCTGTATGCTGCTTACTCAGTTGTCCTCTTCTATGTGTTCTATTCTATCTCAGATGTGCTGACTTCATAATTTTACAGGGGATGCAGGTAAGACTCACTGGATGATAGTTTTCAGGTAAGTCTGCCCTTCCTTTTTGTGGATAGCTGTAATTTGCTTTTTTCTAATTTGTTGGGAACAGTTTTTTCTCTCAGTCAAGGGCAGATTATTTCACTCTCTATTCTGGACCACCATGGAGTTAAGTTTCATGACTTTTGGTGCCATCCTAGGTTCAATCATAATTTATGTCTTAGCTATAGGTACACATTTACTGGAATATAGTTACCATAGTGGTCTGGAAGTGGGCCTTAAAGTCCTCTCATAAATACAGATCCTTTGTATCTTAACTTTTGATATTTGTATTTTGACTTAAGGCCAGGCAGCTGGGCATAAGGTGCAATTTGTTTATGAAACAACAGCATGACAAAGTTGGATGTCTGACTTTCTCGAGAAGTTCATTACTTAAGAGTTTACGACTAGGTACTTATTCTATTTTATTTTTTATTTTTTTTTGCCCTGTGCTGCACATTTTCCTGAGGGACCAGCGCATCAACTGATATCAGTCTGAATTGACTAGTCTAGGGCACTTATGTAAATGAACATATTCAAGGTGGGCATGCACAACTGATGTTAACAAGTACAACAGAACTTCTCATCCAAATATGTGAAACTGAAAGTTAGTTTAAATTATTATAGTCCCCAAATTTTGTTGGTTCGAGACATTTTGGTGGATGTGTGATGCAAAGCAAGATGATTGTTAGGGCATAATGTTTACCAAGGCAAGATCTTGAAGTAATGGTTTTAATGACAAGAAGGACTGACAGTTTGACCTATATGTCATGTAACGTGCATGCTGTTACCCCACCGTATAGTAACACAAGGTCATTGTCAAATTGTCACTGTCCACCAGACGCCATTTCTAAACGACGCTTCGTTTCCTTGGGCTAAACCTATGGTCTATACTATTACTAAACACATTGATATGACTTACCCTTACACATGTACATTTGACCTGAATGAAATGAAATCAATCAATCAATCGATCAAATTAATGAACGTGCGAGACGAGTATCAAACTCATTAGCAAATGAGGCGAGGTACCATCTCATTCTCAGACGTGACGAAAGTCGAAACACGTGCTGCACCCGCACCCTGCACTGGATAGCCCTAACCCTAATCAGTACTTTCGGTGGACAGTGACTTTGCCGGTCAGTATGAATGGGTTTGCATTGACCAGAATATGATGACAACCATTCTGCTGGTTGTCCCTGTGGGTGCAACGGGCTCGAAATTCAAATTTGTACTCAGCAGCCACAATGACTAAAATCTGACAATTCACTCAATTTTGTATTGAGAATTATTATTTTAGTATGGTCCCTAGCCAAGGATAGCATTCACTAGCCTATGCACGAAATTGACCAGCATATGTGGGCTCAAGCCTCCAGTCCCAGAGCCTGGCAGAGGTTAGACTTTGCCTCTGGCACTGCAGGCATACGGTATGAAAATCTGGAAATCTTTGGGCTTGATGCTCAGTAGTATAATAGAGGCATCACAAGTAGCGTCTGTGGTACGTCGTGATATTTTTAATTTTATGTATTTTTTTCAAAAAGTATAATTTCGCAACACATCGATGCTTCCGGTGTCCCAGTTTAGCCGTACGTGTATGTGGCTTCTACAAGTACAACCTCTCTCTCCGACTCTCGGGCTTCCTTCGATGAGCAAGGTCTGGTCAAGCTGAGGAACAATATACTTACGATGTTGCTGGATCTGTGCAGATGTGTCCACAGCAGTCAATAATTTTGTATTCGTCGTTTTGCTAAAGTATACCATGTACGTTGTTCCTCTCGTGGTTTTTGGTCAGAGTGGACTCATGAATCATAAGATCGCCAAAGGAATAAATAACATGTTTACAACACTCAACAGCAAACAAATTTGAGCTATTGATGCTTTTGACGTCACGATACACGACAAGCCAACACTGCAACAGACCAGTTCATTCATGAAAAATCACGAATGACGTCAGAGGAATTCCCCCTTTCTATTTTCAGCTCCCAGGCCAATAGCGAGAACAGTGACGAGACAAATCTTACGAGCATAGGGGTTACTCGGTTAGAAAGTCGGCTTAACACTAACAGCGTATACTTTGCCAATGTGAAAAAAACAGAATGATGCATAATTCTGCGGTTTATGGCAATTTACACTGCCACTGGACTGACGAGTTACTAGTAAATAAAAATGACGAACGATGCGAACCACAGGGGCAACCAGCACTACAGCAGAATGGACAATGTCATCAATCAATGAATCATATTCTGGTCGATACGAACCCATTCATACTGACCGCCGTAGATACTGTCCACCGAAAAAAACTGATTAGTATTTAAGGTGGACAGAGACTTTGGCGATCAGTATGAATGGGTTCGTACCGACCAGAATATGATATTGATAATACCATTCTGCTGGTTGCCCCTGTGATACGAGTGACGAGTCCGGTAAAGACTAAACTATCTAAACTAAAGTGCATTTGGCGGAGGAAAACTCTTTTCTTCCTCCATGATTTTGTCATGGATTGACCCGCCCTCCCGCCCTGTGGGCACCATACAACTTCGTTGACAAGTCTTTACAAGGGAAGGACCAGGATGCAAGTACAATATTTGTCACGATACGCAAACACTGCATGTGTTTGCAACTTGCAAGTGTCGTGTACGTAGAGCACGAAGTGAGAAAACTTGATTAGCATAAAGATGCCCTCAGTGGGGTTATATGCCATATGCACATACAAAATCACACACAAACATATAATATCATAAAATTGTATAATACTGAGACATAAACATGTCCTGAGTGGGGTTATATGCCACATACACATACAAAATCATACACAAACATATAATATCATAAAATTGTATAATACTGAGACACTTAAGACAAAAAAAAAGACACTAATTCTGCAACTAATTTGTGCTCTTCCAAGTGTCCATAATAACTAGCATCTAGCTGTATTTTCCAGCCAATATTGGGAGCACTGCTTGTAAGTTAATATAAATAGTTCTTGTAAGTTGTTCGTGTTTTGAAGGACTAACAAATAGTAAATAACTTATAGAGTTTCTACCTTTAAATATGTTCAACTAAAAGCTATTGGCATAACGAAAAAAAGAAAAATATATTACACATTCTTTTATTGATGTTGTTTTTTATCATGTCCAGGCATTCAAAGCAATATTTAGCCACACTCTTTACACTATTCCCTTCTACATTCATTAAATATATAACCTTTTCTGGATCAGATAGATGTACAAAATTTCCACACTCTTGCTTCTTTGTGCTTTAAACTTTTCACACCATAATAGAAAATGCTGCTCATCCTCAACTTCTCCCGACTGACATAAGTTGCATATTCGGAGGTTACGTGGTACTGTTTGGTTACCATATCTCCCTGTCCATCTTGAGGTTGTGTGGGCTTATTCTTATTTTTGTAAAAGCTATCCTGTGATTTGTATTATCAATAATATTACAGTAGTTTTCTACACCATGACACATTTTGACCTTGGCGTACATAGATAGCTTCCCATCACTTAATTCTTTCAACTGTTCATAGAAATATAATCTGTATTTTGACAAAATTAATTCATGTGCTAATTTAGTATCTCCAAATTTCTCCCAGCAACTTTTATATAAAGTGTCAAAAAATTCAGTCCAAGATTTACCCTTTTCTTGGGAAAAACTTAAACAGATCTTAAATGCGAGTGCCAGCATGTTGTTATCATGCAGATTCCACAGCCTTTCATAATATCTCAGTGATTTATTTAATACATACAACAAGAGTGGGTATGCATTAAGCTCACCCCTCACAGCCAGATTAACAGATCCTTTGCTCACACCCAATATGAATTTTTAAAAATTTAAAAACAATTTTTCTGCAGGGCAACGAACTTCAAAATCTTTAAACATTTTTAAGAGAGATGAACTGTTTTCAGACAAAGGGTTCCAGAATTCAGAAGCGTAAGTGCAGATAGGGGTTATCAGTGTATGGAACAAGAAAAGAGCCTCTTTGGGTTTCAAATTTGGATTCAGATTGGCTGGCTTGTCGTATAAACTACTCTGGGCTTGACCAAAAAAACAACATTTTAGGTGAACTTAAGACCTAAATAACAACACTCATTCACCATTTTGAGAGGTGTGTCACCATATGCATAATGAGCCAATATCTGGTTCGTGGAGCTACGAGCTCCAAAAACCATAACAGCCGACTTATCCAGATTCACATTTAATTCCCATTCCTTAAAAAAAAAGAAAAGAAAAAAGAAAAAAAGAGCATTGTTTATTTTACTCTGGAGGCCATCAAAGCTATTTGGCACCAAAACAATATCATCTGCAGACAAACAGTTATATGCTTTTGAACCCAGGAGAATGCCGTTCATTTTGTCAAGATACTTTGGAAGTTCGTTGACAAAAAGATCGAACAGTTGAGCACTAAGGGTGTCTCCTTATGGTACCCTCTGTATAGAACTGAAAAAGTTGTTTGGCCCGGAGTTGTATCTAGGCAACATTTCACATTAACCAGCATAGCTTGTATCATTTGACAAAGCTTTGTGCCTATTCCTGTATTCATGAATTTGTATAATAAGCCATTGCGCCAAACATTATCAAAAGCTTTAGTCAAGTCCAAAAAATATGCAAAAAGTTTTTCCTTTTTTTCACACACAAGTCAATCATATTTTCAGGACATACATGTGATCAACGATTCTCCTTTGTTTCTTGGAGGATATTTGTTTTTCGGACATTAAGTTAGACTTAGCTAGGAAAGCATACAATTTATGATTTAAAACACCACTAAAAACCTTTGCTAAACAGGTGCAGATGATAATACCCCTGTAATTCCCTGGTACAGTTTTTGTGCCGCTTTTGCGTAAAGTCTTGATAATGCCTGAAGTCAACTTAGGTGGGTAATCCCCAGAGTGGAAAATATAATTCAAGAGTTGGACATAGATACTTGGTGCAACTTCAGAGTTACTTTTATAATTTCGTTTAAAAAAAAAGTCTAAAGAAACTGCCTTCTTGTTTTTTAGATTCTTTACTACTTGCCTTATTTCTTGCTCTGAAATATCATGATCCATAGCTCCGCTATTACTTTTTTCTGAAGTTCCGTAATTTTATCCAAAATAATTGGGTCCTTCTCAGCACTTACCAATTTCTGCCCAAGTAATCTCTGAAAATAACTGTGCCATAATTCAGGGTCAATCTTATCCTGCTTATTATTTACTTTGCTTACATGATTCTGCAACTCGGTCACCAAACGCCAATACTCAATTTGATTATGTGTGGGTAATTCCATGCGTACTAAGATGTCATCCTTGCATTTCTTCTCTTTTTCATTTTAGTAACTGTCTGTACTGTCTTTTTTTCTGCTTATAGAACTCAATCTTTAGAGATTTATTGAAGGAGTTTTCTGATACCTTTGTTGCAGCAGTCCTAACTTGGATGTTTAAGGTTGTCACAGGATTTATCAAACCATTTCTGTTTCTTCACCTTGGATTTCCCCTTCTTTCTTTCAGTGAGACACCAATCTCCCACCTCATGCAATATGGCATTAAAACCTCTGACACAGCCTCACTAACAATTACTCCTTTGTTCACTAAACTTGTTGCCAAATTTTGAAATTTATTTAGTACTTCACCCGTGCTCAGTGCCAATTTAAAATTTCATACGACTGACTCTACCATGGGTACAAATTGTACTCCACTTTTGGCTAATCTGTATTTTATCATGAGTATAATTTTCAAATGAAAATGGCAAAAGATAGAAATTATCATGCTACATCATTTAATTTAACTTCCAAAGATATAGATGATTTACTAAGTGTCAGTAACAAACATTTAAAAGATTATATACATCAATTTATCCTTGTGATCTGGAACTAAAAGAAACCACTGAATCGAACATAATATGCTCATTTTTAGATCTACTCTTATTCAATGATGATGGTGTATTTAAATCTAGTGTGTATGATATAAGAGAGGGGATTTCAATTTTGATATAGTGAATTTTCCATAATATATAAGTAGTAATATTCCTATTAATCCTGCTTACGGTGTCTATGTCTCAAGACTAATTGCTTTTGCAAGAAACTGTGCTGACTTTAAGTATCAGCAGTGGCATTTAGATTTTTTATATACGTACATGTATGATTCTCGGAATATTTGATACATCCACGTTCCTATTCTCGTTTTGGCTTACCAAGAAAAAAAAACTGTTTATTTTCCCATCAAATTCCGTGTATTAGTGGGTCAATAGCTTTCCTTGAGAACTTGGTAGCCCACCATTTGTTGCGAAATGCCAATTTGAATGACGCAGAAGAGTGATCTTGTTCCATTGCTTTACAGGCTATATACATTGTGTAGATTATTCTGTAACCCAGTATGGATATGGTAATTCTATACATGTAACTGCAGAATATAAAATTATTAAGGAGAGTCCTGCAGTCATCACTCCACCCATTTGAGACTTAGGGTAAATATCATAAAATATCTAAATATTAACACAAGAGAAGGATTTTCACAATGCTGTTAAAGTTTTAATTTCACACGGCCACCCTGTCCCCAGCAAAAGAAATGTGAAGCATCAATTGTTAAATAGTTCTTAATTAATTGAAGGCAATGAAGGTAATTTTAGCATTTTAATAGTACTATCCTGGTTTGGAAAGACACGTTGATAAAATTATCGATCTTGAATTTTCTTCCATTGGATACTATTGCATGGAGAATGTATGTACATTACTTTCAAACCAAGTGCCCGTAGACTTCCATCGACTTCCAGTCTACAATAGTCTTTTATCATGTGACAAGCCTCCCCATAGGGGTGAGAGGTCATACGATCTTCAGAGCTGAAAAAACATGGTGGATGCCAGTTGAAAGCTTCTCAGAAAGGAAAGCAAAGTTCCTATGAGTAGGGGTTTGATTCACATTTCACAACAAGTGCCTCTATTCAGTTAGTTCAAAGGTGACTATATCATGCACTCAATCAACTCAACAAAATATGTGATTTGGTAGATAAGTTTTTAGCACTTTATTGCAGTAACTTGCATAAATTAATCTTCACGTAATGCACATATGCATAGTATGAATAAAAATCAAAATTGTACGTGAATGACTTAGATCATGTTGCTATTATCAAGCCACCTGTTTGATACATCCAGGTGCTTGAACAAATTAGAATGGTCAATTGGTTGCAAGCATTTACGAGAATGGTAGGAAAATACAATATTTAATATGAATTTGGCTCGATAATCTTGTAATTCCTATAAATTTGGGACCGAAAACTTCCGTCAATAATAGTAACAAAAACCTGTTCAATTTTTGGGCTCTAGAGCACCCATGGGTGGCCAAGACATAAATAACTGCAATTAACCCTTTCAGTGCCACATTTGGACGTCGACTGAGTCAACAGCTTTCCTCGGCGCCCTTTGGGCTTAAAGTGCAACGCGCCCAAAGCACGCCGAGGAAAGCTATTGACCTGGACTGTTTGTCTCTCTGGGAACACAGGTATGCTGGTACTTGAATGAAAGGTCTGTGGATGGGAAATTTGAATCTGGAATGATGATAGTGATTCAGGCTCATCAACACAACTTATGCTGTGATTGGCTCTCGAAGAGATAAGTAACGGTGCTTTAAAAATAGCTTAATCTGAGAAATAAAATATAAGATAAAATAAAATAAAATATGAAACACATTATTCAAAAGTGGGTATCACTGAAATACACGCACATACCAATCAATCTCTGGAGATTTAACAAGTCTCACCTACATCTGGCTATTTTTCCAAATTTTGGATTAATCTTGTATAGAAGATCCTTCCCAATTATATGCTCATGGTCAACAGCTTTCCTTGGCGTGGTCTGGGCGCAATGCGCCCAGGGCATGCCAAAGAAAGCTGTTGACTCAATCTTCCTTCAGGGGTTCACGGTTGGCAGGGCGGCCACGCTCTTGCCTTCCACCTCTGCGACCTGTGTTCAAATCCCGGCCTTGGCGGCATGTGGTTGGAGTTAACTGCCTCTCCGATCGTGAACGGTGGTTTTCCCCGAGATCTTCGGTTTCCTCCACCAATAAAAGGTAGAAAAGTATATGCCAACATCTCTGCCTTGGAGAGGGATTAATATAGGCTTTGCCAGATTCCCAATCCATGTAAAACACATGTGTCTATACTTTTCCTTCAGGGTGGAATGAGTTAATACCATATTTTCTGAACTGGTTCATCCAGATTGGGTATATATTTATTAACTATATTTACTAAAACTAGTACATCTAGATTGGGTGCAGACCACAATTAGCTGGTGGCTTGGCAGGATACATATAGGTGTGGATATGAAGAAATAACAATTAGAAACACTACTTTTTCAGAATGTCACTTTATTTTTGCAGAATCCTAAGTACACAAGAACTTGTTCTACCATTATTATATTTTTACATGTGTACCTTTCTATATCTGAGACAGTCACTACATTGGATATAAATACAATACTGCTTAATATATTAGCATGTTTCAACTATATACATATATATATATATACATATATATACATATATATACATATATATATATATATATATATATATATATATATATATATATATATATATATATAAGAAACATACAGTATTTTGGTTGCGCAAATAAGAATACATGTTTGTGTTGATCATGTTGACTGGACAAGATGCTGTATTATCATATTTTTAGCAATAATAAGCAGAATTGATTGGTTTATTATTCCAAAATATATAACCACACTCAGTGTCTCATGCGGCAAACACATGGTATTTTCATCAAACAGGTGATACGGTTTATATCGATATCGTTTCAGCGAGCGAGCCTTGCTTTCGCGTGCTAGCAGAAAAGTTTGTGCAGCACGAAAAACAGGTGATATGGTTTATATCACGGTTTAGCAGGCGAGCAACATAATTATTACTAAAAATATGATAAAATCGTTATCACAGGCTAGCTTCACGTAGTACGGAGTTTTACTTGGCCTTATAGTCAGCCATAACACATTTGGGCTTCGCCCTATGTGGTATGGCTGGCAAAGTCAGGTTTAACTCCGTACTATGTTCAGCAAACCTGTGATAGCTGATAGTACCATAGTTCACTGGTAAACATAAAATGCACAAATTAATGTCTGCTTTATGCCTTCAATATACAATGTTAATTTTCCAAAATACCAAATGTTGTGTTTATTTCGTCTTCATTGATTATACTGTAAATGTTAACCCTAAAACAGTTCAAGAACATGTGCATCCCACTAACTTCTTCAACAAAAAAGAAGTGTGCATCCCACTAGCTTCTTCAACAAAAACAAAAAAAAACAACAAAGAAATGTACATTGAGGTCAGAGGGAAAAAAATTATGTACATCTTGTGTGCATTAAAAAAAAAAGTAGGTTGATACAAAATGCATAGCCCCCCCCCCCCCAAGTATCAAATGGTCGGTCCCTTAAAAAAAAAACATACACTGTATACATATATCAGAATTATTGATTGGTCCGCGAAATACTGACTCACCGCGCGAGCAAACGAGGACTTGTCAGTCTAGTTTTGACCACTCAGGGATTGGTTTCCCTCTCTGAGCAGTGGTTGTGCAACGGTTCAAATCTATTCCACATATTGAAATCAAATTACAACAATGTAGACCTGAAGGTCTGCTTATGGCTCCTGTTTAGTCTATTTGGGCTGGTACATAACTTTTGTTAGGAGTGTAGCTGGTACCTTCCCATTTAAATGTATGCTAAATTCAAATTTTGATATCTTGAATTTTGTGTGAAGAATGATGCAATTCTAATGTAAATTTAGTAGTCTGACTTAGAAAAATCTTAATTGTCCTGTCATTGTTTGGATGATGGCTATGAACTATATTGGTCATGTAATAACCTTTTATAACTGTACATTGAAATTAAGGGCCAAATTTGTTGTAAGCCTACTTTAAGTGAATATGGGTATTTTCCAAAGTGGGAGGACTGGGATCCCGTAAACTGGTTTAACCCGCTGCCAATATGTTGGTAACCTGTTCCAAGTCAGGTAGAAGATACCCTCATTTGTTTAAATTTCATAATTGTTGGTCATGGATCCCTTAACGATGAACACTAGCATGTCTTACTATTTCAAAAATGATACTGGATCTGACAAGGTTGAGCTGGTACTCGGTTTGGTCTCATCACTATCATTGAAAACTGTTGTCCGATTCTTTTTCATGGAACTATTATGTATTTTGCTAACATTTTGAACATTCAGGCATTTTCTGCACATATTGCAATGCAGTAAGTGTTCCAAATGTAGTGGGACTGATGTTTTTATAATTGTCTGATGAGTATATTTTGTCATTGTGAAAATCATGGCAGGTTAGCTCGAAGTGTTTGATGTGCAACAGATTCATGGTTACTTTCAGTAAATGGGTAAATTTATTTCTCTCTCTCTCTCTTTCTCTCTCTCTCTCTCTCTCTCTCTCTCTCTCTCTCTCTCTCGTATAAATAATTAACACCTAAATCAGCTGACTGACAAGTTGAACTATGTCTGATTGTCAATGAAAAAATTAAAAACTGTAACACGAAAGACAGCTGCCCTTACAGTTCTCTCTCTGTCTCTCTCCTTTTCGTAGAACCTGGCGCTTTCATTGATAAATGTTGCATACTTTTACAATAATGAGGACTGGTACTGTTATACATTTTGACCTTTTGAGATTTATAGAGACATGAATTAAATGTATATTATGCTTGCCTGACTGCCAGGTGACTTACAATGGCATACTATACTTTTTTTTTTTAATCTAAATTATTTAGCTTAATAAATGACTTATTAGATAACTTGTCGGATTCAATGCTTTCTTGAACATTTAATTTTCCTTTCAAAAATATTATGGAAACCATAGTTGAAATTTGACTGCTATGCTTACAATTTTTGGCTATTGTAATGCAATTTGACGACTGTTCTTGCAATATTTGACTGCTGCTTTGAGTTTTCAGATCTGATGTCACTTGTTTCTGGCTGCTGTTTGGCATTTGAAAGAGTGTACTTGCAAATTCTAACACTGTATTGAATTTTGACCACTATACTTGCACATTCAAAAACTGTCCTTTGGAAACACTCTTAGTCATCTCCTTTAAAACAACATCACACTTTCAGCTATATATCTAAAGTACATCGAATTGTATAATCATGTTGTTTGGATTCTTGTCGATGGTCATTTTAGGCCTAGGGGCTTTTTGATGGATTGATGTTGGTGTTAGTGTCACTTTGTAGACTTGTACGGATGATGATCATTGTTGAGACGGTGGTTGCAACTGGTCCTTTTTAAATACTGAATTTTATTGATATTTTCGACAAATTTGGAACCTGTGCTTGTACATTCTCTACTATGCTGCAGATTTTGGTCCCCTTTCATGAATTGTACGGTCCTATATGCACATGAATGATGCACGGCCGTTTAGAAATGGCCCCTGATGACAGCATTCTTGAGGAGGCATGGAAAATGAATATCAAAATGGCAGACTCAGGGACAGATTCTTCGGGGAAATTTGTTAGACAGTTAATAAATGAGCTTCGTGGTACAACTAGCACCATTAGAAATTCTTGCAATTACATGAAAAAGATGGAATCCTACTTTATCAATAATTGGTATGAATCACTTTAGAAACAGGGGTCTAACAAGCTGCGTACCTATGCCATGTTTCAAACCGACTTTTATTTTGAACCGTACCTACACATTGTAAAACATAGCAAACATAGGAATACCCTAACACAACTCTGCACAAGCAGCCATGGCTTGCTTATTGAAAGGGGAAGATACTGTTGACCAGTGATACCTGCAGACCAACGCCTATGTAGGCCTAAATTTTGTAACCATGGTAAAGTAGAGGATGAAATTCATTTTATCTCTGAGTGTACTCTGTATACAGCCGAAAGAAATTAAGTTTTTCAATTTGTCCACCAGAAGCGTCCCAACTTTGGCAGTTTGAATGGGTCCCAAAAATTCCAGTACCTCATGGCCCTGAAGATGAGATTAAAAAAGAAACTGCAAGATTCTATTTTCTGGCCTTTGAAAAACTTAAAACCTGTAGTGAGGGTCTTGCAAGCTCCACCACCTAAGTCCATGAGCATGTGTTATAGACACTTTGTGCATATGTGTGTGACTTGCAACTTACTTTTTTTATAGGTGCTGTTTTAACACTTATTGTGTGCATCCAGTGTTATTGTGATGACAGAATAATATGTTCATGTAGATATTTGTTGTATCCCTCCCCCCCCCTTTTTTTTTGAAAGAGGTGCTGTTTCTCCTTTTCTATGAAAGTATACAGTGTTTCATATAGGCATTTTGATTTATTGTTAGTCTGATTTAATTCCACCAGCCACCACAAGAGGGCAGTACTTAGATGTAGCCATTCACCACTCCAACGGCTGTAGCCCCTGGGAGGGTAGCGCATGCCAATTAAGTATTCTCTCTCTCACACACTATCCTGTAATTAATGTGAACTCGTTCAAAAACCTGTATGACAGTTATTACTTTGGTATGTAAATAGCTGGAACATTTATATGTATCTCTTGTATCTATAGTCAGTTAATTACGAACACTGAGATATATAACTATTTGTCACCTTTGAGGTGTGCTTGTATGCACAAACAAGCACATATAATGTACAATACATATCAGACAAATAAATGAATTATGAACTATTCCTGTTCCTGAATGTCGTTACGAGTTTTCCCCTCTCCCTTCCTACACTTCGAACTTTACTAAGCCGTCCTTAGCTAGGCTTAGCTTAGGATAGAAGAGGGGTGAACTGGGGTACTCCCACTGGGGTTACCCGTTTGTCGGGTAAGGGAAGGATGAGGGCGATGCAAAGTGCACCTATGCGAATCGGCTTCCATGCATTTACCAGCAGTTTACCTCCCCAGCTTTCTTCATGCATTCAAACTTACCGGCATGGGTTATTTTACTATTACACAGAATTACAATGGAAGCCATTTAATTCCAGCATTGTTAGGCTTTTCATTTATACAAATACAAATCTTTACTGTTCATTCACGCAGTATATCAGTGTGATACAAAAATAAATAGTTGCTACATGAAAAACAAGACACAAATCACATAACTAGAAAAAAATTGCTTCACAGCAAATCGTGTCTTCGTGCCTTAAAAATGAGAACCCTTTTAAAGCTATTCAAGATTTAAATTTTGTGTATTCACCTAATTTGCATAAATTGAAATGCTACAACTTTTCCTTCATGGTTTATTGGATGCAGCTATGTCACAAACCTATGAACTGAAATTGGAATGACATCTGTATCTACCATAGCTTTGGAGATATTCAAGATTTAGATTTTGAGTATTCACCTAATTTGCATAATTAAAATGCTAGAACTTTGGGTTATGGCTCATTGGATGTGGCTGTGTCACAAACCAAAATTGAAGTTGGAATGGCACCTCTATTATAGTTTTGGTGACATAAAACTTTAAAATTGTTCAAAGTGCCTCTAATTAGCATAATTAAAAGTTTCTTTTGTTCGCTGTCCATTTGATTGGCATATGTCTCAAACCTAAATGTAAATTAGAATTTTGTGTCTATCTATAATATTTTTGAAGATATAGAGCTTTTAAATCTAATTGCCCATAATTTTCATAATTTTAAACATCACGACTATTCCAAACCATATGCACAATTCACTGGTAGTTTCAGTCACCATGGCAAGTTTAGTAGTTTTGGAAATAATGGTGTGCGAGAAAAAAATCAGGACAAAAAGAAAGAAAGAAAGAAAGAAAGAAAGAAAGAAAGAAAGAAAGAAAGAAAGAAAGAAAGGTGTGTATATATGCAACGCAAAACTGTCTTTGTTCCTTTATTACACAAATAAATTTTAGCAGACAGTGTCACAACACTACATGTATAATTATGTACCTGTGAACTAAGACAATCACTATTATAATGTCACTGTATTCATTGCCTTTGTTATGAAGAACAGGCTGCATCTCACAGGTTACAAGAAAACAAAGACATGAAAGTGTCCACTGAAAGGACACAAATCCACACTGTGTTTCAAAATTCACAAAGTTGTGGAAACAGTCATTGAGGAGAGGAAGACCATACTTTGATGGGTTTAACCAAGGATCCTATAAAAAGTTTTTTAGCCTCCTTGGTCTGACCAACTCGATCAGCACTGCATGTAGTCTATTTTCAATAAAGGCTACACATATTGTTCTGCCCAGCAGTGCAGTCCCTGGGGATTGATAAAGGCAGCAGACTCATGACAGCCTCAGCCAAACAGAGAACAACTAGGACAACAGTCTCAGACAAGGAGCACTGACAGCTCTGTCCAGCAATAATGGAAACTATAGCCTGCTTGGTACATGCAGCTGCATGGAGCAGACAGAGATCTGTTCTTGCATGAACAGAAAGATATTCTCTGTATTTATTGAAAACCTCATTAAACAGTTGTTCGAAGCCTCCTCCCCCCCCCCTTTTGTGAATGCAAAATGGTTTCCTAGCACCATGGAGGTCCCTGCAGCTCGCAACAAGCAGCACAAGGAATGTGTATCACTGGTGTATTGTGCTGGAATTAAGTGAATTTAGCATACATTAAAATTCGCCAACTCCTGTTTGCATGCTGTTGGACTTGCTAGATGTCTCAAACCTACATGTTTATGTTAGAACTGTGTGTCTATCCATAATATATTTGAAGATATAGAGCTTTTAAAACTTTAATTGCCCCTAATTTGCACAATTTTAAACATCATGACTATTCCGAACGATATGCACGATTTCACTAGCAGGTCAGTCACTATGGCAAGTTTGGTGGTTTTCGAAATAATAGTGTCCGAGACAAACTCCGGACAAGTTTGGTAGTGAAGAAGAAAGAAAGTTAGAAAACTTCATATCTTCCAAAATACCAAAGGTAAAGATACCATTCTAACTTGAAGCCATAGGTTTATGATGGAGCCCTATCCATTGAGCTGTGAAGCAAAGTTGCAGGATTTTAATTTATGCAAATTGGGTACATATGTAAAATGTATATCATGAATATCTTTAAAACTCTGATAGATAGAGATGCCAAACCAAGTTCAATTTATGGGTTTGTGATACAGTCCTGTCCATTGAACAATAAAGCAAAGTTGTATGATTTTAATTGATGCAAATTAGGCACATATACAAAATTAAAATTGTGAATATCTTTTAAACTAGGAACTGAGTTTAGCAAAACCTGGAATACGGGCTATATATCTGGTTTGGTCATGGACTCTGTACATTTTCAGATTTGAAACATGTTTCAACACTCCACTTGCACTATGTTTCAACTCACCTGGCCCTTTGACTGTTCATGTACATTTAACCATACTGTAGGTATACACATCAACTAATCACTGTCACACTTTGTGGTGCTAACACTCTACCACTTGGGGATTTTATACAAAGGGGTAACTTAGCTTAACATTTCATCGTATAAAGAATGTGACCATAAATATTGATAAGAAATATTTACTGGAGTCTGGAGAGGGAGAAAAATAAACATCGCGTTCCCAATAAAACACATAATTTGATGCCAAACTTTATTGATAGCTTAAGACGGCTTAGAACCAAAGGTGCTACCCCCAGGTGTAAAAAAAAAGGAAATAAATTTATGGGGAGCAGGTATCATTAAATTTTCACCTTACACTGACCAGAGAGCCGGCCAAGCCGGCGAATATTAATGTGCGAATACTGACCAGTGAGCCGACCAAGCCGGCTCTGTGGTCAGTATTTGGCAGCAGTAAGACTGCATGGAAATAAATGATCACAGTGTTGTAGATCCACAAATCAAGGCTCCCACAACAAGTACCAGGAAGGGTGACCTGCAAATTGGATGCAAGGAAGAAACCTTCATTTTACTCCCAAAATGACGAAAAAGCAACTGTATGAAATAATTCAAGTGAACAAGCCACCAAAGGTGTATCCGCCATTATGCCTCCCCCCCCCCCCCCCCATTACCAATATGATTTGAATCCCATTCAGCTGATCTGGGGTAATGCCAAAGGGCAAATCGACAGTGAGAACAGTACGAATAAGGTAGAAGATGTGGAAGTGTTAGCACACAAAGCATTGAACATTACTCCTGAGCGCTGAAAAAATTGTATTCACCATGTAGTTACATCATGGAGCAGGAACACAAACAGAAGGATGGAATAAACACAGTTGATGTCGATCCTTTCATCATACATCTCACGGGAGAATCTGACTCTGATTCAGATGATGAGGATGATTCCACTATGGACTAAGTGTGCCTTGTCAGTGTTTTAGCAAACCAAGGTAAATGTATGAGATTGTACATACATTTATGTGTGTAAAAAAAAAAAAAAAACAAAAACGTCTCGCACTTGCCACCATGCATGCAGAGAATATATATGCTTTTTGTAATACAAGAGAGATTAGATTTGAAGCTGTACAACCACAAATGAATTAAATTACTCTTTTTATCCAGTAATTATAGCTGTATCATCCAGAAAAGGTGGAAGATACAGACTGGGTGATAACCCTGTCCATATCACCACAGTGCAAAGGTCACTGAGAACTACTTTCCTTGTAAATTCTTGTAGTTGGCGCAGGTCAAGCCTGTAGTTTTCAAATGACCCAATTACTGGATCCTGCGTTACAGTTATTCATACGCAAAGCTAGGCAAAGCCTTGTTTGATGAAATATTCGTTGAAACTGTTTTTAATTGTCTTTTTTTGTATTTAACGATGAAAATAAAATTACAGCTATAATTACTGGATAAAGGTAGAACCAGCCGCGTGGAGGAGACTCGTCAGCAGACTGGCCTCGTTCCCCCGGCGGATCACTCCGAGTGCTTGCACGAGGAGTTATCCGCTGCTCACTCGTCTCCTCCACTTGGCTGGTTTTACTATTGTACCACTGATATAAAGTGACCGTTCAGTTTCATTTGTTTTTTTTTTAGATGTTCACTTCACCTGGGTTCAAGGTTGAGCTGCTTTTTCAATGGTGAAATGCCCTCCCCCCCCCCCCCCCCCAGATTACCTAGACAAGTTACCTAACTCTGTATTGTGTGCGGGTGTAGGTTACAGACCACAGTTGTGATGGGCTGGTTGCGCATCCCAATGCAGACAGTCCGTAATTGTGAAAATACTATGTTTTCAGCATGCTGTACCGTCTGTTTAAATAAAGTTAGCTAAGTCAGGTTTGCTGAATCACAGAGTTGCTTCATTGGTGGTCATATAGGTACACTGTCTTCCAAGCCAGGTGGGAACTGTATGGTGGGGAAGGACAGTGATGTGACCCTGGCAAGAGCACACTTCATACACCTGTATAAAGCTGACATCCAGGTGTTGTTTCGTATTTCAATCATCATAAATTAACAAGCTGGGAATTATATGACAAAAATCCATCAATGTTTTTCTGACATTTTTATCTGTTAAATGCCATTCACGGAATTTTAAAATACCAAACTGCTGATCTTTTAGACTGAAAAAAGCAAATATGAAAAATAGAAGGATTTATAACTGTGGTCCGTGGCCTAATAGGGCTAACTCTGTATGTATTGGGGCTCACATGGTCATGTTGTTATTCTATTATCGTCCATCAAGCAAGTTAAAAATGGGAAATTAGCACTTTTTGACAGCTGCCTGGACAATTTTGAGTGATCCTAACAACTTTTACATCGATGGGGCATGCAAGATATGGTCCTGGGACTGTATATCACAAGGCAAATGGTTTTGGCTATGGTATTGTGTACCTCAGGCCAGCTTCTGAAAGGTGAAAAAAAAGTTTTACACCCGCACATTGGCTGTGAATATCAAGTTTAATAGTCTCAATATTCCAAAAATTCACGAAGTGTCACATTTATGTCACAAATCATTGTCCATAGAAATGTGGCCCCTACCAGTGGAACCACACCGCATAAATAATAACATGATTCCCTGCAAGACATTTAACAAGTGCACAGGCCATGCCTCCTTTGCTGACTGCTTGGTAGATAGATATTTGTATTTAGTGATACCTTCACAGGTACTCCACAGGTAATCATATGTGTGTATGAGATATTAACAATGCTAATATAATATGAATAAATTATGCTAATCCCATCAATATGAAACTTAGTAACCTTCTCTTTCAAACTTTTAATTTTGTAGCACTGTCATTGTAGGCGTATAGCCCCCATTCTCATGCAGTTGTTTATACAAAATCATGTGAAACTGATTTTGGGCATACCAGGAAAAATGTGCATTTTCTGTCAGTAGAGCTGTACAAATTTTAGGTAAAATTTAAATTTCTTTGGTTTTTGGTTTTGTTTTTGCGTCCCCCCTTTCCCATATGGTAGAAAAAGACTTACATGTATGTATGTATGTCATTTGAGTGGGGGTAAATCATTTCAAATCAGTCATGCTGACTTTGGTGAGTTGTTGAGTTCATCAGCATATTTTTTCACATAAATGAATCAATTTATATCCACACACATGGCTGACAGCACCTATGAACTGCAGATTTTATATCTTTTACCAAACTAGTGGACATAGGTTGCAAAACATTTGAACTTACACATACAACCACATATAATTACACGAGTTTCAGAAAGTGAAACAAGGTAAAAAAAAAAGTTAGCTTCCCTTAAACACTTGCCTGAAAACACTTCTGGCAGATAATTGGATGCTTATCAAATTTGAAATCAGAGCACTTGCAAATACAAATATGTATATATGATATTGAAGTAACTGAACAAACATTTGTCATTTTCTTTCTAATATGTGCATACACATCAGAAACCATGTCAATAAACCACAACTTATGCAGTCTACTGCAGAAAAAGGCGCAGCACTATTGGTTTGTGGAAGCTGGATCATCCCAACTGCCGTCCCCATTAATGCCTCAGCAGTGATAGATGTCATATTTTTTGTAGACAAATGTTATGAATCTACCCATTAATAGTGAAAAAAAAATACCAATTTCACCTAAAAATTCATAAAATTTTAGGAATATATTCAAAATTTTGGGTAAAATTAAGGGGTGGGGCATTGTAATTTGATCTCTCATTGTAAGTGCAGGACATGCAGGCAAGTGATTATATGTTTGCATCATAGCCCATTGTGTATCGTATTCTTATTGGACAGAAAAAAATTGATTGGATGCAATTATACAATTTTCCTCAAAATTTGAATTAATTATTTTATTTGTCATAAAAACTGATTTTTCAGATTTTAAGGTTGCTTGCAAAAAAAGTTGATATTTTGCTTGATGTTGAAATTTGGTAAAATTAATCAAATCCTTGGCAGAAAACAAGTTGTGGCTTCAGTTTAACAAGTTTTAAAAAATTTGATAAGTCTATTAGGTTACAGACCACAGTTCTGATTGGCTGGTTGCGCATCCCAATGTAGATAGTCCGTAATTGTGAAAATACTATGTTTTCAGCATGCTGTACCGTCTGTTTAAATAAAGTTAGCTAAGTCAGGTTTGCTGAATCACAGAGTTGCTTCATTGGTGGTCATATAGGTACACTGTCTTCCAAGCCAGGTGGGAACTGTATGGTGGGGAAGGACAGTGATGTGACCCTGGCAAGAGCACACTTCATACACCTGTATAAAGCTGACATCAAGGTATTGTTTCGTATTTCAATCATCATAAATTAACGAGCTGAGAATTATATGACAAAAATCCATCCATGTTTTTCTGACATTTTTATCTGTTAAATGCCGTTCACGGAATTTTAAAATACCAAAATGCAGATTTTTTAGACTGAAAAATGCTAATATGAAAAATAGAAGAATTTATAACTGTGGTCTGTGGCCTGCAGTCTTTTGCCTAACAAAGTGGCACAAAATGCTGATTTTCTGTTTTGCCTGTTTAATCAAACGACATTTACCCCTTCAAAGAATGTGTGTGATTATGGTGAGGGCTGTCAAGATTTGTATGGGAGATCTAGGCTATATGTTTATTTGTTGGTGCATAAATTATGAAATTTTCAGAAAATGGAGGTATTCCCATATGATAACACTTTATGAAGTTTTGTCTCTTTATTTTGAGTGAATCTTCAGATACAATGCACTTTTAGGGGTCCATACACCTGACTTAAATGGACTATAGTCCAATGATACTTTGCACAGGGGGCACCCAATACAGGCAATGTAGTGTCAAAGGGTATGCCACGTTCAAAACAAAAGCTTTGCATTGAAAATGGTCGATGCGGTTTGAAATGAACGTTTGCTGTTTGAAATTGAGCTTTTATTTTCCAGCCCTGCACAAATGAGTTACATGATCTACACATTGAAATTCTGAGTCGCAAATGCGTTGATTCAGTAACTAAATGCAAAGTAATAGCTGCTTGACAATTAACAATCAGCAGTTATTCTAACTCTGCCATCTGCCAACAAAAATGGTTCTCTGCCATTTGCCGATGCGTGCCCTCGGCGTCAGCATGGTCTCATAATAGAGGAGAGTAGGATATACAACCAAAAGGAGTGGGGTTCTTGTATTCGATTCAGAATAAAGCACGAGCGCACGAAGTGCCCGAGTGATTTACTTATCAACTGGATACAAGAACCCACTCCTATCCGTTGTATCTCCTTCTAAACCATGTCATCTTTTCATCGTTTTTTATATTGTAGTCCCTTGTTTACCATTGTTATCAGGGTCGCTGCACAGAACTATTTTTGAACCACCGATGCACGTGCGCGTCAAGTTTTCCGTGACATGCACAAGTGACCACTTTGAAAGCAGTAAAATGGTTTGATAGAAGCCAGATAGATCTAGCCTGCTACTGCAGTGGGTAAGACGTCAGCTCACAAAACCGTTGTAAATCATCAGCCACTGCTGGGTACTGTGATTATATAAAGATTGATTTTTTTTTCTAAAGTAGAGAGAACTCGAGTTCTCTGTGGCAACATTTCAAGGTCCACCAAACTGGTCATCGAAAGTAGTGCCAATACTAAAGATGTTTTCAGTGAGTTAACTTGAAAAACTGAATAATAAACCACTGGTTGTAACAAAAGAAGCATGGTTTAACGGCGGAGCAGTCGGCCAGATTCCTCATTTAAAGCCGACTAGGTTTGAGGTCTTGCGGTTTTGTTTTTTTGTTTTTTTTTGTTTTGTTTTGTTTTGTTTTGTTTGTTTGTTTTTTTGTTTGTTTTTTTTATCTGGCGTGGATTCCGAAAGGAACTGCTTCATGGTGGAGAAATGGCTAACACACCTGCGATTGCATATTCAGTGGTAAGATTGAATATGTACTGACATATATTGATGTATATTTTCAAATCCAAAATCTAACGATTCTATGTACAGAATGTATACTGGCACAGTAAAGAAATATACAACATCCAATAATGAAAATATGATGCACGATATATGTAACGTACCATTACCTGAAGCCAGGACACCACTGAATGACCAAAAATGAAAAACATATAATTATATCGATTTGCACAAATGGATACTTGCAAGCCAAATTGAATTAATGGTATCGACGTGTCATTCCAGTTTCATGAATACTTTACAGCAAGTCAGAGGAGGAACTCTCTACATGTATACATGGACATCTGATAATTTATAAACGGGCCGAAATATTTATAATTAAGATAAAATAAACATTCATATAAATTTACGATATTTTATAAACGTAAAGGCCCAAAATCTTTATTATTGAGAATAACCCATGCACCTCGTCCATGATCCACGTGGATTACATATTTTTAGCATCATCGCCCTAAACGGTCTTTCATTCTCATGACGGGGACAGGAATGCATGCCTGGTCATTTCTGCCAATGCCTTAAAAACCTGACGTAAGCACATTAAAACAGAATGTACCGTCTTTAAATCTCACAGTCGAAGTTGTTGGCCGAGCGAAATTTTCAGTTTCAAAGTACATGTACTCAATTCTCAGAGTGCCCTTGTATATGCCAAAAGTTGTGCATGCTGCTACTGATACGATATCTGTGTTCAAGCAACATTGCATGACCAAAATGGGAAACCACTCGACAGCTAGCTTTACTCTGAAATGCTATGTTTTAAATATATATAATCTTCGCTATTCTTAAGTTCTGGAATGCGAAAATATTATGTCGGGTGACTTGTTCTGAATGCTAGAGTAAATATGAAAGCAACATATGTCTGTGCGTCAGCACTAACCTTTTAACCTTCATTTGTGATGTCCGCATGAATGACTGACAGACCATTGTTCAATTCGACAACCCGCTTCAAAATCTGCCTTTGAAATTATATCGCATATCGTACAACCATGCAGAAGTTGTCCCACATTTCCACTGGACGTTTTTTTTCATGTTACACATGCGTAACACATTCGAAACTGGGGAATAACCAGCGCAATCACCTAAATCGGTGCATTGGAGAGGCGGGGGGAGGGGAGGAGGGTAAAGTACTCCGGTTTTGTGGTGCAATTGGATGAGCGTCAGGTTCAATGCTATTTTGAGGGTGCTTGTAAAGATTCAATCACTAATCAATCAATATACATTAAAAAAAACTGCCAGAAACTATACATTTTTGGAAAGCTAACACACTATTGATTCGTTTTCTGCCACCGTCCTGTGTGTTAATTATCATATGTTTACACAGCGATCGTACCACGTGCCGTCCTCTTTTTCAAAGAACCTTGAAGAAACTTAAGTTCAATTTTTATTTGTTTTTTGATGTAAAAACATTAAATTTGTGAGAAACCATTCGTAATAATGTAAACTAAAAAAGCGTGTTTCAACAAATGTCCAAGTTACCTAAGGCCTAACAAAAATATATGCGTGGTTCCGGTAACCTGACAGACCATTCTAAAAAGGCCCAACCCAAAAATTAATGGAACAAAAAAAGGTACTTTCAAGCTGCCATTCCTTAATCAATATTGATCGATCCAGGCCAGTGCTAGAAACTCAGAGACCCAAGATGTCCAAAGTAAAGTATATGATTTGCTCGAAGGCATGCGGGGGGGGGGGGGGGGGGATCTGGGGGGGAATCCCCCCCCCCCAAAAAAATCGAATTCTAGCATGCAAAATAGTACATTCTGGGGAGTGTCGAGGGGGAAATCTTGCCATGGCTGACGAAATTGCAGCATTTTAGTCATTATTGTACTGATTTGGCTATTTTCCTTCAGATTGCACAAAAATCTGATAAAAATTAGGAAAAATTAGTTAGAAATAAATTTTGAAAAAGACCATCCCCATGTTATCAATTAAGATAAAACAATTTTTGTATTCAACATGTAACGCTCCAGGGAATTTTTTCACACATATGTTTATTAATTCAGGGAAAATTAACAGATAAATTATCCTGCAAGTAGTAAGTTGTGTATTTTCTCTACAAAAGCGAGAGAAAAAATACATAAAGATAATCACAAGGCCCAAATGTAATTAACTTCTATCACTGAATGTCGATTGATTGATTGATTGATTGATAATATTATATTCACACATATGTCAGCATTGTGCAATATAATTGCTGAAAACGCACCAAACTATGATGCATAAAATGGGAGCACCAAATGTCTAGAGAATCTTGCCTTGGCTTATATCCCACAACCACAACATGAAAAGAGCAAGACATGAAATCAGAAAAATATTAAGCGGCCTTGCACAGGTTTGTAGTTGAAATCTTTTAATCATTTATGAATTAAAAGATAAATCTAAATTTTCAATAAATTAATATATAAATAAATGAATATAAGCACCAAAGTCATAATTTTTATGACACTAAGATACTGAAATTATAAATATATAAAGCTGTTCCTCTCCAGTACTCCCATCTCATGGCGGTCATGTATCATGAATGATTTCACCTTATTTTTGAAAATGTTCTTACATTCACTCTCTTTGATATACCCTGGCAGGTTCTGCATGGCATAGTCATGGTACACTTGTACCTGCATTTACCGACCGCAATCCGCTGTTGGTCAAAACGACCCGTTTTCCTTGGCACGGGCGCTTTGCAATGTCAAATGACCCGACCCGAAAGACCACAGTACTGTCCATCAGGAAATTTCTTTAGCAGCAAAATTAGATTCCCTGGAGCATTTTCTCAACTTCTTCACACAAGAAACACTTATTGTGGACAAATTATACAACATTTTTCAAGATCTGTGATGCAAAATTTTGCTCCAATGCTCCATTTTGACAACTCTAGACCAGCTGCAGTACGCAACCAACGACCAGCATCGCATAATCGCCCCACAAACGACCACCCGTAAAAAAGCGATCGCTCAATCAACCGTAAACAAGTTGCAAGTTAACAGAATAGCTGGCCAACGTGCCGTCATTTAGTCAACTAAGACACATCATTTTATTTTAACTTGTCTGGACTCTTAACTTGGGTTTGGGGAAAAAGCATAGGTGCTGCATACAACCACGGTGGTACGGTACTGGTATCTAGTATCGTTAGCTTCCAGGTGCCCGTTCTTCGAGTTACCACGGGCAACGGTCTTCAACACATTTTTATAAGGTGGCTCAATGGTGCCAACCAAAAGTTCCTTTTTTATCGTAGAAACTCGTAATTGCGAGAAAGATAAAATCTCGTATTTAAAAGATAAAAACTCATAATTACAAGATTTAAAAAAAACCTTTTGGTTGGCATCATTGAGCCACCATATATGGTGGCTCAATGGTACTGACCAAACGTTTTTTATCTTAAAACCTTGTAATCTCGTGAGATTCTATCTCGTAAATACAAGTTTTTATCTCGTAATTATGCGAAATTACCTCATAATTACTAGATTTTAAACTTGTAATTACAAAATTAAAAAAACCCTTTTGGTTGGCACCATTGAGCCATCATATTTTTAAAAGATGACATACTATCTTAATTTTTATCTGCTGGCTCGGTTGTGTTTAAAGCAGTTATCATCGGTTATAAATCCAAATGCAACACGATACCACCATGGCATGCATGTAGGCCTACACTTGGTGAGCGCTGTTTTACACATAGCGCAATGCATTGTGGTAAAGAAAAATACAGTAAACCGCAGCCACGTGTTTTCAACACGCTTTCAGGTGTCCTTTCTCCGAGTTACCTGGGCAATGGTCGTTAAAGTACTTTTAAGAAAGATGACTTACTATCTTAACTTTAATCTGCCCGTTCGGTTGGGTCTGAAGCAGTAATCATTATTAGTTACAAAATTTAAATGCGACACGACGCCATGTGGTGGCGAGTGCAATCTTATTTAACATTGCACAATTAATGCAATGATGACAGGAAAGTCTCACAAAAATACATTGATTTGGAAATCAAAGTGAATCGCGGCCACAGCATATATCATATCATTATTGATGCCCAGAAATATTTGCAAAATATACACTTTTGGTTTCATATATTATAACCCTCTTCCTACCCTCACTCGGCAAGATCGTCCAAATGCTCATTTACAAACCATTGGCATTGGATGCGGAATTGACAATTTTTCAAAAGTGGCAGCCAAGTCGATTGGATATTTGGAAGAGGTAGGATCCAAAATATATGTGTGATAAGTGTTAAGGGAAGGTTGATTTTTCGAATGAATGTAATGTTCAATATATAATGGGACTTCTCCAGGGTGAGCATCACCTTAATCTAAATACAACGACAAACAGTTACCAGTTGTAGGCCCCAGAATACAGGTTTTGTATCAGGTACTGAAGTCGCCCTGAGGCAGTGAATTCAGAGTCAGCAATAGGCTGTGTGCCAAGCGTGGTGGTTAAAAAGTAGTAGTGGTTGAAAAGAAATTAAATATGTTGCTGCTCTATGAAATCTTTTTCAGTTTTTGTCTGTTATAAATGTGGTTGTTACAATAACATTGAATAGATTCTCTTTGCCTGTTAAAAATCTGCTTGTTACAATACTATTGAATAGAAATTCCTTCTTTTAATATTATCATGTCATGGAATCGTCGTGGCTCCGGCCCCTGGCGTGGTGCCCCTGACTCGGTGCCCGAGTGTTATGCCTGCGTAACAACCACGGCAGGCCGATGTAAATATCAACAGTCTGACATTCTGTACTGCGTACAGTCACACTGCATTTTGCGGCGGTCTGTCTGGATAATGAAGGCAACAGAAGACAAATGATACATGGATACAATATTGCATTTTCAAACCCATACAGGGTCCATGGCATACAATAAAAAATCTACAATATAAAGCATCTGATTATATGCACTATGTATATAAAGAAATTATATAAATGCACTAGAGACTGTATAAACTGATTCAGAACAGGGCGTCCGGATTTACGAAATAGAAGAGACTGTCTAATTAATTTGCAAACACTTCGGGCCCAGGGGAAAACACAGTTGACAGAAACAATGGCACTTTGGTGGACTGGACATTAGTTTTAAGTGTGCTTCGAAATATAGTATAATGTGGGCAATCTATCAAAAAACATTCTTCATCGTCAATAGAATTTTGAGTGTAATAAACACGTAACCTGTCCCTCAAAATTTCGTTTGTGTCTATGCCAATTTCAATGAGTAATTCATGATAGCTAAGTCGTAATTTGGGTAAACACTTGTGGAAGCCTAAACGTTTTACAGAAACACAGTAGTTTTCCATACAGTAGTCTTTATTAAAAAATTTCTGTAGGTCCGAAATTTTAAAGACGTGTCAGAGGATACCTCTTGATACATGCTAGAGAAAAAATGTTGCAGATGTTGATCACGTAAACCAAGTGATAACTGTCGAGGAACGTTTTTGATTAAAAAATTCCTTTGTTAATCCATGCATAACCAAAACCATTATTTTCCTGTACTACCTTGACCGGTAGGGAACACGTAGTAAATGTTCTTCTGAAAGTTTCATACTCCTAAGCCAATATTTCATAATTTTCATTTGAATTGCAAGAGACAATGGATATATCCCTAGTTCCGCTAGAGAGGCCAAATTTTCACATTTACAAGTAAGTTTTATTTTACATCGGTAGATGGATACAAATACATGACATCAGCAGATCCTGTTAGTCACCGATATTGGCATAATACACAGGCTGTACTTTTGGTGCACCAAAAACTACTAATACAAAAACAACTATTAGACCTTAATTTGATACCAGAAAACGCTGGATTTTTTAAATAATTATTTTGTGTGTTTTCGTTATTTCAACTTCTTCTAACCCGTCACTCAGAATACAGTGAGACCTGGGGACAAACGTATCTTGTGAAAGGGTCAAACAAAGGTCCTTACCGGGTGGTGATGATCCCGATCCTTGATTTTGAACTTTTTTTTCCAGATACTTATTGGTAAATATGTAAATTCGTATTGGTTACAATAGAAATCAATGGGAATTAGAATGGTAATTCATAGTTTCAAATTTCTCTCCAAGTCCTGCACTCAGATTCACTTTAAACTTGGCTGGCGTGTACTTTGAGTGGGTCTTGACGATGTTACGTCAGATGGTCACCTTGTGGTTATTTTTATATTTCGTCATTTTTGTTTGAATTCATTTTGTTGACAAAAATCCTAAAACAGTGCCTCTCCAAAACTGCATGGCCAATATTTCCAAAATTGCATGGGCACACGTCTGCTGACCCATAGACTTTACTTTGTGCACCAGACGTCGCTACAAATCCCTTCTATTTTTACGAATTTCGGTGGATTTTTGCCCCTTTTGACTTCTCCCAAACTGCAAGTTGGATTTTCTTCAAGCCTGACTGGAATGTACGTAGACTCAATCTCTGTTCGTCTTCATTTTATCCCGTTTTGAAATATATTTTCAATGTATGATTTGATTTTGTCCTCAAATTGATGACTCAGACTCAGATCAGCTTTATTCCACGTATTACATTCAGAAGCGGGTAAGGTAGTAGGATTAACTGAATCAATATACAATATTTGAAACACAAAAAATGCCGAAAACACATGAATGTGAGGATGAACCAAGCTAAGGCTTAAAAATCTGCCATCCCGGAAGCCACCTATATTAATGCGAATAGAAAGTAACACCTTACTTGCGGTTGACTGCAGATGAGATCAATCAAAAAAGTATTATTGTGACAAATGTGAAATGCAGGCTACAATGGAGATTACGATAGAGTATTACAGATTTTATTGCCAACGATGGTGCATAATAAAGACTATTCTCTTACAAGGAATAACTTAATAAATTTTGAAAACCCAGAGTAAGAATGAGGATGTATCTTATTGATAATACTAGAAGCCGTATCATTAGGTAGGGTAGAGATATAGTACTGGATGCATTTTTCAACAGAAATATGTTGGGGGAGGGCAAAACAAAGATCATTTCGATGCCGAATAATGTGTTAATGTGTAACAGATTAAGTAGAGAACATATTTCTTTTATCCTGGCAACTCATTTTTAGAATGCCTATAGTAAAATTTTAGGGCTTTTAGGTAAATGAAATTCAAGACCTTAAAGCATCCGGATACACCAGTCGTGATGGATAAAGGGTTGGAACAACATTATCCAACTGAAGACATTGAGATATATTTTTTCCAGGTGAATGGAGTACCAGTGACTCCATAATAGTTTAATTTATGGCGAAGAAAACTGTGTTCCAAAATGTCGAAAGCTTTCGATAGGTCTAAAAATAGTAATCGGTATTTCGCTCGAGCCAAGCACTTTTACTATTGCATCAATGAGTTCTAGAGTGGCAGTTTCTGTAGATTGAAGGTTTTCTTAAGCGTGTTGGCTTTTGTACACTATATTATGTGATGTGAAGTAGTCGTAAAGTTGGTTGTAGACTACTTTTTCAAAACGTTTGAAAAGACAGGAAGGAGAAAAATATGTCTATAGTTATTAAGTACTTGTCATCATCTTTTTTGTGAATTGGAAAAAAAACTTTTGCAATTTTGAATTTATCTGAAAACAAAATCCCTGTATTTAAGTATTGATTTTTATTGAGAATTAATGGTTCCACTATCAAAGAACTGATATTTTTAATAAGTTTTATTAAACGTTGATCGTATCTGGAGTTTGTCTTAGGCTCAAAATAATTATTACTTAAAAATGAAGAATGTCTGTTCAGTGAATTGGAGACAAAGATAAATCATGTTCTCAGTTATTGGTGAGATACGTGCTAAAATACGGTTAGTTTGTTATTTTGATACCCAGTTTAGGAGCCATACTTGTGAAAAACGTGTGATAGCGCCCAGGAATTTCACTTTTGTTTTATTCTTTTTAGTTCTGCTGACAAAAGGTCGCAGAGCTCCTGTCTGTGTGTGTTCGTCCGTAAACTTTGTGCTTGTGAACGCGATGCAGTCCTCATTTTTTAAGATAGCCCCATGTAACTGTTAGGACTATCAAGTGTATGAAAATCTAGGTCGGTATTGGTGGCGCCACCTACAGTATTATATAAAATATGGATGAAATATGAATATATTGTGAACGCTTAAGCATCCGTAGTGTTTGATATATCTTGATGAAATTTATTTGGATAGTGGAGCCGATCAAAATCTCATTAGCTTATGATACTAGTAGCGCTACCTATAATTTGACGGAAATTATGAGCCAAAATGTGTTAAAGATATAACATTCCCTTATCTCAAAACGTTATTAAATTAGACAGACTAAATTTATTGGGTATGTAGACGATGTCCAATGGTAGTATGTCATTTTTTGTCAGTGACCTTGCCCTATTTTTGTTAGGTCACCGGGCCTTTAATTGAAAGAGGTGATTTTGTAATGACACAGTCTTGCTCGGACATAGATTGCAAAGAGAATTGAGCGTACAGATTAAAATTGCACTTGAGTACATTCTATATTAAACTCTAATTAGTGACCCACTTTTGGGGTCACCTGGACCCAATGATTGTGTGACCTTGACGTATTTTTCAAGGTCATTAAGCACTTTAGAAAAGTACATTTAATTCAACACTTTTAAAAGGACATTTAATTCAATACCTTGATAAGGAATAAGGCGAATGATGCCAGATGCACCGCAAATGTGTATTATGTGGAAGTTATACATTACATAATTAGATGACCTTGAATAAGTCTTCAAGGTCGCAGAGGGACTACATTTCACGGAATGAGTTTGTGGTGATGGTGGTCACCAGAACATCAGGCCCGTGGGATTGCTATTTATTTTCAATAATGAAAAAAGTTTCGGGTTTTTTTTTTTTTTTCGGTTTTTTTTTTTGTTTTTTTGTTTTTTTTGTTTTTGTTTTTGTTTTTGTTTTTGTTTTTTTTTTTTGTTTTTTTTTTTTTCTTTTTGTTTTTGTTTTTTTTTTTTTTGTTTTTGTTTTTTTTTTTTTGTTTTTTTGTTTTGGTTTTTTTTTGTTTTTTTGTTTTTTTTTTGTTTTTGTTTTTGTTTTTGTTTTTTTTTTGTGGTTCTTTTTTGTTTGTTTGTTTTTGTTTTTTTGTTTTTTGTTTTGCTTTTAGTCATTTCAAGGCTCGACCTTATGACATCTCACTTTTTTCGAACCACTTTATTTTATTTTTTCAAATGGGTTATGATAATATCTTTGTTTATGATTATGGATTCTATAAGGTTTTTGGTTATACACTTTAAGATTTTGCTTGATCGCCCAAAAGTTTCGGAATCATGACGGGTACACTTCAATTGTTTGTACAAATTATTGCAAAAATTAATGAACCTTAAGATACCATTGTTTGTATTTGTTAAAACATACAGTTTCGATAGGTGAGTGCTTATCTTTTGCACTACGTACTATACTAACAAGTTTATTATAATTATTATTAGGGTCGTGATGCAAATCCGGAGTTAGTGCTGACATAATATTTACGTTGTAAAGTTCGTGGATTAAGTTTTGGATACATTGCTGGTCTTTTATTTCCACTTGGAAATATTTAGGAGGACGATGTAGATTTAGTTACTGGTATAAACGTGTAAAATAGGGTAGGCGATCGGACAGCCTTGTAAAGATAATACCTAACAACTTAGCCTTGTTGCGTGATAAACTACACAAAATACTGTCTATTTGTGCTGCACTCCTCTCAGAAAAAAGGGGTGGGTAATATAACTTAAAGAACAAAATTATTCAACATTTCGTTTAAAAGACGTAAATACTTATTTGTGGCATTGGCTTTTGGAAGATCTAAATTATAGTCATCCAAGATAAGTTTGTCTGATCTCTCCTGTGATTAAGTAGAACATATCGGTGAGAGGTCATTTATAAACATTTTGATGTCTTCATTTTTATCGCGAAGAGGTCTGTAAATTTTCCATAAAGTGATCTTTTGCTTTAATCCATTTCCAAAATTATCAAGGAACTGGCCTTCCCGTATTTTGCTCGAGGCGTAAACATTTCTAACCACACATAAGTAGTTTTGATGCAGGTATATTATAAGTCCGCTGTGTGAGCCACAGGTGGCACTAAGACGAATCGATATTTAGTTGTCTAGTTCCTAGAGACACATGTAGGGATTTGTGCCTTGCAACCACGTTTCTTGTCGGCAAACGGCACAAAATTCAAAGCTGTCTTTAGAAAATTCATCAAGCAAAGTGTGAAATTTATCACATTTGCATTAGACGGTACGCAAAAATACAGCGGAATCTCACTGCAAACAGGCCATGCAGCTGAAAGTACAACTCAAAGCACCTGAAATGAATCTTTGAGAAAACATGGAGGAACAAGATATGTTTGTAAAACATAGGTGCCCCCTCCCCGCCCTCATTACCACTGCCCTTGCTACCCTATTGATAGTGGTAGGTGGGCCACTCGTGACCTTGCAAAATTAGTGAAGGTTGATCATACATCAATGTCACATATCTTTAAACTTTAACCTAGCCCTCAAAAAACGACTAAAAACCTGGACAATATAAAAGTTATAGCTGAAAAATTAGTCATCATTTAGAAACTATATTCAGCAAAGTGGCTTTATGACCTAAGAAATTAGGGCAAGGTCACTCATTTTCACCTGACCTTCTTCAGTTATGGTGCAAAAATCACAGGAAGTCTACTGTGTGTGTGACCCTCAAAACTGGGTCAAGGTCACCCATCTACAAACTCAAACTAGCCCTTGTAGGCAACCATAAAGCTATGCAATATAAAAGTGCTACCTCTAAAATGCAAGTTATCATGCAGAAACAGTATTCAACCAAATGGCTCTGTGACCTTTGAAATTAGGTCAAGGTCACACATCTTCAAACTTGACCTAGCCCCGAATACGGACAATTATCCATTGCAATGTAGAAGTCCTAGTTTAAAAACCTCTTCAGTTATCATGCGGAAACCAAAGCTAACTCAGGTGGCAACGTGAAATCCAATCAAGGTCACCAAACTTTAAACTTCTTCTAGCTCTTACCAAGAACTATAGACCTGTAAAGTATCCCAGTCCTCACTTAAAAACTTCTTGAGTTATTGTGCAGAAACCACAGGAATTCTACAATCTCTCTGTCACCCTGAAAACTGGGTCAAGGTCAACCATCTTCAAACTCAACTTAGCCCTTACAGAGAACCATAAAGTTGTGCAATATAAAAGTTCTAGCTCCAAGATATAAGTTATCATGCAAAAAGCATGAAACTATATTCAGTAAAGTGGCTCTGTGACCTTTAAAATGAGGTCAAGGTCATCCATCTTCGAACTTCGTCTAGCCCCAAATATGGACTATAATCCTGTTTAATATAAAAGTCCTAGCTCAAAAATCTCTTCAGTTATTGTGCTGAAATCAAAGTTAACTCAGGTACCACTGTGACCTTGAAATTTAAATCAATGTCATCCATCTTTAAATTTTGCCTATCTTTTGACTAGAATGATACACCTGTGCGGTATCAAAGTCCTAGCTTAAAATCTTCTTGAGTTATTTTGCGGAAACCACAGTCTACCAACCGACCGACCGACCGACCGACATGTGCACAGCTATATGCCCCACCTTCTTCGAAAGGGGGGGGGGGGGGGCATAAAAAGTAGAAATAAGAAACGTAAGAGTTTGAAAACAAAAGTTTGATCCTGGGATGCTGAGCTGTATGTACGGCCATGATTTTAAGTACTTGATGTTGGATTTCTGTGTGACATCAGGAGAGAGAGTTCTTCTGACATCTATTAGTTTGCTTTGTGTTTTTATTTTATAAGGTTGAATCACGGGCTGGAGGCCCAGGATCCTTGCCGGGGTGATTTTTTCAGGTTTTGTGCTCCACTAAGCCATGTTTATTGGTTCAGGTTGACAAATCTCATAATGATACCTGCACCTGATTGTTGACTCAGTCTATGGCACTCAGCCATGGGTGTGTCTTCTGCGTCAGGGATCAGTAGATATTCTTTAGCTAGACTGATGCATGAACGCTCAATATCGTTAACTTTCTCACCGGCGGTACCTTTCAAACCAGGAATGATCAGACCACTTACCAAATCATGAACTTCCTTGTCAAGGAGCTTTAGACTTACCTCCGTTTGTACCTGGCTTAGTTTGCTGAAGAGCTTAGGCAAAAGTTCATCAGTGATGGTTTCAACGTTTTCACAGAAATCTTGCATACGATTTTTATATGTCTCACTTCACTAGTGATAACATATAACTGAGTGGCTGCATCTTCTAACCTTTCAGCTTGCCCAACTCTTCTTGCACGACCACACTGATAACGTCCAAAATGTTTGGATCCATATCCGAAGCCAGCAATTTGTAAGGACTCCCATTATGCTTGGATGCGCAAATGTCCGGTCGTTCTCCTCCCCCCGCCCCCCCGCCCCCCCCCCCCGCCCGTACCCATTATACCGGAATGGCGGAAGGGGGGGGGGGGGGGTCGAAGCTATTTGTTCCGGAATAGGCTGTGTGATGTAAAAACCTAGAGAAAAGGAAACAGATATGGACAACGGGGAATGGTGGAAATTGTAAGATGGGTAGAGGACAGAAATATGAGACGATAACACATTGTTTTTAATGGAGTGACGCATACAAGGAGCAAAGAGAAGAGACTTTTAAGAAATGGCTGGAAGCTGTGGGAGTATTATGGAAGTTCGAAAGTATTACATGGGTTAGAAAAAAGAAGCCATACAGTTGAGCAGGTATTAGGGATGCGCAGATGTATTTGGTTGAATGCTGAAAACAACTGATAGAACTGGTAGTCATTTTTAAGGACTTCCGTGATTTGTTATGTGTGCCCGGGTACAGACAGAGGACACAAAAATGCTTTGGCCTCTGATCCTGCAGAATAGGTTAAAGAATAATGATTTCTCCTGTACTCGAAATCTTGAGACAATCTGCGTGCATCTAAAACCGTGGCAGATAAACAGAGAGATACAGTATTATTTGCAATAGGAGTAGTACTAGTAATAGTAGTTGTTGTAGTTGTTCTTGCTCCAGTAGTAGTTCTATTGCATAAGAATATTGGCTTGTAGTGTATCCATTTAAAATAACTGTACATAACAGGAGAACTCAATACAGCTAACGGTACATTGATAAAAAGAAAAATCGGTGTGGTTTGTGCTGCGAGGTACACAAGTGACACTATAAAATTTAAATGCGTGTGGCCCTTAGTCTCAATTTGCCGTAAGATGTAATTTCTGAGAATATTTTCATGACATTAATGAGACAGTGTCATTACCATATCCAAATCGTAATCCTAATGAAACAAATCCAAGGCAATTCCGACCAATGACAATATTCCTTGGTATGTTTAGCTGAATCACATAAATTTATAGTTCCTCTGTAATCAAATGAGTCCAACAACGTATATCCAAATGTTCATAGGGTCAAAAAAGCCATGTTTAGTTTTAACACAACAAGAATGCAAAAAAAATTCTTCAAAACTATAGGCCTATTTCAGTAAATTGGCTGGAACAGGTACCGGTACATCATTCATGTGCGTGTAGGGCCATACGAACCATGAAAAGGGACCAAAATCTGCAGCACAGCAGAGAATTTGCAAGCACAAATTCCAAATTTGTTAAAAATATCAATAAAATTCAGCATTTAAAAAGTACTAGTTGCAACTACCGTCTCAACAATGATCATCATCCATACAAGTCCACAGAGTGACACTTACATCCACATTAATCCATCAAAAAAGCCCCAAAGGCCTAAAGTGACCATCAAAAATAATCCAAACAACATGAATATACAAGTCGTTGTGTTTTAGACATGCAGCATGATGTTGCTTTAAAGGAGATCCACTAAGAGTATTTCCAAAAGAAATGTTTTTTAATCTGCAAATGTACTGATCAAAATTCAATACAGTGTCAGAATTTGCACGTACACTGGTTCAAATGTCAAACATCAGCCAGAAACAAGTGACATCAGGTCTCAAAACGCAAAAACAGCAGCCAAAATTTGCAAAAAAAGTGTTCAAATTGCATTACAATAGCCAAAAATTGTAAGCATAGCTGTCAAATTTCAACAATCGTTTCCAGAAGTATTTTTGAAAGGAAATTGAAATGTTCAAGAAAGCATGGAATCCCACAAGTCATCTAAGAAGTCATTTAGTAAGACAACAATTTAGAATTAAAAAATTGTAGTATGCCATTTTAAGTCATCTGCAAGTCAACTAAGCATAATGTACATGTAATTCATGGTTCTATAAAGTTCAAAAGGTCAAAGTGTATAAGAGTCCTAATTATTGTAAAATTCTACCACAATTATCAGAAAAAGAGTTAGGTTTTATGCAAAGAGAGAATATTATTTGTTGTCGTATATACTTATGGACAAAGTTATTTGTTGTTTTCTTTGTAAATAGTAGGAAGTTCTAAAGTTTGAAAGTAATGCAAATTTTTCTGATTTGAATCAGGAGCTACAAATGTGACAAACAAGTGTCTTAATTCACCAAAAAATGAATGAATACATAAAATAAAGAAAGAAAGAAAGACTTTACAATATCAGCTCGTCTTCGCGGAAATACACATGTGCATGCGGCAAGCTTTTGGCATGTGTATTCACTTGGTCGTCCCACAGTGATTTTTGAAGGTTTTGTGAGATATTTTGCTAATTGTAATGTTTTGCTATTTTTTTCAAATAGTCACGTTCCAATAATGTCTTGGATTTTTTAAAATTCTTTGGCAAAATTTTCTTTTAAAATCTTTACTGAACCACCAAGCCAATTGCTTTAAAATTGAAAATTTCATGCGGACACTTCTGAGGACCCTTGGACCTCAGTGATGGGGAGATGGCAATTGGGAGGTAAGGGGTGGTTTTTTACTTTCATTCTTTTTTCCTTTTTTCCCTTTTTTTTTCTTTTTATCAAACTTTTGTGTATCAAAGGCATTTTCAACTTCTTCTGCAAAACAGTCCCTTAGATTTTTCTGAAACTTGCTGGAATTGTAGCTTGTGGAAGTATCAACTTCAGGTATTTACTAGTTGTACATACAGGAGCAACAGTGCCACATCTCCCGTGTGGCTCACAACCCTAGAAATAGCACAGTCCAATATCTCTGCACTCCATAACCGATCCACTCACTGTCTGTCTGTAAACCCATCAGTTCATTAACACATAATTACGTATCATTCATTAGATAAGTCCAGGCTTCAACAGCCAGATGAATTTATAAACGGGTCATCAGCGGAAAACTGTCAACTTGATGATATTCTGTGTCCCTGATTTTTAAGGATTTTTTTTTTTTTAATTTGGGTTCTTATCAGTTAATTTATCGACTACATTGCATGTCTATGGGGATTACCACGACTAGTCATAATTTTGAGTTCGTCTTCAAAACCGTTTACCAGATTCACTTCAAACTTGATATGGACATGCCTTGGATTGACCTTTATCAATTGTTTTCAAATGGTCACACTCCAATGATTTTTTTAATTTGATGAACTTCTTTGTTCATTTTATTAGTAAAATCTTAAAGAAATCTTCGTCTCAAAGACTATCAAACGATATTGCATAGGGTCATATCTGGGGTCATTTAGACCTTAATTTGTTTGACAGGTGGCGCTCAGCTCCAAAAGCATACACCAGATTCTCTTCAAACTTTATTTGTGAGGATTCATCTCGCAAGGTCACTAGTTTTAGTACCGGGGTCACTGATAACCATATGCTATCAACTCACAAAATGCTCAACCGGCTACAACTCTACTCAGTTTAAGTCAGTTCTGGTGCATGGGTCACCCGATCGTTGTTTACTCGCACACGTGTGTGTGTGTGTGGTGTACATTTTGTAATTTTAGACCAGTACTCTATTTTGTGTGTGTGTGTGTGTGTGTGTGTGTGTGTGTGTGTGTGTGTGTGTGTGTGTGTGTGTGTGTGTATTTTGTAATTTTGACCTGTACTCTAAACCTACTCAATGTTTTGACTTGGATTTGATCCTGTTTGTCTTGGATTCAATCTCGGACGAGCCCCCACAATTTGTTATGATGCACACCTTCACAATATTCCAGATCATTACGAACGCAACAATGACAACGATGAGATAATGTTAACAATAACAATGTATTAACAATCAACAATCATTAAAAAGTAGGTAATTGAAATTATACACTTAGCTATGCTGATACTCTAACAATTATGAGACTGCAGGTAAATCCTAAACCTTGGTGAGAGATTCTCCACAGGTACTGTCCCACAGTTCCAAGTCCTATGGTAGGTTCCAAATAGTCTGGTTCAAATCCCACAGATGCACTGTTTTCTTCCAATTTGGCACACAAAGACGTGGTACTGGTTCAAATCCAACAGAGGTACAGTTTGGTTCCAATGTGGTACAATTAAACACCAAATATACTAGTCCACTCAAAGGCGCTGTCCACACCCCACAGGCATAAATGTATATCTGCTGTAGCAATTGCTCACAGTCCCACTGGCTTGACGACACACAGCTCCTGTCAGATCTCAGAAGTCTCCTCCCCCTCAGTCATGAAGAGAGCTTCTTTATATACCCATGGTGAGACCTCTCACCAGTATTCTATATATTCTAATTAATCAGACATCATGCTTCTCTTTCTTTCTAGACCAAATCAGAACTTTCCCCTTGTTTACAACTGTGTATGTAGGTCATCACTTTAGATACACTCCATTCTTCACTGATCAGCACCATGTGAGCTCAATGACAAAGCAGGCCAACTCAGTGACTTGGTACACATTCAATGAACCCAGGTACCTTTCAATATCAAAAAACAACTATAACAGTTACACAATTGCCTGGTAACCAATTTGTCCACTTTGACCAAAAGTACCAATCCCTGAAAGATTGTGAAATGGAACAATGAGTATAGTAATTTTTTCTATTTTACAGTCAGCACCCTTCAAGGTAGTATCTTGTCGCTGAAATTGTTCAAAACTCCTAGTGATGAATTAATAGCACAAGTGCACATGTCCCAATTAGATCTGAAGGTAGGCAAGGATAGACATAATGGTTTCGTCTATGCTGATAATATAACTTCATTTGCGAGCACTATCTTCCAATTGCAGTCACTCATTGTCATATGTGACCAATTAAGTGTTGCTTTTCATTCAATGCTTGGTCTCCTTGTTTTATTGGTTGTGAGTCAAAATTCATTGATATGCCAAAATAATTGTCAGGTGGTTCTTCCCTACAGGTTGTTAGTGAGTTAGAAATTCTGGGCATTACTTTCAGGTCTGATATGAATCCCGGAACTCACACATAAAATAGGATCTCTAAAGCGAAAAAAGCAATGTTTAGATACTTTTTGGAGCTGGCGTTAGCTTTCCAGGTTTATCATCTGGTGAAACGTCCATGCACTCCTGCTCTCTCAATATTGTTTAAACAGAACTACAGTTCGTGGCACACTGCTTGACAGGCTTTCCAGACAAGGCGCACTAGCTTTTAAATTTAATTGTTCAGAGGAAAAAATCATTTTAAGAGATCCAGGAGGGTAACGGTCCGTCATATCGATGCTCATTCTCATACTGTACACGATGGGATAGCTGATTCACTGTGCTTTATCCTGAAATACAATGCTCACAATAATCCATATGGTCCATTCCACAACACATGGCTTCCTTTTCAACAAGATCCTTCTGAATCACGTGCATAACAGCAGTGTGGCAGTAATGCGTCTGCTTCTCTATTTCGAAATTTGTAAATGCCTCTTAAAAAAATTTCCGAGGGCACATATAATCGTATTGAATCTTATCTCGCATGCAACTGATTTTTTTTAAAGCTTTGTTTTATCTTTTCATGCTTTTCGTTTATGTCCATTGGACCTTTCGTACGGTATACAGTTAGATTTCTGTGTACTTCGTATTTCGTTTTATATGTATTGATTTCATCCACTGGCTAAAATCTTAGCTCAGGAATATTTTCTGTATGATTTGGTTGTACTTATTACCGTGTCAAATAAGTGTATTATGATTTTGATCTGTTATTATTATTATTATTATTATTATCATCATCATCATCATCATCATCATCATCATCATCATCATCATCATCATCATCATCATCATCATTATTATTATTATTATTATTATTATTATTATTATTATTATCATTATTATTATTATCATTATTATTTACCAACTGCGCATTTTCAGCTTTGTACGTTTATATATTTCTTGTATTACTCAATGTACTAACTGTTGTTTTTGCCGAAAAGTGGGTAATGATGTTTAACACTTGCAATACAAAGGTCATGGAAGCGGGAAAAACGTGGAGACCACACAAAGAAATTGACAGTTGACAATACGTATATCTCTTAAATGCAAATCATATAAATATCTAGGCACACGAGAATCTGGTCTGAAGTAGGCATTAAGCAGTATTTCTTTCGGACTTAAAGTCTCGAGTGCACAGCTGGTGTTTTGTATTTTTGTTCCATGGTAACATTTGATGTTCATATTGATTAAATCTTGTTTTAAAGAACTTTTGCATCCTGGTAGGCGCTTGGGAAGCAATTTCAGCATGGTAAGTATGGTGTCTCGAACTGGAGCCTTTTGAATTTCACTGTTGAATTATACTCTGTTAGTGGTCTTTTTTTTCACCTTGTGCGGTGTCAACATTAACCCCTACATTTCCTGATTAGGCTATTTCAAGACAGGATGGCTTGAACCATCCTGTGGCTTGTAGAGTACTTCTGGCAGTCAGAACCAGCACCCTTCATTGGAGCAATGCTTTTCAACTATGGGCAGGAATATGTGTCACTATCCAGTACTATGTGGTGGTATAATGCACTGGAGGATCTACACAAGGTCTTCTTTCATCCAAGTAGACATTTTGTCAACTATGCTTTTACAGGTAACCATGGGACGGCACAAATACACAATGGAAACAAGTTAAATCGAAGCAAACTTCCTGGGAAATGTAGTATTTATCGCCTAGACATACAAGGACTACACACCACTTAAGCTGATCTATTGAAAATATAACTAAAGCAGAAGCCAGTCGACACACCAGTCCTAACAGAATCTCACTTAAACGACACACAGTATGATCTTGAACGGGAACGCATCATTGTCTAGGGATGAGTCTAGTGACGGGAGCAGTGTACTTCTATATACAAACATTCGCCATCTGTCAGTGTAACATGACTATCTTGAACACAGTGATATTTAGTGTATAATATCCCAGATAAACATTCCAGGGATGAAAACATTTACTGATTAGTGGTGTTTATCACCCGAGATGCTCTTCAGTAACTTGGCTTTTATGCTCTTTCAATGTCACGCTTTGAACTGAGTCCACAGCTTTCCTCGGCACCATTTCGGTGTAATGCACCCAGAGTGCACTGAGGAAAGCTGTTGACCTGGACTATTATATTCTAAGAAACTGCAGGCATGTTGGTATTTCAAGGAACCATACCTTGTGGCAGACTGTATGTCGCAGGTTCATAGCGTATTTATGAATTATGTTTCGGTCCGATTGGAGCAGATCAGGCAGCTGTAGCCGGTGTCACTGAATAGTAATTTGTCAAACAGTCATTCTGCTTGATGTAATAGTTTTTTGGTTTTTTTATTTTTCGACTAATTTTAAAACTTTGCCATATTCAATGTAATTTATATTTGACTGGTTAACAACTTGAAGGTACATGGTCATATTTGCTTTTCTCTATTGTGGCTGGCATGATAGCTGTTGACATAGGACCTTAATGCGAGGCTCTAGACCAATATCACGTAACTGATAATTGAAATGTACAGAAAACAATGGTCGAATAAAATGATTCTTGATTCCCAATTCCGTATTACAATTCAGAAGAGTCTGTGGTACGTAGTCTGACTTAAGTCACATTTGAGACTGAGAAAGTCAAAGACTTGAGAGTATGAGGGACTCGATTATCAGAGAGGTTGATGAGAACATTATTTTGGGATTGATTTTGGATCTCCTAAATAGTGACACAGATCCAAAATACCTACAGAAAGTACATTTTTGACAGAAAATTTTCATGCTCAAAAAGTTCAGACTCTCGATACATGTTGTATAATAGACGACGTTTATACCTCACAACCAGTTATTGTCAAAGATTGTGCTACCTTCACCCTTGGCATGAACGATAACCACACGGTCTTTCTAGTAAAGAAACATTAGCTCTAGAACAATAGCAATAGACATGTTGAAGTGAAATACAGAAGCTTAACGAATTTCGATAGTGCCCAATTTTGAAAAGATCTCATTAATATGAGTTGGGTCCTTTTATGAATCTTTACATGATCCTAATTACTCGTGGTATGCATGGGGTATTTAGTTACAAGCACCTTGTGACCATGCTGTGATGTGTAAAACTCACATCAGAGTTGATTCATCTCCCGTGGATCAGAGATGAAATACTCATGGCCAAGCAGACCAGGGACGATGCTGATTTACTGTTCAAGCCGAAGGACTTGTCGAATTCTGACAATTCCAAAGACATGTGACAAGCCTCATAAGAAAAAGAAAGTGAATATTACCTTTTAATTATTTGCAAAAATTTATACAACTCAGAAAGTGTCTGAAAAACGCTCAAAGATATATTACTATCCAAAATATCCTGCAACAAATTCATATCACATTGATGGTCAAATCCTCCAACGTTGAAAATATTGCTAATGTTTGCAAGTAGTTTTCTCAGACAAAGCAGAGTGTTAAGCTAATTCATTTTGCTGACTCTAGTCCCTAATACATGGACACCCAGGTAGCAACCAATGGGACGTTCAGCATTTCAGACACATGCTATATTTGCACGTTGAACAAATTGCAACCACGAGCAAATCTAAGGTAGTTGGCTTTGATTGTATTATACGTGTACCTCTCAAAGAGATGAATGGCCACATATCTAATTCCTTAGTGCACATCATGAATATGTAACCATCTACTGATATTTTTATAGTTAATTGGAAAAGCACTAAGATCCTGCCTATTTTCAGACCTTGGATGTCAGCGATATTATTAGCTATGGATCAGTGTCCATACTTCCTATGCTCGGCAAAATCATTGAAAGTCACGTTCACAACTCATTCTTGATTATTTGAACATCGAAAATCTTACTCTGTTCCTATCAGTCTGGACTGAATACCATGATTAACAAGTGGATAAGGAGGTGTGAATACAGAATGTTTATGGGTCTTGTATGGATTTCAGGGAAGATTTTTGATGCAGTCAATAATCCTATTCTGCAGGATTTATTGGCTGTACGTGCAATACACCTGACTATCTGACTTTTGTATGGTTAAAGGTGGAGTTCTAATGCCAATTGTATTGTAAAGTTGAAATTGTATACCAGGAAAAGGTTGTGCAATGTGTACATGTAGACAAATTACCACATGGTTGAGGCCTGAAATGTACAATGTACCATTTACTGTTTTTCTTTATACGGAAATAAAAACAAGACCCACACAATTCTTTGGGTATCATGTAAGAGATCAAATACGGCTTGGTCGTACTAGAGCTTTTATGCATTTAGGAGGAATAATACCGTTCAATTCTTTGCGTAACATGTTTGGCCCTGATTGTCTCTATGCGTTGATGCCTGTTTGCAGTGGGAATGTCCATTTTTGTGCATGGTCTATCGCGTGTTATATAAATATCAATATTAAGATATAATATCATATGCGTTTCACAGTTTTGATTAGGTCATTGGTACCGAAGTTTCCTCGTTTAACACTCGTCTATTCCATGGACACAAAACATATATACAAGCAGCGCGTCGCCCAATGGTTCGATTGGTCGGACCAACTTTGAAGTTAAATTGTTTTAAAAAAAAAAAAAAGATGAAATAAAGGGCTGTGTGAACAACCTGTGCTCAGTTGACCTAAGCTTGTTGAAAAATCAGAGATCTGTGACCTCGGAAAATAGGTTCAGGTAACCCATATTCAAATCTAACCTTTGCCCTTATAGAAGATTTTAATTCTGTAAAATATCAAATTAATACTATGCATCCCTATTGATTACCATGTAAATCAGTGGGGATTAAATGGGAGCTCATATGGCTTCCCCTCTCCACAAATCCTAATCCCCGAGAATAGAGTAATGCTTATAATGGGTTAAATATTGAGGTTAGCTAACGCCAAGCTGTTCACAGGCATCCCACCAGTGGCCTAATGGAAAGGCGTGGCTAATTGGCCTGATTTCAGATTCAGATTCAGATTCAGATTCAGATTCAGATTCAGATTCACCTTACTCCACATAGAGGTGAATACGTTGCACATATTTTGGTAATTACGCAAAAACATATATGGCAAAACAGGATAAATGATGATGAGAATGGGATTACCACACTAAAATTGCAGTCAGGATGACTCTGCTAAAGATGATAAACATCCGCTTAGGCAAGGGCCACCTAGGAAAAGTTGACTTGTTACACCTAGTTTCAACAGAGGTTTGGTCAATTACAGAAAGAATCAAAGACAGAACTCCAGCATTACCATACAAGATTTCAGGTACAATTATGAAGTGTTATTACAGACAAAGCAATCAACAATGAAGCAAGTTCTTACAATATTGGTTTATATAATATGTTTTAACGTATCTAGAGAACGCAGAGGAGTGTTCATGAAGTTTTCCTGTCATGTGTAAGGGTGTATCAGAAAGTTATTTGGAGATAGAGTGCCGTATGCACTTTTCGGTGGATACCTGTTTGGGAGGGGGGATTGCATAGTGAGGGATATTGTGATATCTCATGGGATATGGGTCAATAACAAGTACGGCTGAAAACATGTTATTAAAGTAGCCAGGCAATTCGTGTATAGTATATCTAAAGTACAATTTTAAAGCTTTAAGTTTAAACATGTTAGGAGCTTTTAAAACCTTCAAGTCCTTAAATAAAGGCTCAGTATCTGCATGATAATGTGTAGAACATATCAAACGAATAGCCAATTTCTGAAGTTTAAATATGAGATCACAGGAAAAAACTCAAGCCAACATAGAGTAATTTATATGGGGCAGAGACAGAAAATTATTAAGGTGACACAAACAAAGCTAGTCACTCAGAGGAGTGCTGTCTTCAACTGGCTCTCCTGTTTTGGTTTTTATTTTTAGACCCGTAAAACTATATATATTCTTATTGCTTAGGATCTCTAAATTATATATACACCAAGAAAAAATTTTTAAAAATCATTTTTTGGGCAAAAAATGGACATTTTATGAAATGGTCCGATTTGGAGATTTTTCTCGGGATTCTCGAAAAATATAGTACTTAAAACCTCAAAAATTTGCAAAATGAAACTTCGTAGACATGCCCAGGACTGGTTTTTTGCGTTTTGGAATATGTTTTTTTTTAGGCAGTTTCATGCCCCCTAAACATGAAGAAGTGTTCATTTTCACCAGCATCATAATTAATAATCGATTACAATTTATCTATTGCGTTTATGGAAAAAGTGAAGGAACCGAACCTGGACATGACTACAAAGTTTCATTTTGCAAATTTTCGAGTTTTTAAGTACTATATTTTTCGAGATTCCCGAGAAAAATCTCCAAATCGAACCCTTTCGTAAAATGTCCATTTTTCACCCAAAAAAGTGATTTTAAAATTTTTTCTTGGCGGATATATAATGTAAAGATCCCAAGCAACAAGAATTTGTATAGTTTTATGGGTCTAAAAATAAAAACCAAAACAGGAGAGCGGGTTGAAGACAGCACTCCTCTAAGTGCCTAGCTTTGTTTGTGCCACCGTAGCGTATTTATAGGAAGCAGATGGTGTAGCCTTTCAAGTATCCCTATAGTTTCTGCCTGTTCATAGCCAGATCTAATTGCACGTCAAGCACACATTCTCTAACTTCACATGCTTGTTGACTGATCCTTCGTCACTTTGTACTCCAGTGCCATGTTTACAAATCTTGTATGTTGCACAGTTTTTATTGATTATGAGGTACCCAATCAAACTTGCAAAATACCGCATCGCATTTCCAGCTTCAAACAGTCGTGACCTAATTTCCATACAGTCATGTAAACCTTAATCACATTGTTGGTCTAGGAACAGCCAAATGGAAATGATGATATATCCTAAGAAAAATCCAAGCCAGTGATTCCTTCTTCGGGACAACCTGACGTTTCAAAGATGAGTCCTTCGATAACTGCATGTTTTTTAATTAAGTCACACCTTGTAGCACACACAACAGTGCAGCAGCATGTTTCAGCGTTGTACTCTTTGGACATTGTGACCTGTTCGGCTGCTCCACACCGTAAGTGGACGTCTTTAAATACCGTCACAGGTCACAACAATGGATATTACCTGCATTCCAGGAGAGGTAAAAAAGTAAGGATCTTGGCTTTGCCCCACGTTTCTTCATACCAAGATGAACCTGAAAAGGTGATGGATACTCTATCATTCCAGTAAGAGAAATTGTCTATTTTTTTTCTTTTTGTCTCCATCTTTAAACAGAGAGCGTATGATGGAAGTAGTTCCATATTGGTATAGTAAGTCTGGGTCTACAGAGTTTTTAATCCCGAATTTCAATAAATCCAAGGCTCTTCTAAAATTGTTGCATTACCAAGGTCAAACCAATTTCACTCCTCTCTGCAGATTCTGCATGCCTCACTTATGGAGACAAAGCATACAGTATCGAGAAGCACATCTACGTCTCTTTTCTATAAACTTCATGATGCCTTCTGTACCATCTTCTCCAAGTTTTCAGATTTTCCACTAGTTACCATCAAATCTTTCAATTCAGAGTTATGTGGCCTCACTCCAACCTCATTCAATGGTAAAAACGTTGCAGTCCACATGATTCAAGGCTACATGTCTGTCATGGCCTGCCTTTTTAGGGTGCAGACGTTTGGCATGGCTCTGTCCTTACCACTTTTTACTTCCATGCACTCAGGTTTAATGTCTGTAGGCTTTGCTGGAATGAGAGTGACCGCAAACTTAATTTACCTCTGTGAACAAGTATCTTCCAGTTAATACTTTGGTCGAGAGACACCTTATGGCCCTTCATGGTTTCTGATATGACTCCTTCTCTGCAATGCTTGACACACAGATTGCTTTTCGCGTATTTGTATTATTACTTTCACAGGTCATCTGACCATAGGACTGGTAGACCATTTTTCTTCTTGCCTCTTCATGAGATTTAGGCTACCTCTTTGAATTAATTCTCTTGCTAAATTCAGCAGATATTCCTGCTAGTTTTGAAACAAGAGAAAAAGATTGAGATCTATATGTCGTATGGTCTCATGAGCTTTGAGCTTTTTCTGCCTCATGCAAGACTCTGAAGAATATGTCCATGTCAAACCAGGAGATTTTGCAGATGGAGGTCATGACCTACCTTTTTATTTGTGATACCCTTTAAAGTTTTACATCTTTTTAGGGTGATTGGAGGTTCTTTTAGCAGTCTCACTATCAAGATCTTTATAAAGCTACGCTGTCAAGTTGCACCACAAAGACTGTTGGCTTCAGTAAATGATGCCATCTTACATTTTTTTTCACGTGGTGACCTTCAGAGATTATAACCTATGTCAGGCCACTCCTATATCTCTCTGGTATTCCACAGTTAATGTTTAATGAAATAAATATATGGAATTTGGTTTAATCTTCTGGTGTTAATAATACTGCCATATGGACTGCCACAAGGTTCAAAGAGCCATCCCCAGGTTGGTTTTTAATTGCTTATGGCTCCCGAAGAATATAGAAGCGTTGGTTGCATTAGAGTAAGGTACCTGGGCTGGCCAGTGGTATGTGTCTGCAAGAGGCTGCAACCTCAATGTCATCTGAACTTCACGGTGCAACCTTGCTTTAAAGGTAGATTTGTAACCTGCTGTGGAGTACTGTGTGCTGCCCCATAGGTACGTTTGACTGAAAAATAAGGAATTCATGCACTTACCATGTTAGTTTATTTAGTTATTCAATTCATCAATTCCTGCATATATTTATTTACTTTTCCATGCGTTCATAGATGTATTCACTATCTTAATTATTTATTGCAAACTAGTTACCTTGCACAATGCTATTGATTATTATTCTATGGATAACCAACTACATTGTGTACTTTGTACTTTACCACCATTAATGTTAAACTCGACAACAAGCGTTTGCAGTTATATAGTGCTTATCATATGTACATACCCCAGAAAAATCTGTTCCAAAGAAATCCTGTTGCACTTGAAAAAGCAAACTGAGAACTAGCGGGTGACTACATGGAAAATACACATGTTGTCCCTGACATGAATTTAAATTTGCGTCATACCTAATTTTCGGGTTATAGATTTCTTAGATCATGCCACTTTATGTCAACTGTGACTTATAATTCAACCTAATAATGTAACTCTTTTTGCATTGGATTGTGGGGCCATCAGCTGCATTGCTTCTGCTTATTGGTTTTGAGACAAAGAAGCACTCTTGTTTATGGATCAATATTTAGCATGCGCCTTGCTAGTTCAGAACAACCAGGTAGCGTACATGATGAACTGAATGACGGTTTATTATCTTGCAAGTTGTGTAGAAATCATCTCACAATACACTGTTACGGTGAACCTGTTTTCCAGGTAAGTCACTTTCAAGCTTCATCTTATCTTCAAATGTAAGGTTAGTAAATGTATTTATAAGCGGTCAGTGTAAAACGATTCCACATATGTAAGGTAGAGTGACCCTGCACCATGTTTTTTCTATTGATGGGTTCGGCATATGCAAATCCCAGTTGAATATATTTGTCTATATCAAAAGGAAAAAAAACCTTGGCATTTCAAACCCAGTTCACTATAATTGTGACACGACATGGCGCTTTCTGATGACAAAAGATAAAGCTCGTACCCGGAGATGTCTGACTCTATACATGTAGATCTTGGCCAGTAATACACGTGACAGGGCAGGTGTGTCAGAACTTCAAGTCACGAAGTGAATGCATAGCTTCAGCTGATATGCTATTAAAAATTAGGGAGCAGATACACCTTTATCCATTTCTCGTCATATGAAGGGAACATATATACACGATTACGTGTGGGTTTGGGAAGCGTGCCATAACCCTTTAACCAGCAATCATGTTGGACTATTATTTTCATTGAAATTTGCCTCAGAACTATAACGATGGAGCTAAGCAGAAACAAATGCAACAGTAACAAAAAAGTTAATTGGCTTTGATCTAATTTTCTATTGATAATATTGCTGTCATTGAAGTAACTTTTGAGCAAAATGACAGGTATAATGTTAACAAAAATTTAAAATATCAGAGACAAGCCATCAGGTGCAGCCAATTCAACACGAAACTCTATTAGATTTGACTTACTGGTCTGAGACCTTAAGAGCTCGTGAAAATGAATTGTCTTTTATCGGTTTCGAAAGGGAATTCTCTCCTTGATGGAATGAGTGAAATATGGTATGTAAGTATATAAATTCGATGACCTTCTCATGGGCTTTTTACCAAACACATTTCTATACAGTCTGTTAATTATCTACCCCTGGTGCTGGTAATATGCGTAAAATGTCATTGTACTCAACTTGTATGCAACCATGAGGGGTTTTTTTTTAAAGATTCAGTTATTTTATTTGTTTTGAACCATTATCAAGCAATCTGTACCATGTAGTACCTCTACAACGTGGACGTTATTCGGTTTTTGATTGTTTACCTTGATTAAGTCAATCAACAGTTTTAACGGTTTAAAATCTTGTAGGTTGGAACAAGAAGTCTACTTGTGGCCACTTCATAAAACTATCATGTCACGCTATGGTAGACAATGTGCCGAAGCGAACAATCTGTATCTTCATAATTAAACTTAGTAGTTATAGTTAAAAGTATTTATGGACCCTGAAAACTACCATGTGATGTATATATAATGCTGTGTTGCCTGTATCTGATGTGACACAGCTGACATATCTAGCCTTTTAATGGTAGACAACCTAGTATACATGTATACATGTCAAGCTTGTCTTCTTCTGGTTGGGTTTTCATTGCTCAGATTTTTTTGCACAACAACTGAATGGCTGCAGGTAAAGGAGGTGTGGGAGAACTCGTACCACACCTCCTTTACCTGCACTCGTTCCATTGTACAACAAATTATCTGAGCAGTTCTCTGTCTAAAAGTGTGGGTGCCACTGAGATAAATCCTTGTCCTTCAAGTTTCCCTGCTTAACCTTCTGGCTAGCTTGTAAATCCTGTGGCCATCCAATACTGTCAGTTTGTCACCAGTGACACTTCATATGTACCCTGCCCTGCTCTTGTTCCATCTTCTGGTCCATATCCCAGCAGAAGGTAAGCAGAATCTCCAGCTAAAAAAACATGTTTTGCCAAAAAGTATGATTTCCAACTCCATATTCCACAAGTGTATCTTCAAGGTGACTTAAAGTTGCTTAATTAAAAACAAAAAAGCTTTCAAAATTATGTTATGATCAATACGAATACATGTCTGCATTGGTAAATTACGTTTAGCTTCGCACATCTTTGCTTATCTCAAGCTGCAGCTGAAATCAAACTCAGCTCAGATCAGGTTTGGATGGGACTTCTTTTGGGTTGAATGTTTCTACATTAACCGAATATGGGCTGTTGATTTACTTCTGTGGTTTTAGATTGCATGCATGATTTTTAAACAGCAAGCAATTTTTAAGGAAATTCAAAGTTGACACATAGTTTCTTGCGCGCCAACTGTATATTTCAATCCTGAAGGAAACTTTCTGGTTCCTTTTCACTCGCTTGTTTTCTAAATGGTTGAATATCAATTTTATGACATTTTTGTGGCAAATAGTTTATAGCAATAATTAGCGTTCTGATATTTGCTCGCCAGGCAATGCTTGTGATCAATGTGTGGACTGGACTTGCACAAGTCCCTGGTGCGTGTCCCTAATTTCCCATCCCGCGGTCCCACCCAGAAGTGCGATACATTTTTCCCTCCACAAAGTTAACTGTATAATATTATGCCAACTACATGGTGTTATTAAGTAGGTCCTACTGTTATTTTTTTTTTAACTGGTCGACACTGTCGCCGTGCCGGTTTCAACGGTAGCAGCTATAGAGTCCTAGTCAGTTCTAATCCCATTATCATCGCGATAAGGCTGAAGGCAAAGTGGTCTTCGATGAATGCATGGCTAGTCACTGGCCACTCAAGCGAGACAAAGCTGACCGTCTCCCTCCGGCTGCCAACACCAGACTTGTTAAACTTGCACAAGCCCACTCTCGACTACCATCATTTTGGTGGGAGTGACGTCACAACATCTGGCGTTTCGCGGGATCCAAGAAGTCAAATCAGAGTTCAGATCAAGTTCAAGACGCCCAGAATATTTGAGTGGTCTCATTGTGTTCCGCTCATTTACCCCCCTAGCACTCTGGGCAGTTTGGAGATCTGGCAAAGCCAGCCACTGAGCTTTTTTTTTTTTTTTTTTTTTTTTGGTGCGCAACATGCGACATGCTGGCGTAAAAGTGCAACAACTTTTTTTTTATTTTTGCAATAGACTAATGCAAAATGATCCACGTCTTGATTTAAGTTTTGTTGAGTAAGACCTCTACATTTCTATATGGTTCTTTTGTCAATTTAAACAAAAAAAAAACCTCGTGCCCTACACCCTAACAAAGGGAATATATCGATCCCAATCACGATTTGATCAAAGCGGTCAAACCTGTGTGAATTATGAATACAATTGCATGTTTGTCGGTCCGCGCATTTTTCTTGGTTAGCGTCAGGGACGATCGTTCCTCCTTATTTTTTTTCTAAAGATCGATTGTGTGTTATAATTGTCATTAAATTATAGTGGTAGGGCTTGTTGCTGCAGTAAATAGTCGACAAACACACTTTATCGCAGTTACTAAAAACTGTCAACATGATCAACACAAGCGGCAGCGGTATTTTCACCCGAGCCATGTTTTCCTGCGGCTGGCGTATTTTACTCTCTTTCCGTGAAAAAAATGGACCCTCTGCTCTATTGTACGCAAAGACTGGTACAGTGGTAGTATGTTATCATTCTGACCAAGTTACAGCGTTAAATTTTGTTTCTTGCTTTAATAAATTGTCCATAATCGTCACTTGTGTTCACACAAAGTGACAAATGTCACCCATCTTTCAAGCCAGACTTCACAACACGAGGCAGCGAGAACTACGAAACAGTGGTAGAAAAACTTTTTGATTGGACAGCGAACACCATGTGATCCATTCTGGGGGCTGTAGTTTCCGACAAAAATACCGACGCATCTGTTTGAAATAGAAGCAGTTTTGAAGGGATTACCCCTAAAATACTTTTGTTTCAGTCAAAGGGAGAGCTTGTTGTTTAAATAGACAAGGTTCTAATTATTCTAACTATATAAACAACATAGCGCGTAGACGAAAAGATCGAGATCGAGACGATGAAATTACCCTATTTTTGCGGAATTTTGCAAAGTTCCATCATTCAAATTGTCACAAGCAACGGCCCGATCATTGATTTAAATCATCTTAGAAGGAATATATTCGTTTTAACACAAAATCGAAATAGCCATCGGCATGAACTGACGTTTCTCTACACTAAAATGTGTGTGCTTGCATGTAAAGATTAATAAAACAACAGTCAACACAAGGAATTTGAGGCGCTTGTCTGTGTGATAAGAATCCCAGTGCAGACCGCCCGGCACTTATTATCTGGAGTCAATGTTATCTGGTTATAGACACGTTCCACGCCAATTAGCTAGGTTTAAGGGCCTACCTGTATTGTAACAGAATAAGGCTACGACGTTTGTTTACTTAAAATTTCATTTTGCAATGAATTTGATTTTAAATAAAATACGGAAGATAGTCCAGTGAGACTTGAGCAAGTCTATGTATGGACCGTATCGTAAAATGTTTGTATAAACCAGTCAGGCCATGAAACGTACAGTGACAATCATATGTGCATATATATATATATATATATATATATATATATATATATATATATATATATATATATATATATATATATATATACACATACATACATACATACATACTACATACACACATACATATATATATACATACATACACACTACATATATATATATATATATATATATATATATATATATATATATATATATATATATATATATATATATATATATATATATGTAAATGAGGCACACGCACCCCAAAATGGATGAAAATAAATGTATGGGATCATTGAAACTACTCCATAGTTTAACTATAATCCACGAAGAGCCGAGAAAGCACAACAAATGCATAATGCCACGACAAGGTCCAAATATTGTTCCGTTTACGCGAACAGTGGCTCATGTTTAAGTAGTACATACAGGGCAGATAATCTGAGTTCGTCCAGCATCAAGTTTGAGCTGAAATTGTTGCCCCTCACACAGCACACGGATCAAGATTCCGATATCTTCACACCTGTAGATCTGTTTCCGGTGTATCTGCAAGCTGTAAATCTGTAGACAATGTAAGCTGCGTTAAAGAGTATTATGTCCATTGCGGATTTTGATATTAGAAAATTAAGAGTGTTACATAGGACTGACTTGCATTAATTACCAATTTACCACTCAAATAAATGCTTCAGCATGTATAATTTTTGTTCCCGTTCAAATTCTAGGAAATGGAGTCAATCTTTGAACGCTTTTTGAAATATGCTAAGAATTATAATCATTCACAATTTGAACGGGTGCTATCAAACAGTGTAAACTTTTTTACCTTGAAAGTTGACAGCTTGATGTCAATTGTGAAAAATATTTACAAGATTTAACACATCTTGGCACCTAAATACCTAGACTGCTCATTAAAAAATGCATAGATTATGGAACCCGTCAACTATTAAACCTAAATAGTCCACGCTACAAATGTATAAAGTATGGAAAATACTCTCTGAAAGTTTTGATTCAAAGATTGTCGCATGAGCTTGCCTGATAGGTTGAATGCACTGAAAACAATAGATGAATTATAAAAGAGCTATCAGTAATTGGACAGGCCCAGTTTGTGGTTGTTACATTTGTAAAGCTGAAACACAAAGATAATTTCAATAACATTCCACCTACAGTTGTATACCTGGCATCCAGAGTTTGTGTACTAAAATTGTGAAGCATGTTATAATTTGTCCGTTCATTTCGTAATTTCAGTAATTTCATGTTTATAGCATACAAATGTACATATAAGACCAAGTATATAATGTACTATTGATGGCTGTTCATTAGTAATTATATAAGGCACTTTTCACATTTCAAATCATTCTTGTTTTATATTTAATCTGCATTTATACCTACATGTTTCTTTTTTTCCCCTTTTTATTATTATTATTATTATTATTATTATTATTATTATTATTATTATTATTATTATTATTATTATTATTATTGTTATTGTTATTGCTATTTTTATTATTATTATTATTATTATTATTATTATTATTATTATTATTATTATTATTATTATTATTATTATTATTATATGTTCTAATTTAATGTCGGTGAAAATACCACTTGTGCAATTTACCTTGTTTTGTAAAACGGAATTGAAATGAAGCTTGAAATACAATTAGAACTGATGCACCGCCCCAAAGCGTCCTCCTTACAAATCATTTACCTTTTGAATACCAGGACGTGAGGGTTGGACAGAGAAAGATAAGGCTTGTACGAACCCAGCACAAATTTGAAATAAAGCAGAAGGTGATAGGTCATCGTTGGGTGATGGAGTTAAAGGGGAAAACGCCAGGAAGTACAGTAGGAGTCAGCTTGGTGAAGGGTTTCCTGGTAAAGTGCTGGGAAAGGAGATACAGTGTATAGTGTGCTGGGATTAAAGGATACAGAATCCAGAATTGGCAGCTGAAGGAAGGGAAGGGAGAATGTAACCCTTATGAGGGTCCCCATGACTGGCCGTGTGCAACACAAACAAAGGCTGTGTGTATGCGAAACGTCAGAGACAACTCTGGAAGTTTTTTGGCTTTTTTCAATGGCTTCCGGCACATAAGTGACACGCAGTAGACTAGTATTACTCTTGCGTCTTTAGTGTCTTGTAGAAACATACAAGTTTCCGAATTTCATCTCCAGTGGCCACAAAGTGTCGCAAAAAAGGTAACAGAATGAAGATAGTGGAACTGTTAGCTTGGAGGACTTAAATTTTGTTCTTGGGTTGAAAATGCGTTCTAAAGCATTCACTTCCAACCAGGTATTGCGCATCTATGTCCTACTGTCTTGAGTGTCGTTATCTGGGTCTACCCTCTTAATAATAAGGACTCTATTTTGCTCCGAAGCACCACGAAATCGCTTTCCCTGTTAAGATCTGACGCCACCTATTTTCTGCCCGATATTTTTCCTGAGAACTTTGGAGGATATTAGAATCAGTGAGACAGAAACAACGATCTACGGCAAGCCTTACTAGCTCTATCTAATGAAACAAGAAAATGTGCTTGTGCGTCCAATGAGTGTGATGTCCTAAGGCTGACACTCAGACAGGTATCTTGGTTTACTGAAAAATGCACCCGAGGTTGTAGCAGGATATATATATATATATATATATATATATATATATATATATATATATATATATATATATATATATATATATATATATATATACAAACCATAGCCATATTTGTGTTCTATCTCACATTCTACATACGTTAGATGAATCTAGCTCTATCTAACAATAAAAGCTTAACATTTCAAGCAGATTTCACGTCGTTGAATCATATTTTTCCCAAAATATATACCATTCTACATATTTGCATTTATCTTTTTGAGGCTGTAAGCCTTGTTAAGCAGTAGGTATCGCAAGGTGCCTTTATAATGGAAGTAGAGTGTTCTTATAGTGTTCCAAATTAACAAATATTACAAAACCTATGCGGGCCTCTTTCTTCTCTTGGTTCAAACTCCTTTTATACTTGACACGAGTGATAGAATTTGGTTTACAAGTGGTTTTGGGAACACTTAAGTCTGTAACTAATGAAGAATATTTCGAAAGTTTAGGGGACCGGTTTAAGACCACCAGCTGCCTTTTATGGGTGACTGCCTGTCTGAAGTCAAGAGTGAAATTTTGCTTCATTACATTTCTTATTAGAAAATAATATCGATGTTTCGGTAACTCGTGAATCTTGTGTTTTGGAAATATATCTCCTGTCATTAGCTTAGCCAAACATTCAACACAAATAGTGACAATATTGTGAAAGGTTGAGTTAAAAATAAAATAAAGTTGGCAGCACGACACAACTAACTTTTCAATCCTCATTTTACAAAAGCAACCCAGGCAGAACATACATACCGGTGTATATATATATATATATATATATATATATATATATATATATATATATATATATATGTATATATATATGTATATATATATATATATATATATATATATATATATATATATATATATATATATATATATATATATATATATATATATATATATATGTGTGTGTGTGTGTGTGTGTGTGTGTGTGTGTGTGTGTGTGTGTGTGTGTGTGTGCCAATCTTGGAAACACTTCTTTTTAATGTTACACTTTGCGGGGAGGTGTTGTTTCAACTTAGTATTTTTTAAGTTTAGAATGGCCGACCGATGTTGCAGAGCCATAAAATAGAGAACGTTCATTTATTTCTACATGATCATCTGCACTTTTGCAAAATACACTGCACAACTTGCCAGAAAAACGAGATTTAACTTCAGTTTCGGTCACGTTTACAAAAAGTTCACTTTTGTGTGTTTCTGTTGTAGATATGCCTGTCACTTTCGGTTTCCTGACAGAGGCTTACACCCGGAGGGGGATTTTCAAATTAATCGTCGTTTGGATTTTAACCCCTGTGCCACTCGATGCAAGTAAGGTTCCATTCGATTTACCAACACTGTTGGAAACTATTACCAGTTCCTGTAACGACTCACATTTAGTTGAGGCAACGTGCCAGTCAGTGAAACTTTTTTTTTGTCGTCCATCGGCCGCCGTCCGTCCACAATTCACATTGTTGAATTATCTGAGAGCTCAGTTTGGTCAACAGGTAGCGCTTCAATTCCTCTTTTTTTATAATTTCGTTGAGTGTTTTCGACTTAACCTTCAAAACCGTCCCTCAAATTAAAAAAAATATTCCATTTGGAGAGGTTTAAAAAAAACTGATTCACCTTTAATATTGATCTCTGCTTTTGTACGAATGTTTGACTTGTTGCACGGAACCGCTTATACTTATGTTCCTATTGATTACTATGCACGTCAAAAGCGATTTGAATGGAAATTCATATTTTAGACTTCTTGTCTAGATTAGATAGGTTTCTGCCAAGTTTATTGGAATGGTTATGCTTCATTGATTTATTTTTATTTTTCATAATTCGTTTGCCCATTTTGTGGCAAGATCTTTTTTTTCTCAGAAACCACGAGACCAAATACTTTGATATTGCACTTGGACAATTCTTGGTATAAGGGCAAAACGTGCACAGTAAATGCGTTACTTTGATATCATTCCCGAGGTCACAGAGCCACTTGCTCAATTTTGCTGTTCATTTTAAAACTCGGGAATTTTTTTATCTAAGACTTTCATGCTCGTGCTCCTCCATGTGAGACAGATTAACACAGCACACGAGTGACCTTTACTGATTCATAGCCAAGGTCACAGCGTCACTTTCATTAAATTTACTGTTGACTTGATAACCTGAAAACTGTTAGAGCAAGGACCTACTTCAAGTAGAATTTTGAATATGGAGCCAGTCCTTTGAAATGTGTGCATGGCAGTCTTCAGGGAAAGGAAATTGGATTTAATTGCAAAGGTCACGTGATCACTTCATTTGTACACACTAAGTCAGTTGAGCACAGGCTAGCCACAGTCCTATTATTTAATTTATCCTCACTTTCGAATCTGGTTTCCCAAAAATTGGAAACCATCTCAGGAGATGGTTTCGCTACATCAGATACCCAAAACAAAATGGCGGACATGGACCTAAGACTGCTCATCCCCAATCAAAATAATGTATTTTCGTCCTCCACAGAGTGACAAGCTCATTGAATTGCAACCGCCACGTAGCTAATCTACCCATATCATTGTTATAGTTGAAGTAATTTATCGGTATGTATGTAACTGTTTAATAATAGGTTTCTGCCAGAAACCTATTATTAAACGGTCATTTAATGCATTTTGTAACAGGAGATTATATAAGCCCACTTGGGTTTCTATCTCCTATGTGGCTGTTGTAAATATTTGATGTACTTTTCGTCATAATAAACTTCAATAATGTATGGCACTGGGCAGTGAAATCTAAGGGCCAATATAGCTACACTAAGTATATATATATATATATATATATATATATATATGTGTGTGTGTGTGTGTGTGTGTGTGTGTGTGTGTGTGTGTGTGTGTGTGTTACTGAGTTTATACAAAAAACATATGGGGCAAGTAAGCTTGTCACAAAGCGGTCTCCTGTAAAAGCGCAAATTAACATGACCTGTGCATATTTGTGGGTTTATATCCACAATTATTTGTTTAAGACTGTTAATGCTTGCCCTTGTCGTATGCACATTATATATCTATATATTATTAACCTCTTTGATTGGTATTACCCTCATATCAGCCTGAGCGCCGACACGGCTGCCTGAAGGCTGATATGAGGGCAATGCCAATTACAGAGGTTTATAATACATTTTTTAACTAATTATGCATGTTATTTTTATCGTACTACTGGATATAATAAAAGTGAAACATCCCCCAAGTGTGGATCCATTTTGCGTCTGCCATCCTGCTCAACTTGAAGTGGAACCCTGCCGTCACATCCAGGGATGCTCCTTGTCAAATTCATTTCAGTCAGCATACTGTTGACGTCGCTACATCCAACCATGCCAACGGGCCCATGTGACTCTGCCGGGCAATTCGGAAAATATAGGCCCTGTGATGTCATATCAGCCCGCGTAATGTCGCCATATAGTGTAGGCCTAAAGAGCCATATACGCTTACTAACATGCATAACCAGTTAATATATATATATATATATATATATTAGAAAAAGTAACCAAGGCTTACAAATTTAGGTTAGTACGGTAACCGCGGAACGCGGAACCAGGTATATGTAAAATAGACTTCGAGCCGTAGGCTATGTGGTAACCTTGACAGTTGACCTGTTACGCTCACAGCCCTCATTCAATGTTGGTTAACAATAGATATCCGGAGAGAAGCTAACAAAAGATATCCGGAGAGAAGCAGGAGACCAAAATAGTATAGAATGTATCAGACTTGGTGGTGTATTGGAATAGCACGCTGAACAATTCTGCATTCAATTCCTACTCACCTACATTTTGTTGCATTAAAATTGACAATAACTATCCAAGTTTGACTCCAAAGTGATGAGGTCACTGGCACTTCAACTACGTTGGGAGGATACATTTTGAATATACTCCGGACCACGCGAGCTTTACAAATAATTGTCTCTGCCCAAAACAACTGACGAGGAGTAGAATAGTAATAATGTACCTTAAAGAAATGTATATAGTTACATGCTAATTTAACCTTATTTTTGAGGTATAGCCAACAAATGTTTATATTTTGATATAATCAAGTACCTTTTGCTACATATTAATTAATATTTGCGATAAGATATTGCCCAGATACCTTTGATACATATATTGTATCATTTATATGTTATTATTGAAAATTTATAAAGACGTTATCGATATATTAATATTGCTATTAATATACTTCTAATTTACTTTAAATATAATTATTTTAATTCATTATTTATATATTTTGACTTACATATTAATATTGATTTTTTAGATGGGCATGTTTCTGTGACTGAATAAACTGCTCAAAATATAACTCTCCGCTTTTTAAAATTGAAATATAAACCCTTGCAAGAAATAAAAGTGTAAGTATGGAGCATAGTTATCCTCCCACATTATGCGGAAGTGGTCAGTGGTTTTCAGATTCATAGTTGAGCACACATGTATTGCATTTGACATATGTCGTCAAGTCAACTTCACAAAAGGAGCTGTATAGTGCACAAATTGTATGGCTTCCTTGTCCCCATTTCAGCTCTCCTAAACAATGTTCAGTCACACTTCACACAATTTTGGACAAGTACCAGGACAGAAAAGGGTATAAATTGTGGCAGAACTTCTTGCAGGGTATGAGTTTTCCATCAGCAGTCAAACATGTAGGACGCATCATGCCAAAGTTGGCTTCTTTTTTTTTTTTTTTTTGGTTGTATTGTTTTGTTTTGTTTTGTTTTGTTTTTGTTTTTGTTTTTTTTATTTTTTGTTTGTTTTTTTTTTTGTTTGTTTGTTTTGATTTGTTTAATTTTTGGTTTGTTTTTGTTTGTTTTGTTTTGTTTTGTTTTGTTTTCTTGTTTTTTTTTTTGTTTGTTTTTTTTTTGTTTTGTTTTTTTTTTTTTTGGTTTTTTTTGTGTTTTTTTTTTGTTTCAAAACGATACTTATATTATTGGATCGAGGGCATTCAAAACACTAGACAGCTGCTTCAGAAACCCAAATTATATTAATTGTAAATCATAAATATGTATAAATTGGTCATTATATAATTGAAAAAAAAATTGTAGTTTCGGAATTGGTCATTGTATTATTGGGACTTACTGGTAATTATGATATTAGAGCGCCGGTATAAATATTAGTAACTTTATTTATCGTCTCATGTATTTGTGCGGGCCACAATCAAGGATTAAAGGAATTATCACGGCAAATACATACATCGCTCAACCCACAGAATGAGAGGTCCACCATGTTTGATGTTGTCAGGAGGTGAGCGTGTTTACAAACAACATTTCATTAAATACTCATATTCAGACGACATTATCACCAGACAAGGAAGAAAAACATACAAGGAAGGCATTACAGTGTTAAGTTTTGTTATTACTTGATTTGCCCCAATGATTGCGGGACAGTCTCACAAAAATACATTTGACTTGAATTTCAAAGTGAATCGCCACCACAGCATATATCATATCATTATTGATGTTCTGAAATAATTGCAAAATATATACTTTTGGTTTCATATATTATAACCCTCTTCCCACCCCCACTTGGCAAGATAGTCGCAATGCTCATTTATAAACCATTGGCATTGGGTGCGGAATGGACAATTTTCATAATGGCAGTCAAGTCGATTGAATAGTTTGAAGAGGCAGCATCCAAAATATATGGTGACTAGTGTGAACGGAAGGTTAATTTGTCGAATGAATGTAATGTACAATATATAATGGGCTTTTGCCACAGTGAGCATTACCTGAAAATGTGAATACAACAACAGTCACTAGTTTTAGGCCCCAGAATACGGGTTTTGTATCAGATATTGAAGTCGTCCTGAGGCAGTGAATTCAGGGTCAGCAATAGGCTTAGTGCCACGTGTTCCACTGCGTCAACGACGAAGCTTAGTGGATAAAGTTGCCCCGATAGTGGATACAGGTCCAAAGTACCGGCAAGTTTTTATACAAGTTGTAGCAATTAACAAGCCACGATTTTAATGAATTATCACTTCTAGAATAGTATATTCAAATGCTTGTACATTGATATTTCTTCCTTTCTTCCTTTCGAAATAGCACATGGTCCTTATTTCTCTGATCCCTCCAAGAGAGAGTTGCTACTTGTTTTGAGGTTGTCCGTTACATTTACTGTCTTTCATTCTTTCCGGTGGAACAGTGCTTCTCAACATATCTCAAAATGCCTGAACAGTTTTTGTTCGGATTTTGCACAAATATATTTCATAAGGCTCACACAAACTGATTAGGATACCGAAATATATTAGACATAAAGGATGCACATCAGTGACCACGTACTTTGTCAGTCAGTTGAGGGTTTGTGATCACTTTCATCCTTATACTGGTGGGTAAGTCTGCTCGCAAATTTTTACTTCTTCTCAAAATGCGTTGGTTGGATCCTCTTCAAGTGTGGCTACCAGGACCTTGGGTGCACACGAATCATATTATTTAGTTGGTGTAGTACTTTGGGAATTTTCGGATGAGTTGTTTTCAACGTTTTGAGGGGAACATTTTTTACCGACACTGCTCGCCTAGTTGCTTCAGTCACACAAGGTCATATTAGCAGACCCCTGGTTTTTAATCCCTCTACATGCAAGCTGCAATTTATAGTTCACGTTTGTGCTTTTCTCTACGGTCGACTAATTCTAGGGCGTTCCTCAGCTTGGCAAAAACGTTCCTGAGGACTGGTAAATCAGTAATGTTTAATAGATGGCGTTTGCTGCTAACTTCTAATTTTCCTTTTTTTTTTTTTTTTTTTTTTTTAGTTTTGTTATTTTAAATTTTGGGCACTTGTCAGGAAACACATACATTCATATCATTTACTATATAAAGCAGTGGGCCTTCTCAAAGCAATAGACGTGTGACTGGTTTTCCAAAACCACCGGTAACATTCACTTGCAAAGCATTCGCAATAATGTACCTTGGATTAATCCCTTGCTATTTTTTCAATTATTCACGTTCAATATATATATATATATATATATTTTTTATACACACACACATATATATATATATATATATATATATATATATATATGTGTGTGTGTGTGTGTGTGTGTGTGTGTGTGTTTATTGCAATAATCAGTGATACAGATCACCAGACAGGTCACCGATTAACACATAATCTGAGAGCCCACATGCTTTAAAATATAAATACACTAGGCACAAAAAGAGAGATTATATATATATATATATATATATATATATATATATATATATATATATATATATATATATATATATACATATATATATATATATATATATATATATATATATATATATATATATATATATATATATATATATATATATCCATTGAACACGCAGTAACACCAAGCCTTAAAGCTGGTATAATATTGACTAGGTTGAGTTACAACTTCCCTTATGGTTGGCCATACCAGTTGCTCGAAAATTGTGAGTAGTGAATAATAAATGATGCGATTAACATTACTTAACAAAGCGGATCCTTTATATCTTTGAATTTTAAATCGTCTGTGGTTGTTTTATGAAGGAATTTGATGCGGAAAACGTAAACGTTTTTTCATTTGAAATGTAACTTCAAAAACCCATTTCTATTGGGTAATACTTAGCTGTGTAACCTTTCTCTTGAGTGTCCAAGATCAATCACTATATCTTTCATCTGTCCTTGTATGAGTGCTTTAAATATTTATCTCGAAGGATATATATACATATTTCGCATTACTATTATTTTAGATGGTCTATGATAGAAATAATAAGAATATTGTGGTAATGACCATGTTGGGGGGGGGGGGAGTGGTGATTCCTGTGTTTTCCAGTTAGGTCTGAAAATATGGCACGATTTGGCATTAAGTGGCTTTTGATTGACTCAAATAGATATATTAGGATAGAATCATGCCGCCACGTGTATCTGTCCAACATTCTAGAGCAGACATGATTGAGAATTTCGTAATGGTGGCAAATGGGACATTTGACATTACTACGCTTACCCCACTGTTTCAAGTTGGCACTGGTGGCAAGTAAGTCAACACAAGCATAGGTCGCAAATTGAAGGATACCTTTGGGGAGGTTGTAGATTATCAAAGATCTCTCTCTCTCTCTCTCTCTCTCTCTCTGTCTCAATATATATATATATATATATATATATATATATATATATATATATATATATATATATATATATATATATATATATATAATGAAACGCCGTTTCTCCTTTTATTCATTATTTGAACATTACATCAAATATTTAATGATATGATCAATTCTGTTTAAAGTTATCATTACATATTTGATCATAACAGAAATTATTTAAAGATGTCATCAAATGTGTACAGAAAACATTAATTTGATTTAATCTTATCATTAAATGTATTTGAAGATATGTCCAATTCCGGAAAAGCTTTCTTTTATTTAATCATTAGACAAAATACATTTCATGATATCACTGGAAAAGCTTTCTTTTATTTAATCATAAGACAAAATACATTTAATGATATCACTAAGTCGATTCATTATTAAGAATGTACATGTACATTGTGTATTTAAACATATGTCTAAATGTATATCGCCAGATCATCAAATCGATTTTAACATACGATGAAATATCCAAATAATTAATCTTATCACCATATAGAACTAACGATATGGTCAATTCGACTTCATGTTATGTTTAAATGATACCCGGGCCACAGCAAGATAATAAATGCTCCCCCAATGAATGGAGCTGATAGCATAAAAACCTGGCAAGACATGGAACGGTCGTGGAGAACTCCGAAAATCAAACGAGTAACTGGTTAACTTTAATGTTACTTTTTTATTTACGGACTCAAGACAAACAAATAAGTCATATTTGTCACATTGGATGTATGGCATGTATGCTTCATTGAAATGGGCCAGGCGTGCAGACCACGCAGCGTTTCCATCAGTCATTCCGTCTTTTCCTGGCCAATGCATAACCATTATAATAAAATGGCGACAGGAACCTGGATCACAAAGTGCCGCTGTGGCCATTTTCTGATTTTTTTTAATGAATTTTGGCCTTCATTTGGCGGTGAAAGGTCAAAAATCTTGTCCAAAGCTGCCAGGTTATGGAAAAATACACAGCAACACTCACGGTTAATTTCTTGCATGCATGTATTCTATTGTAGATGATGTCAACATTGCCCTGAAAAAATATGTGCAGCAAAGTTCTCTGTTCAATGTGGGATTTCCTGAGAGAGGTGTGGATGGAAACAGGAATACAAAATACTATGGGGGCTCATGTACAGAAACGAACTTTCAGTCTAATCCCTGGTGGGCCGTGGATCTAAAGGGATTGTACGTGATTGACCGGGTACATCTCACGAACAGGGGAGATTGCTGTTGTAAGTCCCTTTTCCATTAGAGCCAACACTGGTCCCTATCATAAACTGACATTCGAAATAAATAAACCTGCATGATCTCCAGCATGGGGATCATGCCGATTTTAGTCCCCTCCGTCGAAGGTTGCCTAGGGGGACATAGAGTTAGTGAGAATAGAGGCAGTCGGTCTGTATGTATGTGTGGAAACGTATATAAAAACCCCATGTAAAAGTGGCACTTATACCAGAGATGCAACATAGCAAGGTCATGTGCACTGCATATTGTTTTTGACCCTGACTAATCTTGAAGGTCACAGAGCCTAACAACATATCCATGTTGGGGCATTTTGAGTTGCATGGCCTGAACATTGAAGCTTTGGCTTTGATATTTGCAACAACGTGCCTGTGCAGGAAAATGTTGATTACGAGATATTTTGGTTGACCTTGACGTATTATCAAGGTCACACCAATCTGTTCCAAAGAGGCATTGTCTGCAGGCAAGAAACAATTATTTCCATAACTTTACTTAAGACGATTCCAACGTAGTTAGAAGTGCCCATCAGTTTTAGCTGCGTCATTGGATAACAAAACCAACAGACACCAGGGGACTCATAATAGATCTCGCCTTCACAACATCATGCTACAACTGCATCTGTCATGATGTTTTCCCTTTGTCTCACACAGACTATTACATCACTTTTGTCACTTTACAATAAACAGTAAGAACGTATTCCCTGATTAGTGTTTAGACCTGATAACATTACTGTAAATACCTGTCACCCATAACACACATCCCATATCAGCACCTGTTCAAAATCAGCTGTTACATTTTTCCATAACAAATGACTTCATCAACAGCATTTACTTTAATACTTTACGTTCAAGCCTTATAATTGATAAGACAATCTTCAATACTAAGTTTGTATTGCCATGATAAATTGCCCAGCCGGTAATGTGCCTAAAATATCGTTTTAAACGTAACTTTCACTTTGTATATATCGTGTTATAATTTTCTTGTTCCAATACTATCGCCTAATAATTTTTGTAGTCATTTGTACATACACCGTATCACATTAGAAAACAATCTTTATATAAAAATTAATACATAGATATTTTGTCTACCTTGTGCATGATTTTACCAAATACAACAACATTTGCAACTGTTTGCCCCTCGTGATATCATATTCGATAGGTCTTATATGTGGTAGTTGAAAAGCTTGTGGAGGGTAACATAGATCCTTTCGGTGATCGTGCACTTGTCCATCAATGTTCATTTCGCTTTAATTTGGTCCATTCTTTTTTAATTAAATGTTGCTGTAAACATATTGAATGACTGACCGATAAGTTCATCTATCTATAGTTTGATTGATTGATGGTTGGTCCTTTGGTGAATCGATCTGTCGATTGATTGTCAAGCTGCCTTCTGGACCAGTTAACCAGAGTTACTCCTGAGATCCGTCGTCCTTTTGTCTAGTAAAACACGCCTTCATATGCATTACATACTTTTTATCTCTCCAGACACGTTTGCTGCATCATCTAACATGGTGGGGATGTTGTTTTGCTTGTTTACCAAATGTTGCTGTACTATATTTGAATTTTTGAGAATTTTAGTGCATTACGGAACAGAAATCGTTAAAGAAATTTTGATAAATGTAATGATGAAGATGTGTATGTATTAACATATAAAGAATGCGTGGTCACAAATGCAAAGACTTGTGCTATTTTTGCAATTTTCTCTAAATGAAATTATTTTAAAGCTACATGAACCTGTGATTCTGATTAGTTTGTTTTCAGGCGTTTAGTTCTCTGGGTGGCAGTGTTATAAGTTGGGAGTAACTTTTTTTGCTTTTCAGCTTTCAAAGTGATTTAGACTCATACCAATACTTACATTCTTTCAGAAATACATGTGCAGGTAGTAGTCTGGGAGACTACCATAACGAAAATGTTTTTTTTTTTTGTGGGGTTTTCTTTGGAGGTGCTTGTGTGTTTGTTTATTTTTTCGGGGGAGGGAGGCGTTTGGGGTTTGTGTGTGTGTGTGTGTGTGTTTTTGTTGACCTTTTTAATTTCTCTTTTTAGGTTCGGGTTTTGGGGGTTTGTCTTTGTGTGTGTGTTTGTGGTTGTTTTTTTTTTTTTTTTGTTTTGTTTTTGTTTTTGTTTTATTGTTGGTTTTTGTTTGGATCGGGTGATGATTGATATAAAGTCAGTTTTGCAAGTGCTTTTATCCGAAAGACATCTACAAAACTGTACATTTTCCGAAAGGGGTCAAAACGTGGATGAAAGACTCAATGCCTTTAATTAATGTGGAACTAAATTTGATTTGCAATGTTAATATGTTTTATTTAATGAAATTGGCTTCTGTACATATTATGCTAAATGAGAAAAAGTAGTAGTAGTACGAGTAATAGTAGTAGTATTTTACAGAATTTCGTATGTAAGCACAAAATATACAATCTCTTGTTCACATTTAGCGAAGTAAATAAGCGCCCTTGGATCTAATAGTACATAGCTATGCACACTTTACAACCTTAAGTATATAGCAGTGTAGTCCACAATGCGTTGAATTGTATATTTGTGCAAATGGTGTGATAAATTTGATGTATGTGTTATTATATGTATATTAACCAAAAAGGGAACAGGTTACACGATGTGGATGTTCTTCTGGCCACAACATTCAACTGGCGAGCAGTAGACAGAAATGCAGCCTGCCTTTGTAAACATTACCGTGGATCTGTTCCGAGGGCAGCAACTGTGGTACTGAAGTGTGGCCCCATAAAAACGCCAGTGCGATATATAATAGTTCAAATTGCAAAAGCATATGCCCGCCTGACATTATGCGAAGTGGAGGTGTATCAGAGGAAAGTATGTAAGTGCACGCAACTTATTATTATGGTAATGTTCCAGAGTTTTTCTATATTTTTATCCAGCCAAGAACTGTCCAGTATCTCTTCCTTCTGTACGTCTGCATGCCACAAATAGTGTACTATCCATCAGCAGCCACGATTTTTCCCGATACAATTATGACGATTGACGTCTGTGAGAATAATAAGTAACGTATACAAACACTTAGCTTTCTAGTAATTTAGACTGGCAAACATTTGTTCTTCTAACAAAGTCACCTTTTTAAGGAAAAATATAAATACTGTGAATATGTCTGCTGGCTACTGTAAACATCTTTAAAATGCCTTTCAAGTAATTTGCCAATGTCAATTTCTCCTTTTCCCACGCGTGTAGCAGGTCCTACAGCAAACTTTCAGAACATTAATTTTCTGTTTGTGGTATCGTAAGTATACTGAACAGTCACATCTCTGACGTTAGGTGCTTTGCTATTTGTGAATATTCAGAACATGGGCTGTTGAATCCCTATGGCAAGATGTTTGTTACTGAATCTAATGACCGACAAGTTGGAAGAAGTGTGTGGCTTTGAACGCTTATCCCTACACCTTTAACGATGCAATAAAAGGGTTCTTGAATAATCACATACAGTTTAGAATGCGAAAAAAGTGGAAGCACTTATGTTGAGAGCTCATTGAACAGTGCTGATGCATTTTCACTCACGTTCGCCAGGATTTTCGTGACTTTTTCTACTCCATAATCAATTGGACGGGTAGGTTGTTGCTTTGAGAGGCCTAGGGGTACCCTATCTTTGCAAAGGAAGGAGAGCTGATGAAAAACAGTGGTCTGTGTTGCCTTTTGAAAATTTTGAAAATCGTGAACCGTTTCTTATGTGTTCTCTCTCTCTCTCTCTCTCTCTCTCTCTCTTTCTCTCTCTCTCTGCCTGCGTCTCTTGCTCCAAACAATGGTGTTGATAAACAGTTCCCCATATAGGTGCACTTATCATAACCTATATAGCCTATACAGATTACTTGAGTCATTTACATGTGTACGCATTACTAAAAAACATTACTGACGATTTTCGAAAAGCTGAGACGATGTAAAAATCTAGATCTCTTATTAGGGCGGAACACCATGACTTTTAATGCCCTAGCGCTTGTTTGTCAGTCTAAGATTCGTGTATGAAGGTTGGGTTTAGAATCTGCTCACGGTCCTGACATAATTGTTTCAGCGAGATCCAATAAATATCGTCTTCAACACCATGGCAAGAAGCTACGCGACAGTGACATATTGTTGAAACAAGCTGCCAGAAGTGTCGCGCATTGTGCTGCGATGTGTGCAAACAAAGGCAATTGTTTATCATTCAACTGGCATTATCAAATAACTGAACTGGGTTTTCCAAGATGCCATTTGGGCAAGCATGTAACTGACTCAGAACTTGAGCTTGCACCAAACATCAGTTTCTACAGCTCCACAGGTGATTGTGAAAATTGAAGTGCAGCGAGGAGAAGACAGTGACTGGACAGGGCATTTGTTTGATCATTGCCTAATGGAGTGTGAGTTATGTGCAGATGTACCCGATGATAAAGATGCACAGTGTAATCTAACCCAGCGCCATCTTGCGTACAAATGAAACAATAGAACTTTCAAATTGGCTTTGAGTGCAAATGACATACAACGGAAATTTTGAAAACTTGTCACAGCAAATAATGAGAAATGAAATTGATGTAAAAAAACCTGTGTGTGACTTCAATGCTATATTACATGAATTCGGAGACAGATGTGACACAAAGAAAAAGAAAAGAAGTAACAAGGTGAATAAACAAAAATGGTTTGACAGATCCTGTGATACTAACAAACAAGAAGTTAAAGCAGCTGCTAGAAAAATTACTAGAAATCTTTTAAACAGTGGATTAAGAACGGAATTTTATAAACAGAAGAAAGAATATGCAGGAGTCGTTCTCAAGCTCTTACAAGATTTTACATACTGCTCTGGGTTAAAGGTGAATTTAGACAAAACTGAAGCAAGATGGATTGGGATTGGGTCCAAAATAAATGCTCATTATGGTAATTTATAAGTAAAATGGACACAAGGCTCTTTAAAGCTTTGGGTATATGGTTTGATGAAGATGCAAAAGTCATGCAAGAACTGAACATAGAAATCAAATTATGTGATATCAGCAAATTAATAAGAATATGGTCATGGAGAGATTTATCGCTAATTGGTAAAAATATGGTTGTAAAGTCTTTGGCTATATCAAAAATACTTTATCAATGTTCCTGTGTTACTGTCCCTGAAGATACAAAGATAAGAGTTCAAGAGGTAATAAACGAATTTATCTGGGATAAGAAAACACCTAAGGTAAAAAAAAGAAGTTATGTATTTAAGTATTCAAGAGGGGGTTTGTGGATTCAAAACTTCAAATCTCAAGTCAGTTCCCTGATACTGACATGGATCAAAAGCTTACTCTCTGAAAAAGATTCAAAGTGGAAAATGTTAGCACATGGTTTGTTTTTTTTTTTTTTGGAAAAGATAAAACTCGAAGATTTATTGAAAACGGGTGCACACATGTATGAAGACACAAACATACCACAGATTTATAAAAAAAATTACTACATGAATGGAATAAATTCCAAAGATTATCTTCGCCTGAATCGCCAATAGATATATTAAAAGAGTGTATTTGGTATAATGACTTTATTGAAGTAGATAAGAAATCTGTATTTCATCAAGATGTATTATCTGTTAAAGATTTATTTGATGAACAAGTCGAATCACTATCCTTGGACAGGTTTTGAAGAAAAGTTTAACTTAAATGTTAATTTCTTGCAGTATTATAGTCTCTTGGATGCACTACCACTCACCTGGAAACAGAAGATAAAAAAGAACTATAGTAATTATGCGCCAGCAAACCAGTATAAAATACGTTTTGAAGGCAAAACGGTACCACTTAAATTTGTAAAAAGTAAAGATTTTTATTTGGGGTTTCAAAAAAGAAGTAATGCAATCCCAACAGCACTACCGAAATGGAATAATGATTACGCTATATCAAAAGTAGAATGGGAGAAATATTTAAACTTCCGTACAAGTGCTGTATGGAAACAAAATTACAAATTTTTTAATTTAAAATTATTCACAGAATAATAACGACTAATAAGAGGCTATGTTTTAGCGGCACTAAAGAATCAGACAAGTGTTATAGATGTGCACATAATATTCATACAATAGAACTATGTACATCTGAGTGAAAAAGATGTTATATTTGGATGTATAAACCGACCCTTTCCACACATCTTAATTTTTTTGTATTTTAATAGTAAAATATTTTATGCATGTTCAGTTACACAGAGGTCAAAACAACCTAAACTTTGTAGCTTATTTAAAGGTACTACAAAGAAAATTACAAGTTGTCAGAATCTTTCGTTAAACTATTCAATCATATTTTAAACTATTCTAGTAGTTCCAGAGATTTTCGTTAAACTATTCAACCATATTTTAAACTATTCAACATATCTTCCAGTCTAGAAAGTTGAAAAACTACAAAATGCATGTAACTGACAGAAACTGGTCAAACATTGCAAATAGCCTGGAAAATATATAACAACATTGCTGTACTGTGTTTATAAGGGATGCATGAACAAGTGAGCAACCACATGTTGTAAATGGAAGGAATAAAGTTTAAAAAAAAAAGAAGGAATATGAAAAAATTCTTAGATGGTAGAAGCGTAAGAACAAGGAGATTATAATAGAAAAGCCCGACGAATTACACTCAAACAACCTAAAGGAGTATTGGAGATTAGTAAATGAGTTACAAAGTCAGGTTAATTGTTGAATGAGATACAAAGTCAGGTTAGCAAAGCTAACAACAGCAACGATAAAGTTTCCCCAGATTCATGCTGTAACTACTTCCAGAAGCTGCTTGGACAAAACCTGGTCAACGATGAGAAAGATGGGCTGCAGAAAAATAAAATTTTGGAAATGGAAGACAAAAGTGAGAGCAGCATGATGGACGAGAACATCACACAACAAGAAGTTAGACAAGTGTTAAAAATGTGAAGATGAAACAAGCACTTAGCTTGATATTATTTAAAATGAAATTATAAAAGTAAGTTTTGAAGTGGCAGCAGAGATTTTCGTTAAACTATTCAACCATATTTTCCAGTCTAGAAAGTATCCTAATATTGGGAAATCTAGAACCATTAAGACACCACATAAATCAGGACCTGAAACAATACCATTTAACTACAGGGGTATCATCATCTGTTGCTGCCTGGCCAAGGTTTTTGGTGGTGTTCCAAACAACAGGCTACGAAATTACATTTATAAAAATGGCCCTGAGGCTGAAGAAAAGATCTCTTACAAAAGAACTGCCGGACTGTTGACCACATGTATGTTTTGAAACCTATGATTGATGTAAGTAAACATAATAAGAATAAGGTTTGTGCACGCTTTTTTGATCCTAGAAAAGCATTGGGCAATGTCTGGAGGCATGGGTTATTTTACCAGCTTCTGGAAACAGGAATTGGCACAAAATTTTATAACATTATCAAAAGCATGCAGGAAAATGGAAACAGTTGTATGGTCACGGCACCAGGCCCCTTGCCTTTATTTCCCACACAGTGCTGCGGGTGAAGTTCTTAGCCATCAACTCTTCAACTTGTGCATAAATGATTTGCCAAAATGTCTGAACGAGAATGATGGGGTAAGTCTGGGTTGAAAGATATTGAATTGTTTTAGTATGCAGATGATATTGTTGATGTATCGAATAGTTTGGAAGGTCTTCAAAACAGCATCGGTAGAATGCATGAATTTTTCAAAAAATGGCAATTGAATGTGAATGAGGACAAATCTGGTTTATATGATTATGGGTGTTACAGGTGGTACAAACACCCCATTGCTGAGGTACGGAAACACGCCTCTAAAATTAGTACTGGAATTTTGGTAATTAGGTGTTATGTTTTCGCACAACGTATTATTCACGCTCAGAGATGTTTGTATGAAACAGCTTAAAAAAAACGCTTTTAAGTTGAAACAAATAATCTCAAAATCAAAAACAAAACCAAAGGATGCACTTTTCCTTTTGCACGTACTTGTGACTCCCATATGTTCACGTGCTTCTAAATTATGGAGTTCATTTTCTATAGATAGCGCCTCGCTTGACTAAATGTATAAAGATTTTGAAGACCGGTTTCCTGCTGTCAAATAGTGCCCTAGTTTTGGTAAATTCATTTTGTGAGTGAATAGGACGTGGGTTATTTTGGCAGAGGTGAACTGTGCACTTGCCCACTCTTGTTACATTTATGAAAGGAACCCCCGAAATTCTATGCAAGATTTCAAACTCTTGGCAACAATTGTTTCCTGTCAGAGGCCTACAGAGCTTCTTGTAGTATCCCCTCAGGCTAGGACAATGTCATGGAATACGCTTTTCACTTATCTCACAGGAATTTGTGGAGTAGATCTTAATGATGCGACGAAAGCAAACATAATAATTCTGAATAAGGACAGGGGGCATCACTTTGAAAAAATACAGGTGGCTAGCAGGTGCAAATTATCACTCATTTCAAAATTTAAACTAAGCCATGGATTTTAAAATTACCTGAATGTAATCGACTATATTTCTCATCGGATTACTCTTACCAAGTTAAAAATCAGTGTCCATCAATTAAAAATTGAAAATGTCAGATATAATCAACAAGATATAGCTCGAAAGCTTCGTTTCCAAGACCAAAGGCAGAGAATGTTCAATTGGGTTAATAAGGATTGTAGCAATTTTGGGAAAATCTCTTTCATTTCTGAGGTAAACTGTGTGAAAAGTGTTGCCAATTATTGCCAGGAATGCCTTTTTATGAGAAACAATGGAACCACAGTTTAATTTTGTACATTGTGATCATGTGGTTTGGTCCTGTCCTTTTCTTTAAGCGATGAAACTTGCATTGTGTCTGGTGCTGATAGTAAGTGTCATATTCCATGAAGTGTTTTGTTTTATTTGTTTAGTGGTAGTATAATATTATAGTGTGGTGTGCAGTAAAGCTAACCGGCGTTTTACACTTGGCCTGGGATTGTGTATAATGTGTTGTATTATTGTATTTTGTGAGCGTGTATGTAGTGTGGCATGTAGCCCCGTTGTGGGCATGCATATGGAATATAATTTTCTCATACATGTTTTTCCTGAAATGTCAGTTGACACGATTGCTTACTTTAAATGGTGGATATGTTTTTTATTTACCCATTTTATCTTTATTTTCCTGCCTATTGTCCAGATGGCATAAGATCTTAACATTCAGCCCCTTGTGTTATCACATCCAATATTGTCCTTTTATCAGAATAATTTTTTTACACTTTTTTGTTCATATGAATAGATCTGACATTTTTTAAAAAGTCTCTCATCATAACCTACCAAGCCAAATGCTGAAATTGCATGACGGCACTTTACAGTAACCATAGACCTTCATTTCTTTCACAATCAGCACTGCGACGTATTTGTAAGTTTTTAATTGTCTGATCTGCAAGAGCGCTGGCTGCATTCTTTGAGTCTTGGTTAGAATGTAATGTAATTAATCCGCCTAAGATGGTACCAATATTTTTCGCTCATTTCATCACATGTAATTGTACAATGGTCAGTAAGATTAATATTTTAACATTGTTATCACAGTGATAACAAAGGATAGACAAATGTGTATAGAGTTTCTCCAGTATCAGTGGGTGTCATTAAAATTTGGGCTACATGTCACGCTTTTGTGATGTTTGGATTTTGAGTGTTTGTTTTTTCACGTTTGGACAAAATTATGACAGTCTTCGTCGTTGAAGGTGTTTGGCCAAATGCTTTTGGAAACAGGTGGAACTACAAGTGGGTATCAATAAACTTTTATTTCTAAAACAGGAAGCACTGCATTTGATAGGTTTTTTTTTTTTTACAAAATCACTTGTGACTGAACCTAGCTTCCAGGAGGCCAATATGTCTATCATAAGTCAAATTATTCATACAAAATGAAAAATGTTGGGCGGATCAACTTTAACCTTTGGGAGGATTTTATCCTTGGTGGGTATTTACCAAGTGCGTTTATTTTTATACAAATCTTGCGAAGGCTGTTTCTCCTTTCGTTAATTGCTTGGACAGTGCATATGAACACTTCTGGGTTCCCCATACACGTTGTGTCTTCAATTTTGAGTTTTTATTTATGATTGTGTATTTTCGTAATTTTCGACTTCTTATCCCAAAGGGCATACTGGATTATCTCCAAATTTGATTAACAACAGCTTGCTTTGGCCTGCACCAAAGCTATTCACTGAGTTGCTCTACTGCTACTTCATGTTCAGAGGAATACGAGTGAACAAGTATGTATATGTAGCCTTCTCCAAACCGTGGATCTCTGCGAACTGTTTTCAATAGGTCACGGTCCGATAAGGTTTACTTCATTTTACAGTGATACCTTTTAAAATCATAGTTTTCTGCCCGGAAAATGCTGGGCCATATGGTTCAACTGACATGAGGAGACTTTTTGGTACTTTCAGAGCTTAACTGTTTCAACGACGATGATGCTACATTTTAAAGAGTTTTTTATTGTTAAAAAATGACATATGCTCCCTTCTGGCTGGATATTTTCCTAGTTTTGTAGAAGTGTACCTCAGATAGACCTGTCACAAAGTTTTCACGAGAAAGACCTGCTAATGCTGCCATTTTCGAAGTTTTGCAATGTTCAACAAATGTGAACACTGCCATTGATTTTTTACGCAACCAATAATAGTTTTAATTATGTTTTATTCCCATCTCATTTGTGATTTGCAATTTACCATATCCAAATCCACTGGGCAAAAATATCTGGGGGGTTTTATATCACTAAAAATAAAATAAAGACTTAAACTTGAACATACAAGTTCTCCATCAAAATCTCATAATTTATATAATCAATGTTGAATCGGCAGACAAAGCTACCATTGCAAAGATGCATGGAAATATAAAAGATCAGACTGGGTACAGTTGAGATTTAAGAAATTTAAATAAACTTTGAACCTTTTTATAACATTAAACATGCGATACACGTTTTGCTAAGAGAAGACTTACAAATATGTATTGCGATACACGTTTTACAAAGAGGAGACTTACAAATATGTTTTGAACTGCGCATTACTCCTCACATTAAAAGGTCCCTTAGGCCAGGACCCAGAATACCTACAAACAGCAAACAGATAAAAGAAGTACGGAGAAGAAAGCAAAGACCTCGAAAAATATATCATACCAGCAATACAATTTATGTTCATAAGGTAAGAAAGTAAAAGTTTCCTTTCCGTCGTATCCCGCCTTTTCGTAAAAATAATATTGTTTATTTTAATTGCACGAAAGACTGGAATGTCCACAAAATGTTAACTATCAAAACAAAGTGACCGTTTCTCCCTTTTTAGGTCTACCGGTCGGAGAGCTTATGTGATCACCTATGTCTGTCTGCCCATCCCTAAACGTTTTCCTTGTGAGTGCGATGCACCCCGCAATTTACAAGACAGCCCCATATAACTCTGTGGACTTACCAAGTGTATGAAAATCTTGGTCAAGTTCGATATTGATGGCGCCCTTTATAGTATAATGTAATGTATGACTCAATATGTAATAATCCTGTGACACCTCTAATAGTTAATGTTTGATAGATTTTTATGAAATGTAGTGGGATATTGCAAAAAATCAAAATCTCAGTTGTGTATGATACTACTGACGCCACCCATAATTTGACGGAAATATGAGCCAAAATGTGTTTGAAGATATTAAGTTCTTCATCCCGAGAAGTAATAAAATTAAACTTGCCAAATTTATAGGATATATAGACCTTTCCAATACTAGTGTGTTATGTGAAAACAATGACCTTGACCTACCTTTGTAAAGTCACCAGGGCTGTAAAGTTGAAACAAGTGAATTTGTAATGCCAGTGTGTAGCCTGGCCATCAATTGCAAAGAGAATTTAGCCTCCAGGTCAAAAGTGCACTCGATTACATTGTACAATAAATTGTACTTAATGAACTACTTTTGGGGTCACCGTGACCCAATAATTATGAATTTTTGTTTTTGTCCAAGTTTATTGACTTTCTTTAATAACATTAAATCTTATCACCCGACTTCTAAAAACAGACCATGTCTGGAAAGCTGGATATGTGGCGAAAATTTTGAACATAATATTTTTTATTCAAGTTGAAGATCAAGGTCAAATTGTCAGTTGTAATAAAGGGGTCACATTGTGAATAATCTGCACTCCACAGTTTTTTATTTAGGCCCATATAGCTTCAAGGATTGGGAAGTGTATTCAAATCTAGGAAGATATCAATGCTGGTGGCGCCATCTATAGTATTATGTAATAAACGCGTCAAAATGTGAAAATCTTGTGACCACTTTAGCATCTTCATTTTTTTTATTGATTTTTATACAATTTAGTGAAATTGTAGAAAGGGGTCGAAATGTCAGTTGGTTATGATACTAGTGGCACAACTTATAATTTGATGGAAATTATGAGGTAAATGTCTTGAAAGATTCCAAATTACACATTGTAAAGGTTAATTGATTTGGACTTTCCGTATTTGTAGAACATGTACACGAGATATTGGGGGTAATATCGGCATTAGTAAGTACACTTACCTCTTAACGACCATTTGCCTAGACCTCTGTGACTGGGCTGAATGGCCAAGAAATCGATTTGTGTTCACTCATTTGATTCCTGAAAAACCTGACGGTCACGTGGCAATATCTCTTAGTTTTCGATAGAACTGGTGGTGACTCCCGGTGCGCATGCTCCCCATATCATCATTCCTTTTTTGGAGATTGGCGTTGACGTCGGCTATAAGAGGAAGGAGGGTTGGTCAGGTGGGCTTCTCTGGTGATTTAGAGGTAACTGTACCTACTAATACTGATATTACCCAAAATATCGCACATTAGCTACGTAACATTACCTCTCGACCACCCATTTGCTAATATACAAGCATATGGGTGGAGGGTCTAAAGTTACTGGTACACTGACCTCATTTGACCATCAAGACAGGCAGCCTGGGGGTAACAATTCGTCTGGTTGAGGAGGCAATGTCTGAAGGGAAAACCTCGGAGCTACATGGAGTGGAGGCTGCCAACAGCAGAATCCAGCTGAAGCCATAGACCCTCCTTACAGACCAGCATGAGATCACACTAAACCCCCTGGTGCTCGTCCACCAACATGACAGCTGTCTGCCTTGTGGGTAGATGCTATTGGTTTTAGCTCCATCAGACCTGGAGATCTTAACAGGACCTAGTCACTAAACTGGTGGGCACCAGGGGGCGGTATATGCTTCCTTAAGACAGTGGACTCCCCAGTCAGCCTGGCAACAGTCCGTGACGTTAGGACATACTGCCTGACATTGTTGGAGATTAGGTTAACTAGGCAAAAAGCCCTACAAATCCCACTTAGAAATGTACCAACCTACAGGCCTGCATCAAATTGAAACCACAAGAGCACCATAAACTGAAACACAGTGACTGCTGTGATGGGATCTGGAAGGCCAAGCGAACTAGTATTGGAACTTAAGCAAAGAAGCCTGTGATGCCTGCTAAGGCATACATGCCCTCCTTTAGCACTATCATGTCACGCAAGTAGTGCTCGGCAAAGGTTGTAGACAATTGCCAGTGGCAGGCTGGCAGAATGTTGACAACAGAGATGTTCTGTAGGGTGCACCAGGAGGCATTGATGGCTTGTACCTGGTGTTCTGGCTGTGACATGCTGCAAGGCACCAGGCCTTTCCAGCAAGACTCGTATGCCCCAAGGATTGTCTGCTCAATCCACAAATAGATTATGTTTCTGCAAACTTGCTCCTTTTATGAGTTATTCAGCAGTAGAAGGAGGGCAGAGCTCTGTCCTCTGAGTACATCCATGCATGAAGGTACCATGGAAGAGCTCTCACTGGGCACAGGGCTCTTTCCTCAAGATGAAAAGAGCAGCATCCATAGCACAGAGGGTAAAACCCGTAAAGGCCATAGCCAGATCTTGAGCCACTTGGTTCTTTGCAAGGAAGCCCAAGTGACAAGCTAAAACTCATTTTATTACTGAATACATTGAAACATGTACCATCCTAGATTTGTTTGTGTGTAACGACTAAAGCACTTTGTCTTTTCGTTTCAATATACCTGTTATCCCATCATGATTAACCTATTGCCTAAATAATTTCTTTAGGTTTATTCATATCCTAAGTGGCCCCAATGATAGCGGACGTCATGTCCTTAGGTGGGGTCATCCTGACATAGCCAGTTTTTTATATCATGTGCTCTTAGCTTTCAATAGAACTGTTATGTATGAATATTGTACTTTAGCTGTATGTACTGCTGTGAAATAAACCACTTATGAGTTCTAAGTTTATAAATATATATATATATATATATAGGTGTGTGTGGGTGTGTGTGTGTGTGTGGTTTGTGCGTGGCGTATTACATGACAATTTATTGATTTCTATTCGACTTACAAATGTAGCAGAAACAAGAGTTGGCCTTTACACATAAAATGTGACATGTACATGTAGCCGACCAGGTGATATATCACTGAATTATTAAATGAGTATATTATTAACAATCAGTTTTTTTTTTTTTTTTTTTTTTTTTGTGCTGGCTGTGAAATGGATTGGGCAGTGGTCACAGCACAGCAAATGTGGGCAGAACGCTCCGTGGAACGTAAACAAACAATCGGGTTTTGTAATTTTCTTTCATGCAAGAGTTACGTTATGAAGGCCCTGAAGTAAATAAAGTATAATGACTTCCTACAACACATATTCAGAGGGTATCTAAAGTTTGTCGCTTTAAAACTTCATTGACGGCACTATAGAAAATATAGCGAATAATTTGTGACGTGAAATAACCGAAAAACACGAAAACACATTTTAAAAAACCGCACATGAAACATTACCAATACACACACACACACACACACACACACACACACATACGTATATATATATATATATATATATATATATATATATATATATATATATATATATCTTTGCATGTGTGTGTTCATAATAATGGAACGCTCGTTTCTTGTTTTATTTAGTATTAAGGCATATGATCAAATACTTAGTAATGAATAAATACATTTGATCATATGATCAAATAGATTTCAACCTATGATTCAATATATATATATATATAGTCATTTGACTAAATACAGGTGATCATATGTAAAAATCGATTTGGTGATAACTTCAAATATTTGAATATACAAGTATGTATTTAAGCACATGTGTAAATCGATTTAGACATATGACCATATGCGGCCAATACGGCGTCTCCGGTACACACAACATCACCTACAATTGTCCGAAATATTTTGTTTTAGTGTAAGGTAATCATCACAGCGCAAAGAAACAAATAAGAAGAACTGAGCAGCTAAAATGCATGCATGGTAATCTAACTTATATATACCTTTTAAAGTTGTTGCACACATTCCTATTTTAAATTTAAAAATAATTAAACAACAAATCATACGGACGATACTTGCAAGGGACATCAAACCCTTCGTCATCGCAAGAGCTTGTCCACATTGTCAACACAAAGGAAACAAATGGCACCAAACCTGTTTAACATAAAGATAAACTTAACAAATCTCAATCTGTAAGCCCAAGTACCATTTGAACACAATCAAGTCCGATATTCTAAGAGCAAAGTCTTATTCCGTACCATTCACTCAAAAACTGCCTAGTCTTAAATTATTATAGTAAATTAATTTGTGAAAGGAACAAATCATGCTCATAAAATGTGAAATTTAAAAGAAAGTTTAAGCTTGCTGTGTACACTTCAGCTAAAGATGCCCCCACGAAAATCCATTTTGCAGGCTGGTTTTCACCGCCATTTCACCTCGCAAGCCTTGGCTGCAAGGGTCAGACGTGACGTTCATTTCAAACACTACCTAGTTAGGCAATCTTATTGCTCTTATTTAATGAATGAGACAGCACTTTAGTCAATAGATTAGGGGCTCTAGTTAGCTTCATCCAATAACTTTTTTGCTCAAATTTATACAAAAATGTGGTAATCCTGTTAATTTTCAGAAAATGCTATATGAAATTGACACATTGACCATAAATAATGGCTGACATAAAGTGAATTTATTTTGTACCATGAAGCAAAGGATACTGGACTAGCGGCAGTTGTTCTAGTAATTAAGATAGCAAGGGAAAGTGACAAACAAGCGGGCGGAGAGTGTGTGCACAGTGATCAGCGCCTGGCTTCAAAGAGGCTGGACTTGAGTTGGGGAAAGAGAAACGCGGGTAAAAAATCTATTTTCTTGGTAGTAGGGCTGTACACATCGTGGGCTTTACTAGCCTTTATTTAAAATTGAGCCGTCAGCGGGGAACCAGTGCAAGACTTGCTTTGGTGCCATTAATCCCCGAGCAAGTGATTCTGCTAACTGGTGGCACCATGTTTGCATTTCCAATACAAACATCATACAGAGACAAAATATAAACTCCTTTTGGATCTGGATTCTTTGCTGACATATAACCGTTCAATAGCAAATTTCAAATATCCTAACAAATGATCTTATAATAGTAACGTTGCTGGATGATATAGTCGGCTTTCCAAATCTCTGAACCATATAACTATAATGGAACTGAAATCTTTTGAGCAAAAATAACATGAACAAAACTTTATTATAATTCAACTATGACCTCAGCAACTCTAAAAAGATGCATATGCTTCGTCGGAGGCTTGTTTGCTTTATCCCAAAACCCTCTCGTCCTTTGAAAGAGTCATGTATTTTGATGGGGGGGGGGGGGGTTCTAATTCGACATCATCGGATGTCTACATTTTCTTTCACTGTTTACATTAAGCAACTAGAAGCAATAAATGTTTTCGAAATTCTCATTCACTTCCCGATAATAATTTAAAGTCATCCACGTAAATCAGGGAATAAATGTTTTTTGTTTTGTTTTGTTTTTTTTCTCCAAATCACGGGCTCACCAAATATAAATGGGCAAATTATTGCTGAATATATGAAATACACTTGCATCCTTTACACAACCTTCCTGTGTACCTCTGAGTTATTTGGGAAGGATTTTATTTGGATGTCAGCAGGCTCAGCTTCAACATTACATACCCTCTGTTCCCAACTTATTACCATGTATTACCACCTATATAAAAACCCGCCGGTTCTTTCGGATCTGTATCCACTATGGGGCATCCTTCTCCCCTAAGCTTCATCTTTCACTCAACAGGGGAAACAAAAGTTAAAAATTCGTTTAAAAATAGCCATTCAATTATTCATAGATGATTTGTCTAGATTCATTGAAGTCATTTAAAACGAGTCTTCAGATAATGTCATCATCGGTTAAATTACTAACTTCAGCAAGACAAAAAGTCTTCTGATTATCTTGATGTCATGCTAAACAATGATTTATATTCAAAGAAAAGGTCCGAACTTCCCAACTTGGTTGTCTGATCGACGTGCAACATTGGTCGATCATATTTTTCGTAGCTTATCAAACAATGTTACTTATTGTCTCTCTGATATTATTTTCACTGAAGTTTCTGATCACTTACTCTCATTCAGTTGTATAGATCAAACATTAAGAGAACAAAACTCCCCAAAAAATTGTCAAGATGGTAACAAAAGGCAGTGCATCAGTACAAAACTTCAATGACGAAATAAACAATACAAACATAATGCAAAGTTTTATATCCCGCCAAAATCAAATTACCTATTAGCATTTACCTAGATCTGTCCTTGTTAGGATTTCCCTTGGTTTGTACAGGTGGTCCAGCTACGATTGTTTATTTTGCAATCACTGTGACTGAATATAATGCCCCAGTTTGTTTCTTCTTCTGTTATACAATGGCAGGTAGTTTAACTAGGATAAGCTATCCAGCTAAAAAGGGTACATACTGGTTCAGGGGGAACTCAAATTGTTCTTATCTGAACCTGTAATAATTCAGTAATTATGGTTTGTTTGACATGTATTCTTTCATAATGAAGCTCTGAATGTATAAGCAAAACTTCACGTATCCAGCTAATTCATCATTTGCCACGTTCATATTTATTCATTATTATGTGGGTTGTCTTTGCTGAATATTTAGCTTAGACAAGGAGCCGCCACTCAGAAAGACATGTACAGGTAAAGGCTCCGAAACGTGTTCTGAGTCCATTTTATTTATACGGGTTAATACTGCCTATGTGAAAGTTTTTACAGAGGAACGTGTGCAATGTGGACAAAACTACTTCCACATGTATATAGGTTAGACAGCGACAGGTAAGCTTATGGAGAGTAAAGAGTTCGGACTGCGAAATAGGGTAATGACTACTAGGAAGTGGTTCTGGACAAAAAGACACAAATATAATTAGATCTGTCCATTGCCTTTAATACAAAAAATCACGATATTCGTCTGCATAAATTAAAACATTTTGGTGTTAACAACAGTTTTTTACAATGGTTCAAAAGTCACCTTTACTGGTAGATTTCAGTATGTATCTAACACCGATATGTATTGAGTGTATTCGTAACGCTAATATGCGTACATCTCCACTTTTTAAAACACTAAATATCCTCAAAGTCGCCGATTTATTCAAACCTAAAGCTCTGAGATTTTGCTACATTTACATTCAGAAGAATTTATTTCTTCATCATTCTCAGTCTCGTGAGGTGTCTGGCTTGAGAGTGGTGAACACTGGACTGCCCATGTTGTTCACTTTGTAAGATATTTTGCTGGATAGAAGCTCCAGGAGACAGTCTTCGATGTCATCTGCTGTTTCCGTCAACAGTTGTTTGGGACACATAGAGCTGTAAAAGCCCTGCAAAGCTCTTGTAAAGGCTTCCCCAGTCACTGATTTGCCAGTTACTCTATTCTTGATGTGGCGAGTGGCAGTTTTACCAGTTTCCGGGTCAGTTTCCACTTCCCGCAAGATCTGCATCTTCCTTCCAGAAGTTTGGCATAGTAACATTTCTGTTCTTGGCAGGCCAGATAAGTGAAACATGTTCATACACCTTCTAACAGTCCTCTTCGGTACGAAGGATAGACTGTGTCCTCATCTGTTTCACTGTTGAAGGCCGAGGAAATATTCATGTCCTCATCAATGATCTTCAAAAAAGTAATAAGTTGCATAAATGATATGTATATGAAGTTTGGAGTACCAGAAAAAATGGACAGTAGTAAGTTATTTGTCCCATAGTGGAAACCATAAACCTTAGTTTGACTAATTCACATTGAGTTTATTTTATAGAATAAAATAATCACCAGTATTTGACACCTTTATTTTAAATTCCAACTTGACTATGCTGTGGTAACGGGAACTAGACAATAATTGATTATTTGGGGCAAGTAATTTCCTATCAAACTACATGGAAGACATCCCGGATTTAAAAAGACTTATCACAACAGTTGTGCATTGAAGGGTGCATTAAAATAAAAGGCAGTATCATGAGCAAAAAGTACTTAGACTGTATTGTGAACAGTTGTGCACTGAAGATTGCATTGAAACAACAGGCAGTACCATGAACAAAAGGTATATATCTTTCGATATTATGATGCATTTGAAAATCCTATATTCACACGCATCTTACATCATGCCTATTAACCGACCTACTTTGCAATAAATTGATGCTTAGTGCCAGAACTGTCTCCAAACAGTCACTCTCATGGTCCCAGATTGATCTTTGATATTGAAGGACAGAAGTGATACTTCTTCATGCGTCTTCCGGGCCATTACTCTCCCCATCTGGTTTAGCTGAAGTAACAAGGTGAATAGACATCGGTCAGGAGTGTTAGATTTACATCCCCTCATAATGTTTATATAATTTACAGGCCAGTGCTAGGAATTCCACTGCTCTAGCTAATTTGGCTAGAACTATGCTGAAGTTTTCAGCCATACACTGTCTGTCATAGCCAATAACTGTATTCAAAACCAAATATTACAAAGAACACCTGGTACAAATGACAACAAAAGAGCTGGTGTTAAAAGTACAAGGACAATATTGTGAACATGATTTTCAAATCACACAGATAATAAATAATTTGAAGTATCAATATTTTCATGCAACATAGGGACTTAGTGACTGCATTGAAATGATAAATTCACAGAAATTTTCATGACATTGATATGGGTCAGAGAATTGATGAGTGTCTTCCTTGCCTGTTTACCAGACCTTCAAGTGCTTGGAGGAGGAAGTTATGGCAACACCATCCAAAACAACAGTACCCATTTGGTCTGTTCCCCGAGGAAAAGGTCCTTGTTTTAAGTGTATGAAATATGCAAAGACATATCTTCACAACTTCCCCCTTGGCATTCACTGGTCTTTTTGTTGGGGATTTTCTTATGCTACCTATTGACACATAAACACTCAGCAATGCTTATGCGTTGGTCTGGACCTCTGCAGGAATGTCAACGTATTGTGTGGTGTGTAAGACTGTTTGTTAAGGTTCCCCCTGACATGGAAGAAATTGCTGATTCTGGAAAATAAGAAGTAAGGGAAAATTAGATGTTGTGTAACAGCAAAACCAAGTACCAAACAATAAAAAATATATCATACTGATAATTCATATCATGCATGTACAATCTCTGTTGACTCATTAAATACAACCTCGTTGTGTTAGCAGACCAAAAACACATGTATGTAAAACCATGGAAATCAACAACTATATTTTCCTCAAGACTTTGCCTTTTATTGTGCCTTCGCTGCTGCTGGCAGAGCATTCTGTGTGAAGTAGGCCTTGATAGTAGCTGTTGAGTCACCTAGCACAACCAGAGTATCAGGACAAAGTGAGTAAATATTTGTATGATATATCGCCCTGATTATTTAAAATCATGACAAAGTGACTGAATAAATTATTTTACCAGTTTACATAGGGTACTACTAATTACATGATGCATGAAAGATATTTTGCATCAGTTTGTTCAAGACTTGCCTGAAGCGCAGACCTAGTAGGCAATTGTTTTTGATGGCCGATCGATGGGCCACCAAAAACAACATTGGCCACTGGGTCTGTTCTTCAGGCAAGTTCAAGGCAGCAATTAACATGTACAAGCAGTACATTGGTAGTCATTGTATTTGAATAAATGGTATTCTGTATATTAGAGAGTTGGAGTTGAGGAGACATAAATCAAGGAGTGAGGGGATTAATCATATTGTGTTGACTACAGTCGGTCATATTCATTCAAGACAGATGGATCCGCACAAATCAGTTGGGGACATACATCAATAATATGAACACCCTCCAGTTCACAGACTCTATTTAGTGCTATATGCGCCTCCCCTGCTTGAAATAAATGTTTACCTAATGATATAACTGCACTGTCCAGAATTAACCCTTAGCCTTGTGCACTGTGCAAGCCCAGCATGGTGTCAAAGGAAACGTTATTTGATCAATAAATCTGCATTTGTAGATGAATTCTTGCGTGTAAAGTGTCATTGGAACACTATTATCAAAGGAAGGATTTCTAAAACTAGTGCCAATTGTATTGTCATCAAATTTGACATAAACAGTGTGTTATTGTCCAGGTTCTATAAATAGATTTTTGACAACACCCATGGCACCATTTACCAGCCCTTGTTCTGTGCACAGATTTCTAAGCAACATTCCTCTTGTACCAACTGAAAGTTTCAATATAGCTGGTAAACCATCTGCATTTCGGGCATCAAGTGGCAGTAAGTCCGGTGATACAGTTGCACCAGGTGTACTTACAAAGGATGAAAATGTGTGTAATGCAGCATAAGTTTGGTGCTGAGTGCTTAAATTATTTTGAATGTGATCATTATATGTATTCACATGATTAACAGTTGCACATTTATGAATAATTAACATAGAATCAATTAATCGATGTTTGTTTAGTAATCTAATGTTTAATAATTTAATATCACCTGTCGTAAAGTCAACCACTTGCAAACAATTTAAAAATCCAAGAAAATTGTCTTGTCCCGATTGTCTTTTATTGAGAGTTAAAATACAACGAGTGATGAGAGGCCATAGGAAATTATCAGTGAATACGTAACGTCCATGGACCGGGCTTCATTGAAAAAAATCCCCAAATAATATAATATTATATTCACCCGGGGCCACCTTATTGTCAGTTATTGTACAAAGCCGCTGATGAATGAAATTGAAAGTTCTGTAACTGACCATTGAAATTTCATCAACTACAATGGTACGGATATTTCTGAATAAAATGATCTAACGTTTCAATATAAGAGGCGAAAAATCGTGATATGTTGGAACATATTCGCTTTGTATCGGCAACTTGAATACAGAATGTAACGTATAGCCATTAACATTACGTGCTGCTACTCCAGTAGGTGCTGTGACTATCACTGGATTTGAACCTGGATGTTTTGGGTTTGGTAAGAAGGGCTTCCCAGTCCCTATATTGCAAGCGCAAAATATGTGCCTAGGTTCAGAAGTGACATTGGTGAAATAAGCCTGGAGTGCATGAAATACATTGAGTCGATCAGCAGTTAGTTACTGTATTTTTTGTTCAAGTGCTTGTAGATCAGTTGTGCACAGTTGTTGGCATTTTAGATCTTCATTTTGCAAAAATCGCAGACTAGCCTTGATTGTAACAACCATGCAACATGTGCTTCATCTTGACAAGAGAATAATCTACCCTGAAATCTAATCTCAGCGGAGGAGCCTACGCTAAATTTGATGTTCAAACACCTAATTTCCATTCCTACTTAGATAATCATAGTCGTATCACAAACAATGACATCTTTTTGTAGTCTTGGGCCGTTTTGGGGGTCATGATGGCAGATCATTATGTTAGATATTGTAAGTAACTTCAGCACACATCTGCGCCAACGAAGCATTACAGGCGGACCACGTGGTGTGATGTGTTAGCTTCGGTCCAAATTATATGTTGGAAACTTTATTTATCCTCTTTGATTGCGGCCATCTACCACAGTTGTACCGTTGTAAGCACAGGGTCTTTCTTGTAGTGTACAGAACAAGGTAAATTATCATTTGCCACGTGGAGGGTGCTATTTGTATGCATTGGCCCACATCGGGCGATTACTGCAATAAATATTTCATTATTTCATGAACATACCTCATCCTGTGAAGGTTCTGGCCGCTCCCATCCATGAAAATTTTACCATATTTTTGGTCATTGTACATTTCTCTTGTACCTCTATGTACTTTATTGAAAAATTATGATTCAATGCTGCATGAAAAGTTGCACAAAATTGAACCTTGAAACTTTAATAGTGGAACTTCCGGCGTAAGGTAAATTAGCAAAGAGTCGGTAACAGCTCCTGCGGCAAAAGTTGGCGGCTACATTGGTGAAGGCCGTGTCTTTAAACATCCCAATGTACACATGGCGTTTAAACGGTTATCTATCGCGCCTAAGTATGGCCAGTACCATATGTGACAATGTAACTTGCATGGTAAATGCGCCATTAGCCTGGAACCCTTGTCAATCTCTCGCTCACTGCCCAGCGCTGCTTTGGTTTGCCGAACGCTCATGCCACATGCTGAAGACAGTATCCCGCCTAGTGCCTCAGTAATGGCTGCGCCCGCAGTTTGAGGTTTCACGCCAGTAATTCAACCAGTGAAAACATAACAGAGATACCACCTTGCAGTTCATTACATGGCTTACAAACTTATATGCATTATACACCAAAATGTTTGTAACAATTTTTTACATCAAATAAATACCAGAAAATATGGAAATGAATGGGATTTCTTTTTTTTGCAAATTGCCATGGCAACCAGCTTTGCGTAGTACTACTTGAAATATCATTGCGCGGACAGTGTTGACTCCAGCTAAACCACTGTGTATACTGGTGCCAGTGTACATACCTTGAAAATATTGATTTGAGCTCAAAGTGGACATTCATTTCCACAATCAAGCTCAAACCTGCTTTTCTGACAGCAAAGTTATTGAAAATGCAGATCCTGGCATTCCTAGGTCTGATATTATATTTGCATTCTCTAATCATGTTACCTCAGCACAGGCATGATTAACCCCATGGAACCTTGACTCACGGTAATTTTTCGGCCGCAGCCGTACACAAAAAATAAGCGTTATTCTCTTTGTAAGTTTAATTTTGTTGCTTCGGCAGCAGCCATGTGTGACTACCTTGACAGGCTTTACTAATGTTGCGTTTGCATAGAGTTTTTAATAGGGAAGCAATTTTCAGATTTTACATCCACATTAGTGACGTCACTAATGAATTACAGGAGATAGCGATGGCTATCTGACCCCTCACTTTGTGACTGGCTTCCAACAGCCCACATCAGCGCTCCTGCCCAGCCCGTTGGCTCGGATTACAGTTAGTTTGGTTTACCTTTGTGCAGCAGTGTTCCTCGTTTTTTCTGTTTTTTGTTTTCTCATTTGTTTTCATGGAAAATTCATCCATGGATATCCTTATGGGTGGGAAAGTAAATTCCCCAAACTACAATGAAGACCCCAATGGAACACCTACTTGTGTCTCTGAGGACAGGAGCATGCAGGAACCGTCTGCTATGCAGTTGTTGGCAGGCCTGCAAAGTTCCATGGGGCAAATTGCTCAGGCCATGAACAATATGGGCCAGGCTTGGCATTCACTGGCAAAAAACCAAGGGCCAAGTCCAGCTGTGAAAGAGACCAAAAAGGACCAAGTGGACCTAGTATCTCAAGCACTGGCAGATGATGATTATGATGATGATGCAAGTGAAACATCAGATCATAGTGATACTGTTATGGTGCCTGAAGATGACCAGGCAGATGATGACTATGATAACGAATTCTTAAAGGAACTTCAGGCCACACAGGCCGGATCAGATGAGCTGGGGCCTGAAGTACGCCCACACCTGGCCACTATTGTGCACAGTGAATTCACAGGTTCTTCACTATTGGAAGGTGACGTATTAAAAATGAAAAACAAACAGTACCTGAGGCCAAAGAACTGTGACAAACTAAAAGTGCCACTTGTAAACCGTGAAATATGGCGGAAAGTGAAGCCAGGGCCGATACTGCAAAGAGACAAAAAGTTCAGGTTCAAATGGAGCAGATCAAAGCTGGCGTGGCAGTCACTCTTATTACGCAATAGATTTTGAACATCAGGAAATGATTAAAACACACAAGCTTGCAAGGGAGATCCCTGCACTGGCCAATGTAAATACGCAAACACTGGTACAACAGGGCGCTGATGTCTTAAGCTACCTGGGCAGGGCCAACCATGCTATTAACATGCTGCGATGCGAAAATTAAAGGCCTGTGTTGAAAAAGGATTACAGCCCACTGTGTGACAACACTGAGATACCTGTTACTAACTTTCTGTTTGGTGATCACTTGCACAAATCACTACGAGATGCCAAGCAGGTGCCAGCTCTTGGCAACACGGCAACCACAAGTGGTTACAAATCACCACACCAGCCAAAAAACTACCAAGGCCACAACAACCAGAACAAAAAGTTCAGCAGACACAAAAACGTCCAATACAACAATCAGAAGCGGTGGCATGCCGACAAGTCCAATTAAGACCAGGTGAATTGGCCTGTGGAGCAATGGACTCAAAATGTGTAAGTGCCCCTTTGTGCATTATTTCAGTTGAATCTTATAAAAGTCTACAAGGGTTTGAAAATGTCTTACTTGAGAGTCTGACATTTTCAAGCTGGCAGAATTGCACAGTTTCTTAAAAACTGGAAAAATTGACTCGGGACAAAGAAATCATCAGTATGGTTAGAGGAAATGGAATCCCATTCACTGTTGAACCATGCCAAGATATGGCACCAAAAGCACTGTCTCTCAGCAGAAAGGACAAAATTATCATTGATACGAAACTTAAAACACTGCTACAGAAAAGCGTAATTGAGATAAGCCACCATGAGCAAGGTGAATTTATACCTAATGTTTTCACCAGAGAAAAGAAGGATAACAGTTTTCGGGTTATTTTCAAAGTAAAAAAACTGAATCAAGTTATTGAATACCAACAGTTCAAAATGGAAACTGTGGCCACGGCCATATCCCTAATGACCCCGAACTGCTTTATGGCTTCCATTGACTTAAAAGACGCATATTTTTGTGTCAAAATGGCACCATGGTGCAAAAAATACTTGAAGTTCATTTGGAATGACCAACTGTTTCAATTTACTTGCCTGGAACAAGGTATCAGCTGTGCCCCCAGAGCCTTCACAAAACTGTTAAAACCAGTGTTTGCTCACCTGAGACAAAGAGGTATTGTCTGTGTGTATTACATTGATGATATTTGTCTATTTGTGGACTCAATAACAACTTTAATTGAAGCAGTACAATATACAGCTAACTCACTGAATGACCTGGGATTCATAATGCACCCGGTAAAATCTGCATTCACACCAGTGCAACAGCTGCAATTCCTGGGTTTCATTTTAGACTCTGAGCTAATGCAAGTTTATTTACCACAAGATAAAGCTGATCGTTTGGTCCTAGCCCGCAACAGATTGTTATCTGCTACACGGCCCACCATAAGAAAAGTCAGTGAAGTAATTGGGTTGGTAGTATCGGCTTTCCCAGGAATGCTTTATGGGCCACTGTACTACCGGTCACTGGAAAATGATAAGATCAGGGCTCTGAAGGAAAGCCATGGGAACTTTGATTTCAAAATGGTTCTGAGCCTATGTTCCCGTGATGATTTGCGGTGGTTTGTGGATAATACACACTCGGCTGTTAAACCTATCTACCAGGGGGACCCTCAGCTGACAATCCAAAGTGTTGCATCCTTGTTGGGATGGTTTTGTGTCTTGAAAATAAACAGTCAGGCGGTGCTCAATGGACCCCAGAGGAGTCAAACGCTCATATAAACATCCTGAAACTGAAAGCGGCTTTTATAGCCCTGCAATCAATTTGCAAAGATATGACAAATATTCATGTAAGACTGATGTAAGGTAATGTCACTGCTGTCACCTATACTCGTGAAATGGGTGGTTCAAAATCGCTTGTTTGTAATGAGATTGCAAGAGAACTTTGGTTTTTGGCAAAATTCCGAGGTATTTGGGTGTCATGCTACCATGAGCCAGGGGTCCAAAATGAAGTGGATTACCACAGCAGACACTTTAATCCCGATACTGAATGGAAATTAAACGCCACAATATTTGGCGACATTGTGAGATCCACCAAGTTCAATGTCAATGTGGACTTATTTGCATCGCGACATAATTTCCAGCTGAAACCTTATGTTAGTTTTCAGCCAGTTCCAGAGTCAATGGCCATAGATGCTTTCAGCCTTAATTGGTCTCATTATAATGGATAAATTTTTTCACCATTCAGCTTACTGCCGAAAATTCTCCAGAAGCTGAGAGAGGACCGAGCCAGTGCACTGGTGATAGCACCCTGCTGGGAGATCCAGGCGTGGTATCCAAGATTCTGCCAGATGGCAGTAGGCCTACCTGTGAAGTTGCCAACAAGGAAAGACACCCTCATACTAGTGACAGATCCACAACAGGTGCACCCACTATTCCCCAAGCTACAACTTATGGCCGCAGTGCTATCAAGGACACTTTGAACTCACGGCCTGATATACAACTTGATAGGCCACAATGTCAATTATTCAGTCTTCATACAGAGACAGTACATGTACACAGTATGCAGGTTACATAAAACGCTTCAAAGAGTTCTTTCAAAAATCATAATGTGGATTACATCCATGCCACAATTAGCCATGGATTAAATTACCTGACCATGCTTTTCAATTCTGGTCTGGGCTACAGTGCAATCAACACAGCCAGGTCAGCATTGTCCAGTGTTATCATCCCAGCAGATGGTATAACTTTCGGCAAACATCAGCTTGTGGCTCGGTTCATGAAAGGAGTGTTCCACAGGCGTCCTACACTCCCTAGATATAAATCAACATGGGATGTCAACATAGTGTTACGTTGGTGCAAATCTGTGCCCCTTTCTGGCATAACTTTGGGACCTCTGACACATTAACCCTTCTTCTGGCTCTGTTGACCAGCCAGCGATTACAAACACTGCAAGCAATTAATTTACAAACTTTACACATTGATGACAAGTCCATAATTATATATGTAAACAAGCTGTTAAAAACATCTCGGCCAGGACAACACTTGGCACCAATTACTCTCCAAGCCTATCCTGATGCACACCTATGTGCAGTACAACATATGGCAGTTTATCTGCCCAAAACAGCAGAATTTAGAATGTCTGACCAGCTCTTGCTCACTACAAAGAAGCCATATAGATCTGCCGCTAAGGACACTATTAGCCACTGGCTAAAAAAGTGTTTAGCGTATGCAGGGGTAGACACTGTCACTTTTTCTGCACAGAGCACAAGGTCTGCCAGTTCATCTGCAAAACAGGCAGCTGGAGTACCAATTGAAAACATTTTACAAGCCGCAGGCTGGTCAAATTCATCCACTTTTGAAAAATTTTATAACAAACCTGTTAAACAAAATATTATGTGTGTCGGAGATTTTTTGACAACATAGTTTTTCTCAAAAAAGAAAATTTCTTCAGACCATTGACATATAATCATAATGGAATTACCGTGGTATGGGTAGTCTGGGCTACCTTTTGTGATTAACGCCGTGAGGTATTATTTTGTTTCATTGGGTTTTTTTTGAAGTTCTGGAGCAAAATAAATTGTATTAACTAGTCTTCAGACTACTTTATTTGGGTTCTACTTGGGCTCCCTCATGGCTCTAAAGTCTCCTGTAATTCATCAGGGACGTCACGAATATGGATGTAAAATGTAATAATTAAACGAACCTACCTTTGGGAGGTGAGGTTTGATTGTGATTTTGCAATCACATTAGTACAGGCACGTAGAATTACAGGCCCACCCTATACATATTTTTCTCTTCTTTCTTCCCTTCCCTTTTTTTTTATGAGGTTCACCCAAGCACTGAATTGTGAGGGGTCAGATAGCCGTCGCTATCTCCTGTAATTCTACGTTCCTGTACTGATGTGATTGTAAAGTCACAATCAAACTTCACCTCCCAAAGGTAGGTTAGTTTAATTATTACATTATAAAGATATTTTCCCACTTCTTTTACCTTTTTGTTCCATCTTTGGTTTTCATTACACCTAATGTGCAAATGATGCATGGAGATACTTCATTAAATTATGTCCGACTTGTTGCTCCTTACTGAAATTGCAACAAATATGCAAGATCAATTAAACAAGAAAATTTGGCAACAGTGTGGCCAAGTGTGAAATTACCACCTTTGGTGATGATTTCTCATATTCTTGGTCCCTAAAAGTAACTTTTTTTATAATCATTTCTGCTATTTGGTTGTGTGTTCTTCGTCCATGTGAAACAAGAAAGTACTCATGATTAAGGGGGAGTATGATAAGGCAGAATGCTAAAGAAGCTATTTTTGACTGTTTATGGAACTGTTTGTGTCTGAGCCTGGGGTTCACAAGTGGTCATTACCCCAAAATTGCAATGTTTCTAAACAAAGAAGACAAAGCACAGTGATTTATATATATGCCACAGCTAGCATAATATCTTAAACTTGTCAGCTTTGTGGCAGATAAAAACTGCATAAAGGTATGTGTGAACTTTGTATTATTGTAAACAAGGTATCAGTTTGGATTGTTTGATTCTAGGATAGGGAATTCAATATTTATTATATTAATGTGGGTTTGTTGACATGCGCCTCAGTTAAAGTTGAGCATGTTCTATAACCAGAGACAAATCCATAGTTTGAATGACTGAGTTGCTTGCAACGACTATTCAGACACTTTTTCGCAAAGTTGTAAATGAATTACCATCAGACTAAAATGTTCATCCCTTCACACTGCAATATTGCAATTAATATACATGCAAATTACATATGTGTGTCAGCTTGTCATGATTTAGGTGTTGCTATCCATAAACATGTGTTGCTTCTGTATTAATAGCTTGATATTCACGGTTTTCATATGCATATGCTTTACTTGTATATCAACTGTTCGTGATTTTGAAGCATTGATATTCACATACACGTGTTATATCTGCGTCCCAAATTGTCATCACCACAAAATTGGTATTTGTATGTGAGCACTGCCTATATATTGACATATTATCAATGTACATGCATTTCATTCATATCTTAACTGCTCATGACTTTGTAGAATTGCAGTTTATGAACATAATAATGAGTTCCATTAATACCTCAATATGTTTTGTTTGAAATATTATTTTATATATGCCTGTTTTTCACCTGTTTGTGACTTTGAGTCACTGACATTCACATGCGCGTGTTGTATTTGTCTCAAACTGCCGTGAATATAATGCTGGTGTTCATATGTATGTATTGCATATGTATTGACATGTCAATATATATGCATCGTTCTCACATCTCCTACGAATGCATTGCTGTTCGTCCACAGGAAGACGATGAGCTTCACTTATATATTGAAATATAGGTTCGCATGTGCATGTACTGCCTTTGTCTCCCTCCTGTCATGATAACTATTCACAACTTTGAAACATGGGTGAACATGAACATATATTCAGTTATATTACCAGTGGCCATGAAGGATAAATACTAATTTTGGAAGCACTTACCACTGCTGTCATTTTGTTCTTAGAGGTAAAAAATAAACTGTGAATATCTTCATGATTCCCCCCCCCCCCCCCCCGTAAATCAGCACTGCAGTGTCATTTGCAGGCCTAAGAAATCCTACCAGTGGATTTGTTATGAATCATAGCAGATCTAATATGGAATTATAACAGGACAGTGTATTTGTATTCTTTATTGCAACTGTGTAAAAGTTAGTGTGGTAGGATCCTCGATCTTGTGATGTTGACTGTATGCCTACCATTATGTCGAGAGAGGCCAAGGTGGTTTAAGTTGCATTTCACCCAGATACCGTATGTTTGTTTTAAAGCTTGTCAACTTCTGTGAAGCATAAGCTTGTCAGTTGTTGTTGTTGTTCTTTCAAGCAATTGGAAATATTTTGTCTATAAAATTGAATGCATTTCATAGGAAAGTAGTATAAACACATACTTAGAGTTCACTTTTGACATATACTCTAGATGTGCTCTCCCCTTCCCAATCATCTCATTCCCCTGGACCTGGAAATAGAAGCCCTTCCTATGGTTCATCAAGTATGGTATTGGACCCTACTACATTCTTGTAATCCGAAAGACGGACCAACACACAAACCCCAGCCAGTAAGAGATAGAGTAGAATCCAGTATATGCTCTATTTAAAATGACAACTAATGCAGGAACGTCAGGGGCACTAAAGTGTAGACATATTTGTTTTACATGGATTGTGAAAGAAGTCAAGTATTGACTTATTGAGTCGAGTAAAGTGGTAGGAGCTTTTTTCCACATGCTGCCCAGGACGAGAATCAAACCCGGGTCGCAGAGGTGCAAGGCGAGCGTCTTACCGCCTTTCACCTCTGCGACCCTAACAGAGCTAAGTCGTGACATCCTGGAAACTTTGAGACTTGGAACCCATCTTCACCTAGGAAATTTAAACTATGTGACTACTCTGGATTCATTAAATTGTCAACCAGGCCAACCTATAAAAATAGGACTGGGTTTAGAAAAGTATAGGACAAGGGTGAACTCCAGAAATCTAGTTTTAGGGACACACTGAAATGAGGCTTTAGACTAAATGTCCTTTCAGCAAGTTTTTTCTTTCTTTCCTTCTTTCTTTCTTTCTTTCTTTATCTAGATCTGCCCCCACCACACCACCACTGCATCTGCTAGCACGCAGTTGACCATGAGTCGTGACGTATTTCGCAAGGCAGTTATAATTGCGTGGTGCCTGGAATGACTGAATACAAGCTTACATTTATATTTGATGTGTTATATATGTTATACTTCCTTTTTCTTTAGTATGACATGACGTTTTAATGCCAGTATCAAGTAAGACAATTCCATTACATTTGTCTCATGTCCTTTTTAATCATGCTGTCTTACAATCATCATATAATTTAGACTTCATTTGTCGGAATATGTGCAAGAAAAAACTCATATTTAACCAAGATATAGTATTATCTTTCATCGTGATAAAAAAATAAGACGTTGACACTGAAACAAAGAAAATCACGAGTTCCATTCATCAAAGGAACCGATAAACACTCCTGCGTGCAAAAACATTAGTTACTTTTAAAATTAAGCACATTCTTGAACATTGCGCAGAAACTAAATCTTTGGCAAATAATTGTATGGGTGAATGACTGGCTACATAATGTTGGCCTGCAAAAGCCAGAGGCGGAGAGCTAGCTGTTTTTAAACAGCAAGAAACAGCATGTGTTCGCTGAAATACTGCGATTTATTTATTATGAGGATCTGATGCAAGTGTTGACAAGTGCAATCCTGATTATACATAGCAAATCATGGTGAAAATATCCTGCAATGACCTTCTATCTTTCTGAGTCTTTTGAGCAATCTGCAGGATGTGTTATGCTTTTTTTTCTAGTGTTTTGAATACACTATATACTAAGCAAGGATTATTCTTATGTTAGCCACGGTATTACCCTACTTAATGTCTCATAAGCAGACTACATAAAGACCAAAGATATTGATGCCAGGCTTCTTGGGGCTTTATGTGCCATCGTTAGAGAGCACATAAATGACATGAAATGCAAATTTGAGAGTGCAACGCCATAATTCGTGTGTGGATGAGTAACAAGTTCGACAGGCCTGAACATGTGCTAAAAATATTGATACAACTAATGCCTTGTGTGAACCATTTAATAAAGTGATAAGAATTTCCAATGGCATGACGGTAGGTGGGGTATGCAAACGACGTTGAATTGAATTCGTCAAAGCCCATTGGCAGGCTAGAGATACCGAAACAACTACAAGTGCCGCTTGCCATCGTTTGCGCCAACACAAAGACGCGGGCATTATCAACCGTTTTGTGGTCCTATATCAGCACAATAAACGATTAACCAGCGCCACGTACCCCCAAAACAACCCCAGACAAGTTATCTTTGTCTACATACGTGTCATCTGTTCTCCGACCACTCAACAAACGAAATATTTCACCACAGACAGTACCTGCCATTCCTGCCTCAATAAATTTAGAGATTTTAGATTTGCCTGTTTTGCTACTTAATTTTACCTTTGACATCGTGCTGTTTTAATACTCACCTTTCAGACATTTTAGGCTTACTTGTTTTCTGTCAGGTTAAACCTCCGGGGGCTATCGGTAGCAAGCAGCGGTTCCACTATTTGTCATTATCTCTGTTTTTTGTATTTATTTCATGTACTGTCCGTTGTCCTTTATGCGTAGCACCAAATAAAGTCATATCAAATTACAGCAGCCTGCGGCAGCTACAAGTTTGCAAATTATACTTATAATCCTGTTTAGAAAATAATACTTTAGAACACATGTTTTGGACCTAAAGTCTAATGATTTTCATCCTTTACTAACATGCCTAAGTACACATTTACTTAATTTTTAGATTAGATTAGATTAGATTAGATAATTACGGCTTGGTAGGAAATATTATTCCATATAAGCCGCTCACGTAGTTCATTACACAATTGTCATATTGGGTTTAAGAGGATGATCTAGTGCTCTATAAGTATACAAAACTGGACGGTCCTTAAAATGTGAATCTAACTTATTTTTAAATGTTAATATGTAAGGAGCATGTACAATGTCACTCGGTAATGCATTCCACCAGTCTGAAATCCTTTGACCAAAGAAATATTTACGGACATTCGAAATGTTCCTTATTTTTAAGAGTCTCAATGAGTGACCTCTAGATCTTGCATTTTCCAGGAAGGGTGGTAAGCAGGTATCCAGATCATAGTATTCCCCATGCGTGTACTTGTAAGCAAAAATGAGGTCACCTCTTAATCTCCTGTAAACCAGAGTAGGCAATTTTAGTGTTCTCAGCCTGTCCTCATATGATAAATCACTTAAACCTGGTACCCTCTTGGTCGCTCTTCTCTGGACAGATTCAATCAACTCAACCAGTCCCCCCTTCCCTGGAGACCATATAGGTGCAGCATATTCCAGATGTGAACGAATCATACATTTATAAAGAGGTAGGAAGGTTTCCTCATTGATATATTCAAAGGATCGCCACAAAAGACCGGTTTATTTGATTAGCCTTTTTCACTATGTTATGTATATGATCATCAAATGACAAATCCTTACTGATTAACACCCCTAAATCTTTCTCAGCGACTGATTCAGCTAGATTAATATTTCTATCTGAAGAAGTCATTTCATATTGATAGTCAGGATGGCTATTTCCTAATCTCAAAACGGTACATTTTGCAGGTTGAAAAGTGAGTTGCCATTGTTTTTCCCATAGTTGTAAACGCTTTACGTCGTTCTGAAGCTCCATACAATCAGTAATGTTAATTGCAGGTTTAAACATTTTTATGTCATCAGCAAAAAGTTTAATGAATAATTGAACAACTTCAGAAATGTCATTCACATATACAACAAAAAGCAATGATCCCAACACACTTCCCTGAGGGACGCCGCTGATTACCTCTGACCATGATGAAGGAGCTCCATTTACGCATACTCTCTGTTTTCTGTCAGACAAAAAGTCACTTATCCATGATAATACTTTCCCAGTAATTTCGTAACTTTCTATCTTTTTTAGGAGACGTTGATGTGGGACAGAGTCAAATGCCTTTCGAAAATCTAAATAAATAACATCCACAGGCACTTCCTGCTCAAACCATTCAGTCCATTGGTCTAAGCATTCTAATAGCTGCGTAATGGTTGATCTACCTTTAATAAAACCATGTTGTTGTTTAGCAAACAAGTTAAATTTTTCCATGTGTTTCGTTATTTCAGCCCTTATAATGGATTCCAGCAGCTTCCATAGTACAGCAGTCAGACTAATGGGTCTATAATTACTTGGAAGTTGTTTGGGGCCCTTTCTGTGAATTGAAGTGATGTTGGCAAGTTTCCAGTCTTTTGGAATTTTACTTTCATTGATTGCCTGTTGAAAAATTAGTTGAATTGGATATTTCAGCACTGTTGCAAGTTCTTTCAATATTCTTGGATGAATGTTGTCCGGGCCCGCCGAGGTGTTTACTTTTAAATTTTTTAGTCTATTATATATGTCATCTACATCAATTTTGATGTCTTGCAACTCTTGAGTTACTACTTTCATGTTTACTCTAGGAATATTTTGTGTATCCTCTTCTGTAAAGACACTACTGAAAAATTCATTCAATATTTCAGCTTTATCATGATCAGTGCTAGCAATTTTTGACTGTTCAGACACAAGGTCAGGGATATTCTCCTTAGTTTTGGCTTTAGATTTGACGTATTTCCAAAATAATTTTGGATTTTTCTTAACAATTTGGGCAATTAGTTTTTCATAATCTTTTAGATCTTTTCGTGTTGCCCATCTTGCTTGATTTCCAGCCTGGGCATACTTATTATAGTCATCAAGTGATCTGGATAATTTATACTTTTTCCAAGCTTTTTGTTTCCTTCTTAGCTTTTTCTTCGCCTTGTGATTGATCCAGATTACTTTTGATTTTTTATGAGCTTGCATGATTTTGTGCTGGATGTCATTATTAATGACTGTGTTCAATTTCTCTGTAAAGATTGTCCAACAATCTTCAATATCTTTTCCCTGTAATAGTAAGCCCCAATCAATGTCCAGTTCTGTTTCCATAACTGAGTAGTTTCCCTTATCATAAAAATAGACTAACCTGTCTCTGTTGCTTGTTGATGAATAGCAATTAAAATTGAATGTAATAACTAGATGGTAACTTTTCCCCACAGGAGGACTAGTGTCAATATTACGTATCATATTTTCTTCATTTATAAAAAGTAGATCCAATACGTTTGCTGCTTGATTAATTTGATACCTGGTACTGAAGTCCAAATGCTGAAAAAGATATAAGTCTCTTGTCGCTTCTAAAAATATCCAGGCCTCAGAATTTGTTGATCTAGCTTGTCCACCGCCACTTTCCCAAGTTATTTCAGAATAGTTGAAGTCTCCCAACAGTAATAAATGAGAGTAACCATGTATATTGATATTTCTAATCAAATTGTTCAATTCTTCATTGTTGGCTGATGCAGAATTTGGACTACGATATATTGCAAGAATCAATACTTTGTCATTTGCATTGAGTTTGATTTCCACTGAAATAAATTCCTTAAACTGAGATGAATCCAACTGAAAAATGTAATGTAAAAATTACTCAAATACGACAGTATGTTCTCAAATGTAACAAATTTGACCCATTATGTTGATACATTAATCAGGGTAGGCAGCTAAATAGAGCTTTATTTATTGCTTGGAGAGTTTCAAAGTGAGGGGTAGGTGTCATCATGGGGTTTGTTTTACACTTATGGTGCTGGATGTCCATTATTGCAGTACTTGTTTGGATTTCCCTGGGTTCGTGCAGGTGGTCTAACTGTAAATGTTTATTTTATAATTACTGGGACAGGATATAATGCACCAGTTCGTTTCTACAGCAGCTACACACTGGCAGGCGGTTCAACTAAGGTGCCAACTACCCAGCTAAAAGGGTACATATTGTTTCAGGGGTAAGTCAAATCATTCTTATCAGAACTTGTATCATACAAATTTAGTAATTTTGTTTGGTTTGACAGCTATTCTTTATCCATATTGGAGCTCTGCATTTATAAGCAAAGCTTCACACATTTGACTAATGCATCATTTGACACTTTCATATATTTTTCATTTTTAAGTGGATTGTCTTTGCTGAATATTTAACTTAGACAAGGAGCCACTACTCAGAGAGACATCTACGTTTACAGGCTCCGAAACATGTTCTGAATAGTCACTCGTTGAAGACCCTTTAATTCATTTGGGATACATTTTATATCTAAAGACTGAGAAGTCAGCTGAGGTGATAATACAGAACATTCTTTTATGCCAAATTGTAGAAACGACCGAAATAAACAATTTTCTTTACAAATTTCAAACCTGAGATTTGTACTCGTCATGATAAATTATCCGTAAGATCATTAAAAGGTCTAACTCCCTCTTTATCTGAACCGCTTGCTTGCCTCAATAAAAAAATCAGCCTTATCTACGTGATCATTTCTTAAGAAACCAAAACGAAAAACCTTCAAAACCATCACCTCATTTCAAAACTACGATGGTACAATGTTGGAAGATCGTCCTGTCATATCTTTATTTACTAGCATGTAAAATTTTGTTACAAATATTGCACGGAAACAATTACATGAATACATTCTTTCCAGTTCACTGTTTCACAATTGTCGTCACATATTAACCAAGATTCACTTAACTGGGACTGTAACTTTATGATTCATCTGTGATCTGTGATCTAATTATGATTAATATTTCACACCAGAAAATAACCAACAGCTTTATTGTTAGATCTGCCCTAGCATTTTACACCTTGAATCATCGAAGTCTTCTTCATAAATTCATTTTTATGGCATAGCTCTAAACTTATTGAAATACTGCCTAGTAAAGAAGACCCAAATGCCTATATGAATGGCATTTGTGAAAATACATTGCTGATAAAAATTAGGGCTTCTCAAGGATGTGCCCGTGTAACTTTATCATTAATAAATTACACACACACACACACGTGGTCTCCATAAAATTATATTCGATACCGTGTGAATACTTCTTTACTAAATCCCCTCATATACCCAACCTCGACACTCAATCAGACTCCATAACTCTAGAGGTGAATAGTAGTAGTGTTTATGATTTATCAAGAGCAAATAAGTAACTCATTTTAGCCGAAAAAATTATACTGTTCATATGCAAATCACTCGTCTCATCCCATTTAAAGTATTGCCTTCAAGTTCAGCGTTACCATCGAGGTTGGTTTTTTTTTTTTTTGTTTTTTTTTTTTGATTTTTTGTTTTTGTTTTTTTTTTTTTGTTTTGTTTTGTTTTGTTTTGTTTTGTTTTTCATTGCATAATACCTGGAGTGAAATGTTAAATACGATGCTTACAATGACCAACTTTGTAAGTAATTTAAAATTTCAAAAATCTCATATTTAAGGATGATATCACTGAAATTCTATCATAGAGCTGAACGGCAGTACCCATCTATTTTCAAGGAATCTTTTACTGTTATCCATAAACAAGCCCTCACTTCACCCGGTACAGAGGGTATATCCACCCCTCATCGACCAATACATGGGAACCGACATATCGTATGAGGCACTTTACTTCCTAATTACCAGAAAATTTATCTCCATATGTCAAAGACAGAATCCACAGTCAAACCTTGTTTTTCATATTGTGATAAAATATACTTCCTCAATAAATAGGAAATGAGTACAATACCGAACTAATAACTATATGGCAATAAAATCATGGCATTGTTTTTCTCTCTTTTAAAAGTGTTTCTCAAATGTTTAGCAGAAAATCATTTTTCCCTGATGAAACCTGTATTCCTTGTAAGTGACTGCTTGTACTGTAAAATTTCGAAGCTTGACCTGGCAAAAGCGAAATATAAATTGTCAGCTACGATCATTCTGCCATTCGCTTGCAAATATGCAGACCTATATTTGTGGAATCTTTTTACATCATTTGTTGTATATGGGTATATGCTACACTATCTGCTTAATCATATTTTTGTCATATATGCACAGATGCAGCAAATTATCCTTTTGTCGACTGTACCCTTTTTGAGTCTACGAAAACTATTCAAAGGAGATTTTTCTGAGATACCGTAGTACAGTGTAGTGTGTTCGCATGTTATATTTTAGGCACCAGTAATTTGCATTTGACGGGCTTATTCATTACCTTTGAAAACAAGGGAACAAACTTATATTGAAACAAAATAAACACAAAAACGGCTTCACTCATGTATGGAACATATTGATCTAAACTGCCATGTACCTCATTGCAACATAAAAACAGCCGAGGCCAACTTGCTCCTACCTGAAATAATTAATCCCAAGTCCCCCCCCCCCTTCCACCAGGCAAACAGCTAATCCAAAAATATTCAGGGATAATTCCCTTATGTTATGCATTTACTTTTCGTAGATAAAATCAGTTTGACAAAATTATTGCCATTTGTTCATTCATATGTGGTAGTGGGTTTTCTGTTTCGTAGGCATTATCAATATGGTTCATGCAGAGTAATACATTCTTCAAAGTTTGCTCTCCAGAAATGCAAAGCGTACAAAAATAACTATTTTTCTAAATTAGTAGATACCGGCGTATGATATAATATAACGTTGGCATATATAAATTGCACTTGTACACAGCCCAAGACACATGGACATGATAGCTCTCTTTTTTAAAATCAATGAGGTTAACTGGCTGCTTTTTCTGGTAGGCATTATATGTTTCCAACTCTAATTACGTGTACAGCCCCAATTTCTCATTAATGTACAGGCATTTGTTTTCATATTTGACAGGGCAGTGTTACGGAATGTTTCCATATTGTGTATAAAGTAGGTGGTAAAAGTCATTGCCAAGTGGAGCATCAACAAATCTTTGTTTCTGTTTTGTTTTGTTTTTTATGTGACTGTCTCAATCATTATTATTTTAAAATTTTTGCATTGGAATATTTTACATGTATAACAGAGATAAGACAGGTTTGTTTGTTTTTATTTGCGGCTTAAGTGTAAACAAGAAAGGTCACATTCAAGCTATGGGTAAGGAGGTCGATGAAGGATGGTTCAAGATTTTCGTCATTTGCACAAACGTATAAACCGTACGCTGGGGGGAAGGGGTTAAAGGGTTGTACGCTTTTAAGGATGCAATAAAATGATGATCAGTTCACTGAAGCAAGATGGTCAGCTACGTTTGAAGATTTGGAGTATAAATCAGCACCATTTGTAGCAGTGACACAAACAAGTTGGAAAAAGATAACGGCGAAGGTTTTAATTCTCCCTCTGCTATGTATTTTATGGGGGTCGCTATTTATTTTATGGGGGTTAGTTGTTTATCACGCTTAATTTAATCTTGGGAAGACCCACAAACATGATCTTTAGTATCAGGGAATATGGACGTTTATTTATGGAAAGACATCGAATGCTCATTTCCGGTCAATCAAACTGCGTAGTTTTTGCTGCAGAAACACTTTTGTTGCATACATGTGACGATTTTATTCATATAAACATCTTAATTAACATCTAATCAATTGTTTTCGGTATATTTTTCAAATAACAATAGCAAAGCAGTGGTAAAATTGCGTATTTTTCGGCGTTTGCACGATTCTTTTGGGCCTTGGCAGTTCCAGCCATGTTTGGTATCAATGGAAACGTCAGCACCCTTGTCAATATTACTATACTAGTTTCCTATTGGCCTAATTTTTATATTTTTGTCCACCAAACGTGGGCATCTTGCATAAATTTACTATCTCCGAGTTAAAAAGCTAAGATAAGGAGGCGGCGACATTCTTGCCCTGTTTCAGCGAGTTTCTCTCCCTGCACAGGCGCTAATTGACCGAAAGATCGTTCAAGTAAGTTTGCACACGGTCAAGCATGCGCAATGCGTACTTTCAACAAAGCAGCGTGATGGAGCTGATCATTCAACCCAGTGGTACTTCTATGTTTTCATGTCACATAAGTCCCGAAATTTTGTGACATTTCGACAGTATATTTTTCAAAACATTCGGAATGTCCTTGGCGAATCACTGAAAGAAATACAGATAAGCGACTGCATGCAATCGATGTTAAAACGGGCACCTCGTGCACCGGTATGCATTATCAATCTATCTCTGCGATGGTCTGTACTGAATAAAAAATGTGTGTGCTGTTGTTGTTTGTAGAGATATCGCAATATTTATATAATTTTGGTGCTATTTCTCAATAGTTATAGTGGAAACGATTCATTATGTTGTACATCTGCAGGAGAATGCGCCATGTTGCCATATCTCGGTAATTACGCACACTGAAAGTGACGTACAGTTGATCTTTGCATGTGTTACAGTGGGTGGACAAACTTGCTTGCATGTATCTTTGGGCGGGTGTTTACGCCTGCAGCAGAAGAAGGGTTAACAGCCTTGTTTGCCTGGGTTGAATATGAAGCAATCAGAACAAGGTAAATAAACACAAAAATGCTGGTCTCATTGAGGTGATATTCAGGCTCTGTGCACTTGCAGACAATTACATCTCTGTATCCAACACAGACCAACCTCCAATTAAATGCAAGAGTCGAAAAAACGATCTCTGGTTTACTGCTGGGGGGTGGGAGTGCTAGTGATCATCATTTTTTTTTTTTAATGTTAAATTGTGCTTTTTGGGGGGGGGGGGGTCATGAAAAAGAGTACTGCATGTATTTCGTCACCCATTTCAATAATATTTATTCTGTGAAAACTAGCCTTATGTACAGCTCTGTTTATCAAATGACCTCTACACTCCCAAAGTTAGCGCATGATAAAAGCTAGTTCAGGGGGCATGACAACTCACTTTTCCTAAAGACAAAAGTGAGCTGGTGAACAGTATGGCTATGACATTGAAACATCTGCAGAAAAACATGATACTATCTATGAATTCAACTCGAAGTATTTTATGAAACCAGCATACACTGTAAATTCAGTTTTCCCAAATAACTGATGGGACCGAAACCAATCACAAAAGCGACACAGTGAACCTAAGGGTTATTAATACATAAAAGTTACAAAAAGACAAAAGGCCATAAACATCAAAACCGAGGGCACACTGTGAGTGTATGTTTTCTTTGTCACTAAAATCAAAACATTGGTTTCGTCACTGCTGGTAGATTCAAGTTAAATGCTACAATATTATTTTGGCACAGAAAAGAGAACGGTAGGAGTGCAAGGTAACACAAAAACAAAACAAAAAACGAAATAGATAACCGTATCCTCGTTAGATTGTTGTCTTGCCATACATGTCATCCCACAACCGAACAATCCCTCATATTTAAAAGGGTCCCCTCAGTTTGTTTTTATTTAGGACAGCGCAGTAGGTCACCATCAGCAGATTCATTATCAAAAACAGTAAAATTATCAAATGCATACACACAAGGTTGTGTTTAAAATAAGATTGTGCTTCAAGAAAATATGAATAGGCTCATTTCAACTGGATCGGATTTCTTGATACACAGTAAAAGGGGCATGTAGGAGCATAGAGAAGCAATTCAAATATCAAAATGTGGAATCTCTGAGGGTACGTTCCAACCATTTTGCGATATGGGTCACACCTACGTGCTCAAAGTGGAAAATATTTGAAAAAGTCATATAATATGTGCATTTCTTAGATTTGAGGTGGTAAGTAGGTAAAAATAATCTGACCTCACCGGTGAGAAAACATGGCAAGTAGATAATAAATGATCTAACCTCACAGGTGAGAAAAAAACAGACTTGGGTGTTTTCCCTGGACTAGCAACTTTGGGCTACTTTCATCCAAAAATACTGTTATTGTTAAGCACCGATAACACTTTTTGATTCTCATGTATAAATGTTTAATTTCTGTGTCTTATCATTATGTAATACCCTAACGTGTAAAAATTTCTGAAAAGAACATAACATTAAGTTTGATTCTGTTACCGAATAATATAAAGTTTTAGTACTGCAATTGATCTTGCTAAATTTCAGTTAAAATTATTAAATTTTACATAAAATTAAAAAACGATGTTCCAAAATATTTTACATAAAATTAAAAAAGCATGTTCAAAAATGAAATTTAATTGAGTTTTTGTTATCAAATGAAAGAATACATGACGGTCCCAAAAGCGTCTTTTATTTTTTTTGGGGGGGGGGTGGCTCAGTTCGTATTTTACGACTGTATATGTTTATGAAACCTTTAATATTTAAACACCCTGTAAGTTTTGAACTCCTTATCCAAAACGTAAAATACGGTTTGCGCTGGAAGTGTACCATATTCTTTCACACACAAAAATACTGTTTCCGATTGTCAGTGCAAGCGCTATGTTTTATTATTCCGCATGTAAGCAGGTAAGATTAAAGTTTTTCAGTTAAGCAATTAAAATTCAATCTCTTAACACTTACATAGATGACATTATCTTTAAAAGCTTAATCCAAAGGTATACATTTAAAAATATGTACTTTATATGATCTTAAATAAAATTTCTAGTATATATAGCTACATGTTTGGAGCAAATTCGTGTTTTCTGTGATGTAAAAGTGTTACCCACCCTTAAGCAATTAAACGATAGGTTAAGTGGATTAATCAATGAATGAAGAGGGAACAAGAAAAATGTAAGATTGTCAGTTTAATTCTTTCAAACGAGAAAAACACTTATTCATTAAAAAGCCACAAAGCACAGAGACACACACACAGACACACACACATTTATATATGTATATATGCATGCGTGTGTGTGTTTTGAAGCTAAGCTTACATAAAAGGTCCCAAACATTACAGTTTGTAGAAACAAGATACGTCTCGTTAGGGCCAATCATAAAACGGTGTTTATTGTGTGAAGCCACACTTTTCTTCAAAAGTTCCATTGTCATCAAAAGAGATAATAAGATGCCATTTACAGCTTCGTGTGTTGCACAATAACGGCTAAATTTTGGTATTAATATATGTTACATCATAAACTATTCATCTGAAGCATATCTTTGTCGAAGGAAATTGGATTTCTTATTTCATATATACAGGATAAAAAATGGAAAATTCACGGGCATTGAACGGTATAATATACACTAACAAAACAAATAAAGTTTCAAATTTCCATTTGCCCTCTGAAATGTGTATTGCTACGGTCAGAGGACACCATCCATGCCAATGCCTTAAAAATACATCAGCATGCCTGAACCAGTTCCATCGAAACAACATTTGCAATACCCGTAGTCTCACTCACCTAAAAAGCTGTCAAACAAAGCAGTGCCATAGGCTTAATTTCGCCTTCAAGGCTATGTGTGTTCCTTTTCTGGTATATTTTGTTGAGACTGTCTGCCTGACTCTAATTTAACAATATGTAAGAATATGTTAAGCTCAATGCAAATCGAAGTTCTGAATGGGCGTGTCCGTGACATCGTACACTAGTATATTGCTTGAGAAAAAATGCCACCCCCTACCCCCTAGTTCAACATAATGCACTTTTTATGACGATGTGTCTGGGGAATGTGTTTACTTTATTATACCTTTGCTTTTTACATCTCATCTGGGAGGAAATGGTGGTCCTTACATGAAGCTTTTGGGTTGTTGTTGTTGTTGTTGTTGTTGTTGTTGTTGTTGTTGTTGTTGTTGTTGTTGTTGTTGTTGTTGGGAGGCTGCATACATCAATAGCGGGTGTGACCAACACATTTCTGGAAGCAACCTTGGATCTACTTTGGCATGCTGCTTAATACTACCATTTCCGTAGTGGTGATGTGCAAGCATTCATCCTTCCACGAACCGCTCAGAACGCATTCGTCGAACCCTTATTCTCCCATCGGGAAAATCCAAGAACAATCAGGATCCATCATGCTGTTCCATTGGTTTGCAGTCCAGGCTGCATGTTCCTCACACCACTGTTCCTATCGTGTCTTGTGTGCAGGACTATGAGGGAAGCAAATGGCAGGGTGGTATGACCTCAGTTTGGCCACCACTAGTCTCTTGTTACCAATAGATTGTGATCCTCTCATAATGCATGCATGGTGCCACGGCTGATGAAATGTTTCGGTGGATAGATACCTGTGCCTCTTGACATGCTGGATCAAGTAATGGTCATCCATCCAATCTGAGAGTCTTGGTTACCCAGATCCAGCCTTACTATTACATCCTCTGGCTTCCTCTAAACGATCCCACCACCTTTTTACCAATGGCCTGGAGCACATAATTGTCCTTGGAACCTCCCAGTGGGAAAGGCCAGCCTGCAACATCCCCATAGTTCTGCCCCAGTCAAATTCAGACAGTTGTCAGTGACCCATATGCCATGGTATTGTGGATTCACATTGATACAAGTAGTGCCATGGCCCCCTTATAAAGCCCATAGGCACACCGATACCAGACACACTTTTAGCACCTCTCTGGCAGTTACTCGTTTTCAGGACATTTGTTTGTGAGTGACTAATCAGGCATACACTAAGCTATCCTCTTGATGTTATATAATATTCCATGCGACACCCATATTTTCCATATACAGGCATATTTAAAGCAGCAGATGTTTAACCACACGGGGTAGCATTTTTTTGCCATCAGTATATATGACCCTTGAAGTCAAGCAAATACCGGAAGAGATCAAAATTCTCGTGATCGCCGTAAGTGATATTAATCCAGCTTTATTTCAGGAAACAGTACATTGATTCAGTGTTATACTTATAAAATATGAATATTATAAGCATTAGGTGCAGTGCCTAAATTGTAATATCAGGGGGACCACACAAGTACCTAGTATAATTGGTATAATTTTAGCAAATAAACTTAAATAAAAACGTTTTTTGTGTCCCATTAACTGAGTATCAGATATATGTAAGCGTTTTTTTTTCAGTATTAGGGTGACCATATAAAAATATATATATCAGAATAAAGATACCAGACTTAGGGTAGGGGGGCCAGTGCTTGGTCTCCTTTAGTCTGCAGTCTGGCTAAGTCTTTCTTTTATGCAAATATGGACCCTGCCGTTACTGAAGTATTACATATATACATATTTATATAAATATATATATATATATATATATATATATATATATATATATATATATATATATATATATATATATATATATAAATATATATATATGTGTGTGTTTGCGTTTGTGTGTGTGTGTGTGTGTGTGTGTGTGTGTGTGTGTGTGTGTGGTGTCAGAGTACACTGCAAGCGATTTTCTCCATTACTTAAGCAATATGAAAATAATTCAAATTTAAATAAACGTTTGCGCAATTCAGCCCATTTCTCCTGAAATAAACTGTTTGCTGTTTTACCGAGGACATCCAAAATATGATCCGGTTTAGTAGTTCTCTATGGTGCAAGTCTCGTCCATTATAATTAAAAGTTTGGATACGGCATAAGTTCATATGACTGATGCTTGAAAAGGACAAAATACAGGTATTCGTTTCAAGTAAGGCTAGATAAGAATGATCCCTTCTGGAGAGACTTTCATATGAGACATTTATCAATTAACTGTCATGAGTTTTAATTGGTACTCTTTCATTTTTTGTGGACTATGATTCTGAATTTTTCACGCGAAAATTTCAAACTCAGGCATATATCATTGACAAGGAATATGTTTTGTTACAAAGGGTGTTGGCAGTCGTCCCTCAAAGAATTTTGATTCTTCAGTTAAGTCAGCTTTGTCATTAAAACTTGTATTCTTGCATTACCCCCACCCTCTAAAGGAATATGTTTATCAGAGAAGCAATCTTTAAATAGCATCTGTTGAGATTGAAACTTCAGAGCATCACCTTTATAATTCAATACGATATGTCGAAAAGTTTTATGGGCATAATCAGGTCCAGTAGAAGGTGACACGTATCTTTCCAGTATGAAAATACCCATTCGCTGCAAGAGGAAGACAGTACATTATTCATGGGGGCTACTGTACAATCTGTAAAATGTTGTTCCTTTTCATGTGCACCAGATGACAGGTTTTTTTTATAAATTTTATTCTAAAGCTAGTATGTTTGTCTATGCATGTCATCTGTAATTCATATCAATAAAATGAGCTTTTCATGGGTCCTGTTTGCTAATATGTCATGGTGAAAACTCGCCTTGAAAAGTTTGTCCGTATTTGCAATTACATGTATCCCCAGCATGCATAATGCATGTATTGTCATCAATCTTGGGGGGGGGGTGTTTTTGTTTTTGTTTTTGTTTTTGTTTTTGTATTTTCTCGGCAAACACTCAGAAAAAGCAAACCTCTGCCTTATTGGGTGTGGTCATGTTTTGGAGGGATTCCTGAAGCAGTATTCTCAATCTGATTGCAAATTTTTATGATAGATCGTAGGGATCTATATATCCCAATGTCTGCATATATACCTACAAGGTGTACTGTTGGCTGAGTGGTAACATGTTTGCCCCTACCTTCTGTTAACCAGAAATATAATTCGAGTTCTACAAGTGCTGGGTCGGTGATAAGATGCAATTCTTCTTTTATGCCTCTACTGATGAACATCCAACTCTGGAAATGATAATGTATGTATATTCTTTATTTCCTCCATTCGCTGAAGAGATACATGAATAAAATATTACATCTAGTGAAACGAAGAACAAGACACAATTATTGTATAATACAGGCTTGCACAAAATACATTAGATGGTCATGGTAAATAAGATATATAACTCAATGAAAGGGAGAATTGAGAATACTCATTTACATAAAACATTTTTTTAAAAAATTTTTTAAAAATTAAGGTAGATGCCATCTTTGGAGCATTTCAAAACATAACTGTCTTTCTTTTCTCTATTCCTTAACTGTCTCTCTGTTTTCCTTACTCTACATCAATTTACTGTATTGGCTGTTCGAATTTTGTACATATATGAAACGAAGGTGCATGTAATTTTCATGGTCTTAAATTGCTGCAACATAGCGAGGTCTCCACGAGTACTGCCATATATTTGACAGAGCTGTTGATCTACATTCAGGCGTTCAAAACCTGGAAAAATATTCATTACTTCTGTAAACATGCGTACTCTAATATAATGGTATCTGTCACAAATTAAGGTAAAGTGTCTAAGATTCTCTATTTCTCTTTGTTCACACATGTCACATAATCTCTGCTCTCGGGCTATCTGCTCCATTCTACCAGAATTTATTTTCAATCTATGTTCTCCAAAAATGAGTTTGACCATAAGAGTGACACATCCCAGTAGCGCTGGCTCATCACGTGCCAGCAACCACCACCTAGATGGTCCTATTTGTTCTATGACATGCCTAAAAATGTCTAATTTCGTGTTTAGCTGCATTGCAATTTCCCATCTTTTCCTCTCATCTTCGAATATTTTGTTTCTAATTTCTTGTTTCCATACACTTTTGCTAGGGAATACAGACCCACTGTTGAGTATCTCAAAAACACGTTCAAAAAGGTCATACTTGATTAGGACCCGTACTATACTTCCAGATACACAATGTGATAAACTAAGTGACCCCTACCTGAATTTATATAGATGTGTCACTAACAGATTTCTTTCCCTCGCACAGGCAGGTAATCTCATCAAATTACCGCAAAAGGTTAACTGTTTGAATGCGATTTCTCCCTCAACTGTATACCAACCCAGGGTACTTGACACTCCAGCATTTGCTGATTTCCAGGGGAGACTTTGAACACGTCTCGCCGCCTGTCTGTGTGTAACACCGAGTAAATTCGTCTGCCGATTTGAGAGAATCCATAACTGACTTCTGTACAACATAATAGGTAAACATATTGACTTGTAAATTCTTGCACCAATCAAAGGGTTAATTCCACCCTGGCGGATACCCAACCCTGTTGAAGCATATAGTGCACGTCTACTACTGCTGATACAGTCATTAATACTATATTCTTGCAGTCCATCTACATGGAAATCAACAACATGTGTATAGTTATCCTGCTCTTAAATGTTACTAGAGCCAATTTTAAATTTTCTTATTTTTCTTTGTCTCTTTCTGTCTTTTTTACTTTCATTAAATACAAGTACAGCTGATTTTTTTAATTATGTTCAAAACACCACTTTATACTGTATTCATATACACAAAATAGACATCTATTCAGCCCTCCACTAGTAAGTGATAACAAAGTCATATCGTCTGCTACTGTGGGCGAGGAAACATTCATGCCATGAATGGAAACACCATAATTACTATTTTCCATATGTGTAATGCTTACACTATTTTTAGTACTGGCACATGAAGTACTTCAGATTCATTGGTCATGCTAGGATACTTTCATAGTTTTTCATGATTCACTTTACTGGATAAAGTGGGCATAGTAGACATGGGGAGATCAGTATTCGTTTTAGATATTCCGGTTCCTGTTATATATTTGCCTTTCATGCACACTGTATATTGCGTGTTGTTAACTAGTTGTATCATTACTTCCAGTTTGCAATGTTGGGTAATTACACTAAGTCTCTGCTTTCATACGACTCAATTAAATATGGACAGACTGAATATTGGATTAGTAACAGTCCCTCCTAAATAAAATCAAATTTAACAATGCCCTTCTACATAGGTGACCATGTTTGTGATCTTGTCCATTTCAAAAGATGTGTCCCTGTCTGTAGGGAGTTGATGTTTTGATCGGTACGTGCATAGCTCCATGTTTTGAACTATATCTTGTCTCATTCTGGGACTGCGTGATTCCTAATTAAAATTGCTGTCATTGTTGAATTGAAATTTGTGGATATTATGAGTAATAGCTTACTGAACTATTTGATTACTATTTAATTAGCGATGTTGGGCAGTGGACTGTGTTCTGCAACTGAATGTTATGATTGAGGTAGAGACTTTTTATAATGTTCCGGATAAATATCACAAAAATGATGCAGACCTACTTTCTTGTTTTGCTTTTAACTCAGCTGACTGACAAGTCAAGGTCACCATAAAGTGGCAGGCCTACCATGTCTCTTTTTACCTTTAGTGCAAGTGATACATTTTGGTATTAAGTTGTCAGATCTATGTTTGAGACGAAACAAAAGTAGTTAGTAAAGAATATTTCAAAGATTTAGAGTTGCTTTTTTATGGATGACTGCTTGCCATTAATCATGAGTAAAATTTGATTCTTACGTCGTTATTAAAAGCTGAAAGCTGATGTTTAACCAATTTCTTGAATATCTGCCTTAAGATGTCTTTAAGTTTGATGTAATTGTCGGGTTGGAATTTCTGAATTTTGGCTTATGTTTTTCTGAACTATTCGACAAATATTTCATTGGCTATGTTGTGCTGTGGACTGTGTGCTCTGACTTAGAGTTATAATGGAGGTAGAACATTGTTGTAATGTTCCAGATTCATGAATATCACAAAAAGGTTGTAGGCCTTCTTTCTCCATTTGGTGTCAGCTCAAGTGACTGACAAGACACAGGAACACCAAAGGGTGGCAGACCTACCATATGTTTTTTTTTAATCTTTGGAACAAGTGATAAATTTGGTGTTTTCAGTCGTAAGGCTTATAGGTTTTGAAAAAAATTTGTAGTTAACGAAAAATATTTCAAAGGTTTATCGGAATGGTTTAAAACCATCAGCTGCCTTTTATGGCTGACTGCCTTTTTCAAGCCATGAGTGAAACTTGTTTCTTCACACTGGTAATTAAAGTTGAAAGATGATGTTTTTGGTAATTCTTGAATCTCTGCCTTTAGCTGTATTCAACTTTGCTTCCATTGTCGAATTGGAATTTATAAATATGGGCATTTTTTAACTATTTGAGAAATACTCCACTGGGTATGTTGTGCTTTGTGTTGCATTCTCGACTCATAGTTATGATGGAGGTAGAACCTTGTTGTAATGTTTCCAATTCATAAATGTCACAACCCAACCCAACCCCTAACTTGTAAATTTTGTATTGCATCTTAGACGATTCGAGATTCAGAGTTAAAATGCCTCATGACGGTAATTTCAGTTCAAGGTTTCCCACTAATGACCCGTTTCTTAATTCATTTGGCTTTTTAAACCTAGAATTTAAAAAAAAAAAAAAAAAAAATTACATTAAATCTTATGTGATTGATTCGTTATTAATAGAGATCTACCCATTAGCAGTGATTTCATCGGCTGTGAAATACAGCGAGTTTATAATAAATAGGCCTATTTTTATTGCTGAAACGGGACAACGAAGATCTGACCAGTTTTCAGGTGTGACGCAATTAATAGCATGACTCCTTTACGTCACGTCGTTATATTTGCGTTGTACTTAAACTTTGAAGTTGAAAGGCTGGTTTAATCAGTTTGATCTGATCAGTCCTTTAGGTAGGCCTCGTCGGGTCAGTTGTAAGACCAGGCGCTGTAGGTAAGTGTGGGATGGTTTATTATTTTATTATTCATTTTTGCTAGGCCTAATCATGAGTGTTAGGTGTAGTTTTATCATATCTATGTCATGTGGGCTACGTTTTTAAGTAGGCCTATTAACTAAGGAACATCATATTCGCTTTATTCCGTAAAACATCAGCTCGGGATGTTTGTATTGGAAATGCAAACATGGTGCCGCCAGTTAGCAGAATGACTTGTCCGGGGATTAATGGCACCGAAACAAGTCTTGCGCTGGTTCCCCGCTGATGACCCGAATTTTTAAAGGCTAATAATGCCTAAAACTTTCTTCTAAATTTCAGATTTTCTGAATATGATTTGTTTCTGCGCATGCTCTAAATTTGTAACACTTCCTTTTTTCGGCTCCACTGTTTTTTCACTGTTTATCACCATTTTTGGCCTTCTTTTGCACCGATCTATGTAAATTTCTAAATTCTAACACATCAGGATCATTTCCACAAAGGATTATCGACCATCAGGATCCTAATTTTCGAATTTACAGCTTCACTACGCTATTCATATTCCGCGCCATTATGACATCGTAACCATGTCGCAAGCTCTGGATGTCAACCAAACACCAAGGGGACAAGTAGTCTTTCAGCAACTCGAGTTTGATCCCAGCCGTATAGTTATTGTCAGTAGTAAGCTCCATAAGAGTATCCACAATATCTCCATCAAGACCGACATTTTCAAGATAGACTCACTCAGTAAGCCAGATCACGACATCGTAAACCAACTACTACAATCAAACAGAATCACCGACAAAGGTAAAGCTTTTAAGTTTACCGACATAACCAGAGACCTGTACGCCGACTAGTTCCTTCTTTCCAGTAGTTAGTACCTATCCCAGCTTCGACCATCTCGCTTTCAGAATGCTGCTTACCTGCTTCATTTTTCTGCTCCTCTCCACCACCCTCTTCTCCGCACAAAATGTTCATTCTCCTCCTGAACCAGGGTCATTCAAGTTCAGCGACACCGACGGTAAGTGGTTAAACACCCCACAGTATCTGAATCCCTTCCCAGCTAACTTTTTCTCGCCTTTCAAACCATACCGGACTCACAGCCTCGTCACTCTTTTATTATTGAACAACAGATACAACAAATGGAAACAATCAGACAGGAAAACTCTCCTATACGTCAGCTTGGTACTGTTAGCAATTTCTCACGACACAGAATTAAATCCGGGCCCCGACTATACCTCGAACAGTCTCCAGTCGGTTTACCCTTGTGGTACATGTGACCATCCTGTCACTTGGGACGATCGGGGTGTCTGCTGCGACAACTGTTCGATATGGTTTCATATCCAGTGTCAGGGGTGCACTACCAAATCATATGAGCAACTTCACAACAGTAATGTAGTATGGTATCGCATAAAATGTGATTCCCCAAATTTCTCCACCACCCCATTCGCCAGTATTACTGATACCTCAAATTCCTTCTCTAGCTTAGACCTTTCTAACATGTCAAACCTATCTAGTCCTGGAAAACCTCTCGCTTCTTCCTCTCCTACTCCAAAACCCCGCCCTACCCACAAACAATCATCTCAAAATAAAAAACCTAGAGTAAAACCACTCCGATTCTTAACAATTAACTGTCAATCTGTCAAAAATAAGGCCGACCAATCTCACGCAGTTATAGATAACATGAAACCCGATGTTATCATAGGTACAGAATCCTGGCTCTTCAACGATGTTACAAACTCAGAAATATTCCCCCCTTCATACCAAGATAATGTATTTAGGAAAGACCGAAATTCACACGGAGGCGGTGTCTTTATCTCAGTCAAAGAAGACCTCCTATGCTCAAGTGAACCCGAACTGGATACCGACAGCGAAATTGTATGGACAAATATAAATATTGTAGGTAATAAATCAATTCACGCAGGCGCTTTTTACCGTCCTCCATCTAAGACAGATAATGAATACCTACAACAGTTAGACACATCTCTCTCCCGACTATCATCTTCAAATTCTCACATTTTCCTCGCAGGGGATTTCAATCTCCCCCATATTGACTGGAAATCGAACTCTGTAAAACCCTCTACTCCCCAGCCCAACCTTTCCCAACAATTCCTAGACATCACCCATAATCATAGCCTGGAGCAAACAGTAGATAAACCCACAAGAAAAGACAATATTCTAGACCTACTTCTTACCAATTCCCCCTCATCAGTCATTAGAACAGAAATTATCCCTGGCATAAGTGACCATGACATAGTTTTCACTGAAGTAGACATCACAGCCTGTAGATCCCGGAAAAAACCAAGGAACATATACCTCTACAAGAAAGCTAGATACCATGAACTCAAGACAGAAATAAACACTTTCGCTAAAAAAGTAACAACAGAAAACAACACTCAAAAACTAGCCCCTGATACACTATGGTCTGATTTTGCACATACTCTGCAGCAAGCTATAAATAAATACATTCCACAAAAACAGTTAAAATCCAAACCCAGCCTTCCCTGGATAACCCGAGAAATAAAATGTCTTATGAACAAGAGAAACAAAATTTTCAAAAAACGGAATAAATCTGAGTATTACCGTAACAAATACAGCAACCTGCGTCATCACATCCAAAGAAAGATCAGACAAGCCCACAGTAAATACATAGCAGACATTATTACCCCTCCTACAGACGAAAACCCCCAGAACAATAAACAGAAGAAATTTTGGTCCTATATTCGCAGTCTCCGCCGTGACTCGGTGGGCATTTCCCCACTAAAAGAAAATGGCCTAACCATAACAGACGACCAGCGAAAATCAGAAATCCTAAACAATCAATTCTACTCAGTTTTCAATAAAGATGATCCCTCCATCCCAGTTCCTTCCCTTGGCCATAGTCCTTACCCTACACTCCCAGATTTCAATATCACCACGACCGGAATCAGTAAAATGTTATCCCAATTAAACCCTCATAAAGCTGCCGGACCTGACAATCTTCAAGCCCAAATCCTTAAAGACCTACACAATGAAATATCTCCCATACTACAGATCATTTTCCAAAATTCCCTAGACCAAGGCATAGTCCCTCATGACTGGAAAACAGCAAATATCGCCCCCATCTATAAGAAAGGAGAAAGATTTAAGGCAAGTAATTACCGACCAGTATCACTGACTTGTATATGCTCCAAAACCATGGAACATATACTGGTCAGTCAAATCATGAAACACCTGGAAAGCAATAATATCCTTTTTGAATGGCAACATGGCTTCCGAGAAAAACGATCTTGCGAAACCCAGCTTCTGACCTTTATACATGAAATAGCCTCCAATATGAAAGACCTCGAACAAACAGACATCATAATAATGGATTTTGAGAAAGCCTTCGACAAAGTTTCCCATCGCCACCTCCTAGACAAAATAAAGTACTATGGTATTTCTGGTAAGACACACAATTGGATTAAAGACTTCCTCAAAAATAGATCTCAAAAAGTACTAGTCAACGGTGAATCATCCCCCTACCTACCAGTAGAATCTGGCGTCCCCCAAGGCACTGTATTAGGCCCCGTCCTCTTCTTAATGTTTATAAACGACCTCCCGAACAACACATCTTCTTCTGTCAGACTTTTTGCCGACAACTGTCTCCTGTACAGGAAGATCTCTTATCAGGATGACACAACCATTCTTCAAGACGACCTCAATAAACTAGCATCCTGGGAAACATCCTGGCTCATGAGATTCCATCCTGCCAAATGTAATGTTCTCAGGATCACCCGGAAAAAACACACCCTTATACATAACTACACCCTGGATGGACACATCCTTGATACCGTAGACAGTGCAAAATACCTTGGCGTAACCATCAATACCCGACTTTCCTGGACCCCCCATATAGACAATATCACTGCTAGTTCATACCGTACCCTTGGCCTCCTCCGGAGAAACCTCAAGAATGCTCCAACTGAAACAAAAACCTTAGCCTACAACACTTTAGTCCGGCCCAACCTTGAATACTGTGCCAGTGTCTGGGACCCCCATACCACCAAAGACGTAAACAAAATTGAAATGGTCCAAAGGAGGGCAGCCAGGTTTGTTACAAACCGCTACCACAATACCAGCAGTGTCAATAGCATGCTGTCCTCCTTAAACTGGCCCACCCTCCAACAACGCCGCTCTAATATCCGCATGTGCATGGTTTTCAAAATTATTCACCAGTTAGTAGCCATCCCTCAAGAAAATTACTTCACCCCAAAATGCCGATTGACGTCAAATCAACATCCCCACACATTCTTGCAATATCAGACAACCAGAGATTACTTTAAATATAGCTTCTTCCCGCGTAGTATCCCCCAATGGAATAGTCTCCCCATGAATATAGTCACAGCCCCTAGCCTGGTGAGCTTCCAACATCGCTTGGTTGCTCACCAGGCCCCGTCCATCTAAATTTATTAACATAGTATTAAATTCTTTACTAAAATACTAACACCCTTTCTTTTGGCTTCACCTGCCTTTTCCACGTACTAATCTTTCTACTAACTTTATTTTCCATGTACAGATTTCCGGCCTGTAATGCTCAAGCATGAGTGTAGGCTGTTACGTTAAGAAGAAGAAGAAGAAGTTCCTTTCATAAATTAATTTGCTATTATGATTTAGAACAATACAGTTTTTCAGTGAACGGTACGGAATAGGACTTTGCTCTTAGAATATCGGACTTGATAGTGTTCAAACGGTACATGGGCTTACAGAATTAGGTTTGTTAAGTTTCTCTTTGTATTAAACAGAAACAATGTAGACCTAATAACTTCTTTTGATGCCAGCTCACCTAACCAACAAGTCAGGAACACCAAAAACTGGCAGGCCTACCATGTCTCTTCTTAAGATTGGCACAAGTGATAAAATTTGCATTTGAGTGGTAAGGCCTATATAATTTAGAAAAAGCTAAATGTTGTAGTGAATAAGGAATATTTCAAAGGTTGAGACACTGGTTTCAAACCACCAGTTGCCTTTTATTGGTGACTGATTGTCTGAAGCCAGAAGTAAAATTTGTTTCTTTACATTGCTATTGAAAGTTGAAAGTTGATGTGGTAATTCTGGAATCTCCACTTCTGGGTGTATGTAACTTTGCGGTCATTATTGGATTGGAATTTATGAATGTGGCTCATATGTTTTGGAACCATTTGATAAATGATCAGTTGGCTATGTTGTGCTGTGGGCTGTGTTCTCTGACTTATTGTTATAATTCACGTAGAGCATTGTTGAAATGTTCCCGATTCACAAATGTCACAAAAGTGATCAATGGGCCTACTTTTTTCTTTTGCTGTCAGCTCTGCTGACTGACGAGTCCAAAACAGCAAAAAGCGACAGACCTACGATGTTTCTTTTGGCACAAGTGTTAAATTTGAGGTTCTCAGCAATTAGGCCTATATGATTTGGAAAAAGCTAAAGTTTGTAGGCAATGCAGAATGTTTCAGAGGTTCAGATGAATGGTTTACAACCATCAGTTGCCTTTATGGGTGACTGCCTTTTTCAAGTCAGGAATGAAATTTGTTTCTTCACATTGGTAGTAAAAGTTGATAGAGGATGTTTTGGTAATTCTTTAGTTTCTCTCTTTAGCTTTATTTAACTTTGCTGTCCATGTTGGGTTGGAATTTATGGATATGGGTAATGTTTTTTTCTGAACTTTTTTATTTAAGTACCAGCATGGCCATAGTTATATAGAAGATAATAGTCCAGGTCAACATGATTCTACCGCATGCTTGGATTGCATTGCTCAAAAGTACGCTAAGCAAAGCTGTTGACTCACTCCAAAATGTGGCACTGAAAGAGTTTGCAACCGGTGGCCATAAACTGCAGCACAACCATTTTGTGGGAGTACAGACCCCACCAGTAACCCCCCCCCCCCAAAAAAAATGTCTGAAATATCATTTTGGTTATCTTACAACATACTATGCAAACTCGACCTCTTCCTGCACAATATTTGCCACACTCCACTCCGTGTTGCATAATATTTATAAATAAAGAGATCTGTTACATCCCTGGCTTGAATCAGGTGTCAACCCACAAATGCCAACAGCAGCTTAAATCAGTCTTATCACCTTTGCTATAAAATCGCATTTACTACATCAAATTGGTTGGCATAAGTAGACTTTATAAACGTTTTTATTAAAAGGTTCAGTTGAGGTTGTGATACCCTTGTGAAGCTAGATGGCACCAAAGTCAACCCGTCACTAATAGAACTATGAAATCAGATAACTGCCCACAGCATATTATGTATTTTAAATAAAATTCAGATATGCCTGCGAGGCCTATGTTTTTATACTCATGTTAGATATCTCAAGGCAAAATCGGCAATATATTAATGTAATACATGTTATCCCATAAAAATCACTTCTGCTCTGTTGTTCCACCATAACACATTTCTGCTGGTGATGTGACTCAGTACCGTAACTTCTTTACTTTTGTACATTTTTCAAATGCATTGCAAAATTAGAGCATCATCTGGCCCAGAGGATTATCTGGTGAACGGATGCATCTTAGGGGGAATACTTTTTGTCATTCCTTTCTGATGGCATTTTAATTCCAAGAAAAACGCCAATTTCTTGACATCCTTATTATAACATAGTTTTTAAAATGTTTTCATATAAATGCGTAATTAGGACTGTTTTTATAAAGACAGTGTAATAGCAATCACTGGGGTTGATATATTTTAATGATTGCTCTGATGGAGTACACACTTTAATTCAACATAGATGGCATGAGGTGTTTAATTGCGTAGCACTGTCTCTGGCACTCTCATAAGACTCAGCAGTAGAGCAACTGTGACAAACAAGTCTGTCAAAAGCTGGTTTTTCTTTGTCTCATTGAACAATATAGCTCTTGACAAATTATCTGTCCACCTGTTTAAAGTTTAGAAAAAGGATATACCCGTTGCCAGCTCAAAATATATCGGTTCTCATTTCATTTTTAGAATTCAAATTTGGAGACATACCCACCACTAGATTATTGTAAAGAGTTTACATGGCATTGATATAAGCTAGGACTAATTGTCAAGTGAGATATAGTTACCTTCCTACAGATTTCATCTGCAATCCATCATGTTGAAATAAGCCTTGATGCCATGTATTGAATACATTGTGTATCATGTGTTTTCCACGCTGGAATATGTTTTTATATGGTCACAATAAAAGATGCAGTTGATGGCAGTCTTGTATAAATGTTTCCATGGCAGGTGTTTGTAAAAGCTAATATATCAAGGCAGGACAGTTTATGTATGAAGCTGTCTGTTCGCCGCATCTAACTCAGCTTGTCTGTGTGACCCTTTGTTTCTTTATCATTCAATCAAATGTTTGCTGCCAATGGTATAACTGTATGTCAACAGGTGCTTGCTTATACACCTTTTAACCTCTTCTACCAGTCGATACACCCAAGACAGTTTGTCCGGCCACATTTGACCTGTGACAAGCATGGCAGAGCAAGGCTTAAAGGCCAGACAATGCATATAAATAGGGCTAAAAATTGACCAATATGGATTCCCCAGTGGTCATATTGACATGAAGAGCTCTGCGAAATGTTGAACCAATTTCCAATAATCATGAAGAATAAGGGAGACATTGTCGCTCATATTTGTCTGGGGTGTTTGTGTATTACAAAGAGACAAGTAGTCATGATTATCCTTATTGCAGATGTCTCATAAATATTTTTTCTCAAAATATATAATCGTCAAAATCAGTTGAATTTTTTAATTTTTGACTTGATTGGCAGCTCACATGTTATGATGGGTGTCTCTTCAAAGAGGGGGTTCACAGTTATAAATGAGGTTTTATTAGACATTAGACCAGTGTGGTCAGCATGCCACCAGAGGCTATCTAATGACACCTTGTGGTGCTGAGATAGTGGGGCAGTCTGTGGTGTGGTTGGTACCATGCATGGTGATAAATGACACTTTGATAGGGTTCACAAGTACATGTCTCAGCAGTGAGATTTCCAAACTTTTAGTGTACAGTTTCTTTGACACCATTGACAATTATTTTCTGCATCTATTTTTCATGACAGCCATTATTATTTTGTGGATGTTGTCTATTTGGAGTTTGATGGCAGATGAATGACTTGATGAATTTTTAAAACTTTTATGTCATTGATCATGTTCATTTTTACGTGTCATATTTGGATGGATTCGAAATTGAACTGAATTTAGATATTGATCTAGATACATAACGGTAACTGATTATTTGGTTGCTGTGTAGCTCTGGGACAAATACAAATAAAATAGACAAAATGCTCACAATATAAATCTGACCGTAGAGAACACCAGTGACTTGTTGATAGTCATGGTATTGATGACAGATTGACTTATGTTTAATGTATCTTGCTTCAGATGATGATGATGATGAAAGCAATCATGTAACCTGTTGAACTGAATTTGAAATTAAACCCATTTATTTTACATCGATTGGGAAAGAGAATAGAAGAGAGCACCTTCTCCAAGGCATAAATGCAGTTTTCCCAACATTTTTCATGCTGGGGGAACTAAAAATATAGTGCAGGAATCTGTAAAATCTGCACGAAAAAAAAATTAAATTGGTAACACTAGAAATGTGAGAAAATAAAGCAGCTTTTGCTGTTTTTTAAAGCAGAATCACCAATCTTAACATTGTACAGATTCCTGACTACAGGGTCGAGTTTTATGCTGTAAGTTTTCCAATTTTAGGAAAATGAAGCAGAAAGCCTACATTTTAAAGTATGAATAAACATATTGGGGGGGAGGTGAGTAGGGGTCTTTTTGTTTTGTTTGTTTTTTGAAGCAGGGGCGCTATTTTAATGCGAACATTAAATGTGTACAAGAAGTCTGACTTCCATTTTTGAAAACCTAAAAAGTGGATCTGTAATGAGCTAATGGACAATGATAAAAACACCAGAATGATGAGGTGCAGCATGTCCAGGGTCGTCCTTTACATACATGTACATGTACACAGAGAAATACTCAACCTGTTATCACCTCCTTGTATTGGAATACATTAGTTCCTGGGAAATGAAGATTTACTCCTTTTTGTTGCTGATCAAATGCATGTATAGACTTCAATGATATACAGATAACTGTTGATTTCTGGATGCCAGTATAACACACATAGGGTAGGTTAGCCTTGTTTTAATAAAAATCTCATTTAATAATAGTAGAAACTACCATTGTGGGATATATCTATTTACACCTCAGTGGGGGTTTCAACTGTCCTCATTTATGAACCTAGCTGATGGGCTGAATGGAGCATCTACCTGCCATGTAGGAGTTTATTGCACTCTGGTAGGAAAATCTAGGCTTTGCTCTCCGGCCTTTAATTTTTTTGGGAAGGGCATATTCCTTGATAATTTTGGTATAGCACTTTCTTGCACCCTCAAATTCAAAACATTGAAGGCTATCTTTTTCTAGACTATACATATTTTTCCATCACGTGACTGGGCATATGAATGTAATAAATCAGTCGTTGTGATAAATGGGCCAAGTCTTAGCAACCCATGGTTCCTTTGTAACTTGTTTTACGTACATATTAAATATTTTATTTGGTGGGTACTTATATGAACCTTGATGCGTCTTTCACAAACAGACAAGATCCTTCAGCAGTCACAGATCAGTATCCATCAGCATTTCGACCAACATTCACAAACATTCAGTAGAATGGTCACCAGTATGAACACACACACTATCTTCACAAGAGTTCACATAAAATAGAATAAATAGGATATAAAAAATCATTTTCATGTCTTGATTTGCTATCTCTATAAACCTCAAGAACAAAGTAAAATATATTTGATGATTTCACTGTCCTGTTAATGCGTACATTGCATATTCTGTCAGTTTTGAACATACATCACAAATAATACATACAAAACATTTCTTATATCTTAAGTTCCTTCTTTTAGTTCTTTGATCGTTTACTCGTCATTCATTCTCGTATTGCAAACTTAATTCAACAGGTCTCGTTCACTCATGGATCTCTCCACTTTTAAAACAGATGTGAATAACTGTCCGATGTTCACAGAGTACAACCAATAAAAGTAGCCCGAGATAGCAAAGCAATACATTTTAAAAGCGCAAACTGCAAAAAGTTTCCAAAAGGCCCATCAGGAAACAAAATATCCTCAGATCTCTTTCAGAGTCTTTACCAGCTGTACAGTAGATACTTTAGTTTTGACTTCCTTAAATTTATGTTGACTAGTTCTTTCTATTAAGGTGATATGGCCATGCCCTGGTAAAATCAGCCTACTATCCCCTTTCTGGCCAAATGAAGAGAAAAGTATTCATGTAAACATATAAAAAGTATATACATTTTCGAAAATGTTATGACCAGCAGATTGTGAATAAATTTGTGCTAAGTGTTGTATAAACAATCATTTCTTTTATCTTGAATTTCAATGAAACATGGTTATACACATGTAGAAATAACTTCTTACTGGTTCAACCAAACTTTAATCTGCTTTCACTGGATAACTCCCAACATATGTGGCTAAAAAGTGTCTCATGATTTTTAACATGGTGTTTGTTTTGGAATTATGGAGACCTAAACCTTAGGAACCCATTATGTCTGGTGGCAGGAACTTTCAGGCCCCATAACTGCAAAAGAAACACAGTGTTAAAAAATCTGTGGGACGCTTTTGTAGCCACATATGTGGCCAGTTACTATGTGTAACCAATTTGCAGTTTGAGAAAAACCATTAAGTGTTTATTTCCCGATTTGTATGTCCATGGTCCATTGTGTTTGGATATCAAAGAAATCTTTATTTACACAACAATTTATATCAAATTGTCATGATTTTAGGGGTTTTTTGTAATCTTAAGATCATGATCTAACCAAAAATATATACTTTGCACATGTTTACATGCATCATGTTTACTTTATTTGTCCAGAAAGGGGATAGTAAGCAGATTTTACCGGGGCATGGCCATTTCACCTTAAACCAAACAACTGCCTTTAATAAGGTCTCTCTGACCTGATCCTTCTGTTGTTACACCCATTACACCCTGACATCCCATAAACTGACAACTCGTTTACTAATGTGATGCATGAATGTATATTTGATTAGGTGCTTGTTCTAAGGTAAGACTATGTTTTTGCTGACAACGCTACCTATCAAACTAAGTCATATCTTTTCTTTTTGGAGAAATAAAGAAATTCTCCGACCGTGACCTATCTTACTTCTCAGGGGTCACCCTCGTGCTTTCGCGTGACTTTACCGGAAGCGGTTCGGAGGTGTACCCTGAAGCAAGAGCGACATGTAATCGTTCCGCCTTTATTTCAAATGGGGAAAAAAGAGGTACAAGAACGTAGAAGTTGCTGTTCAACTTTCACTGAAGAACTGTTCATACTTCAAAATTATGTTTTAATGTGTTCTTCAGAAGGAAAATCATGCACGCACTATGTAACTCAAGAAGAAAGTCAAAGTGAAGTACACGTCTCGTGGATATGCTTTGCACTGGTCACAATCAGTGAAGCTTAGCGCGTAAAATGAGTTAAAGACCCGAGGAGAACGTGACATATAAATCGATGCCGTTCTTTCACGGGCTGGACCATTGTGGCCAGTCGTGGCACATATCGTAATTCCTTCATAGGAAGGAAACCATACGGGATTGACGTCCGATATGACTCGTAGTAAACATGAAGTGAACACAATTGGAAAATTCTGTTACTTGAACAGTCCGGAGGCGAAAGTGAAAAGTATTAGTTTTTGTGTATGACTGAATGGTAGATTTTGTGTTAGGCTCAACAGAACATCATTCATACTCACCGCTATATAAGCATTCCTTTTGCGAAAGGCAACATGTAGATTTATCCTTTCTTTCTTTTCCTGTCTTTCTTTCTTTCTTTCTTTCTTTCTTTCTTTCTTTCTTTCTTTCTTTCTCTTTCTATCTGTTTCCCCTTTCTTTCTTCCTTTTTTTCCCATACTTTTGCAATGTTATAATGCATCACGCTTTCTTCCATTTAGGTTAGGTTTTATATGGCTGCGTGTTACACTTTAGCACAAAACCTGTATTTTTGGCCATTTCTGTGACCAGTATGTTGCTTTGAAGCAGGAGAGAGAAAGGGTGCCAGCGAAACGTTTTTATAACCACAAATTATTTAGTTAACTCGTTCACTGCCAATTGCGGCTTAAGTCGAACAACTAAAGACCACGGCAACTACTCTGAATGATCAAAAAATTACTAGACTCGAATTCCTTGTGAAAAGACCTTTCATTCAATTTTAAATATCGACATGCTCATATTTCCAGAAAAATAATGGTCCAGGTCAACAGCTTTCCTGGAAATGCTTTGGACGCAGCGCGTCAAAGAGCGTCGAGGAGAAGCTGTTGATTCAGTCTACAATTTAAAAAGAAATGAAATAAAAATAAAAAGATAAATGCGACTAACTTAAAGTTGAAAAGTTGTGAATTTCTTGTATGCATGTAAAGTATATGCGCGAGAAAGAGTCACTCAAATTCATTGATCGAAAACTGGGCAAGTGACAAAAGGCTCTCATTCATTTCCCATGGCGTCATTGGCGGTCAGAGGCGTGGTGAATGCCAAGGCCTGGATAATTCATGCATTCAGGTTGTATTTGAGATCTGTCCTTCACGTGGCGATTGAGGGCTGCTGTACTCGTGTCACTTCCGTAAATTTCTATGTATAATTCGTATATTTTCAAGATTTATGCCACGGTAAGTGCAATAGACCAGTTCATAGGACTCGGGCTTATTCGGTTCACTGCGGCCCGAGTTCGCGAAGTGCACCCTGCTTTGTTTACATTTTGTGCTCGACCACGCTGGTGGGATTTAACGTGGAAGGATCAGAAAGTAAAACACAGGATGTGCTTGGGTTTAATGAAAAATCAAACCGTCAGCAAACTAAACATGCACATTTCACCACTGATGTGACATTTTAGGTAAAAGATTTGCACTGTTCAGCACAATCCATGCTGTAATCACTAGCGTTAGCTGTGGCATCCGTTCTGAACATATGAAAGCGTGGGCCCGACTCGGCCACTTCCTGATTGGACAATCAGGCCAATAATGGTATGCATAATTAATTTTGGTCCAGAAAGGTTCGGTGCAAGTCGGCATGAACAGTTCTATTACTCAATTTGAGTAGCAAGTTGCTATATTTCTATAGTTATTTGATGATTAAAATCTTGCTTGAACAGCTTTATTTATCTGCTGAATATATTGCTGAAGAGAGGCCGGATTGTTCGCGTGCCACTGGATCTTAAACTCAATGTGACCACAGTCAGCACGAAATAATTAAGTGACACATTTACATGCTACTCGTAAGTAGAACGTTCGGGTAAGGTTAATCTATAACTCTCTATTAAGTTTGAAGTAATAATAATATGATCATCATCATCATCGTCATCATTACTATAATTATAATTATTTATCGACCCCTTAACACGGGGCACAGCTAGAGCGGGCTTAATTACATGAGGCGTCCAGGATATTTATCTTTTCACGTATGTCAGGTTAAATACTACAATACACACGGTCTCAAATTTTAAATTCTAAGTCCGCCGTTTGTATTTTCGTTTGAAGGGACCAACACAAAGAAAATGAGTGGCAGCACACCAAGAATACCGTGGCTGCACGACGTTGTTCTTCCTCCCATGATAAGTACCTTGCTCTCGCACAGGCTGAAAGAATAAGTACCTCTGGAACATTACATTTGCATATACTCAAGATTTTAGTGGCAATTCTTAACTCAGAGCACTGATTTAAACAGAATTTATTGTATCTATGATGTAGGTTTGAGAATAGGCTAGAAATACTCCATTTATTAATTTCCCCCATTCACGAATAATGTCTACATGAATAGAATCTTGTATTTTGTCCAAAAATATGTAGATTTATAGATGACATACAAGATATACCAGGTAGGTTAATTTGCTATTTGTGAGAATAAATGGTTATTTTTTTAATGGTTGAATATCTGCCATGGTTTTCAAGCACGTGCCCGATTCACTATGTAGCCTGAATTCGGGCTTCATTTTTGAGATCAAATCAATGCATCCACATAAACGATAAACATTTGACTAAAAAACACCTATCTGCATGTAATTAAAACAGCTGACAATTGTACACCCGGGCGCTTTCGCCCGATTTGGGTGGGAAAGGGTTAATGTGTTTTATGTAACATCAACCAAACTCCATTATCACGTCCTGATTTTGCCAATTTTCGAAATAAAACTGCTAATTATAGAAACCATAAATTATTACCCGGACATGTTGTTATTATAGTGAACAATTATGATGGGGTACAATAAACAGGCAAACTAAAATGTATTGAACTTAAGCAAATGAACCACATTTTAGGATATCCGCTTCGGAAAATACCCCGTCGTTATGATGACATATATACAAGCAACAGATAGAAACCAACGAATTGAGAAAGTGACCAAGTCACCGTGACTTTTTTAGCTCCGCTGACTTGTCAGTCAGCTGAGCTTTTGTGAGGGTCTGTAGTCCGTCGTCCGTCGTCCGTCTTTCCGTCGTCGTCGCCGTCGTCTGTCCGTCCACAATTCACATTTTCGACTTCTTCTCAAAACCCGTTGCCCAAATCCACTTCAAACTTGGTGGGGATGTGCCTTTGGTGGATCTGTACCAAGTTTGTTCAAATGGTCATGGTCAAGTGATTTTTAAAATTTTTAATGAATTTTTTTGTTCATTTTTGGGGGAAATCTTCAAAAATCTTCTCCGAAACTGCTTGGCCAATTGCTTCGAAATTGCATAGGGACACTTCTGGGGGTCCCCAGACCTGAAGTTGTTCAACAAGTGGAGCTGCACAATTCACATTTTCGACTTCTTCTCAAAACCCGTTGCCCAGATCCACTTCAAACTTGGTGGGGATGTGCCTTGGGTGGATCTGTACCAAGTTTGTTCAAATGGTCATGGTCCTGTGATTTTTAAAATTTTTGATGAATTTTTTGTTCATTTTGGGGGGAAATCTTCAAAAATCTTCTCCGAAACCGCTCGGCCAATTGCTTCGAAATTGCATAGGGACACTTCTGGGGGTCCCCAGACCTGAAGTTGTTCAACAAGTGGCGCTGCGATTTTTTTTCTATTTTTTTATGAATTTTTGCGCGTTTTTTGCTATTTTTGACTTCTTCTCCAAAACCATGTCTCAGATTGTGCTGAACTTGGTGGAAATTTTCCTTGTGGAAGGGTTACACAAGGTTGTTCACCAGGCAGCGTTGCTGTGAATGTCTGATTTTTAACGATTTTTTTTTCAATTTGGGTACTTGCCGGTCAATGCATGCATTCCTATTGATAACTATGCAAATCAATGGGGGTTGCAATGGTAATTCACATTTTCAACTTCTTCTCGAAAACCTCACCCAGATTCACTTCAAACTTGATGGAGATGTGCCTTGGGTGGGTCTCTACCAAGTTTGTTCAAATGGTCATGGTCCACGGATTTTTGGATTTTTTATGAATTTTTTTGTTCATTTTTGGGCTGAAATCTTCAAAAATCTTCTTCTCCCAAACCACTTGGCCAATTGCTTTGAAATTGCATAGGGACACCTCTGGGGACCCCCAGACCTCAAGGTGTTCCACAGATGGCGCTGCAATTTTTTTCTTTTTTTATGAATTTTTTGTGTTTTTGCTATTTTTTTCTTTTTTTATGAATTTTTTGTGTTTTTGCTATTTTTGACTTCTTCTCCAAAACCCTCTCTCAGATTGTGCTGAAATTGCACATGCTAGTTGTCCTTAATAAGGGCCAGACTTACACGGTAAATGAGTGACCTTGACCGCATACCCAAGGTCATAGGGCCATTTGCTCAAATTTTACTGTTCACCTGACAACTTCAGAGCTATTTGAACTTGGACCTCAATGTTGAACACGATGGTTGTGCTAAGCAAAGGCCAGACTAAGACAGTACATGGGTGACCTTGACCTCATTCCCCAGGTCACTGGGACCCATACACTTTCGTGAATTTTACTTTTCACATTGTAACTTGAGAATTGTGGAAGGTAGGACATTGATGTTGAATTTGTTGGTGGTCCTCTATTTAGGAAAGATTGAGACCGTACATTAGTGACCTTGACCTCATTCTCAAGGTCACAGGACCATTAACATGAGTTTTATTGGTTGTGTGATAACCTGAGAACTATTTGTACTCTAACTTTGATCTTGCACATTGGGATAGCCCTCTATGAGAGTTAGATTCAGAATAGGTCAGTGACCTTGACCTCATTTCCAAGGTCATAGGGTGACTTTGTCAGCTGAGTACAGGACTGTCACAGTCCTCTTGTTTTCTCTTTCCTTCATCCCTGCAAACAATTGACACTACTTTGATTTCTGGTGCCTCGAATTCCAACACAGAGAAGTAAAATACAATTACTAAATTCGCCCCGAGTACTTAGCACACAGAGTAAAATGGTTTTGTCGATTGTTATATGTTTATGAAAGGTCTAATATCCTCAGGGGAACACGGGCATATATTTTCTACTCAACCCAACGCCGTTTTAACATTAAACCTGAAATATTCGAAATTCAAAATTCACTTTTGATGTCAAAATCATTCTTGATATAAGCAATCATTTTAAAGTCAAATATCATTTTTGCACTAAAAGATATATGTTTTATATCGACCTATTTGCGATGTCCAGAAATCAATTTTGATATATGAAAATGAGTGGCACGATAACAAAAATATTATCAGATATAAAAATGTTATGTTGGATGTCAAAACATTTTGGATGTCAAAAACCAATTTTTTGACCTGCAAAAAAAATCAGATTAGAATATACATTCATTCTGTAAGAAAACGAAATATTGATTTGATATCAAAAATAATTTCGAGATATCAAAAAATCGTTTTTCATATCATGGCTTGCCACATCTCCGACGACAACAGATCCGCAAAAAAGCACCGACCATTAGAGCACCTACAAACTACTTGACCTTTGGGTAATCTCCGTTATTAAAATACATTTTGGACACCAAAATCACCACTTAATATCAAGAATTCAGATTAACGTGAAATGCTTTTTATATCAAGAATTGTTGTTCTATATCAAGAATAATTCTTGATATCAAAAAAAAATTGCACCAGGGAGTGACTTATTTTTTTATATCACGAATTAAATTTTTGATATTCTGTCTGCAACATTAAAAAAACAGCAGGTATTATCACGCAACCCTTCTATGTGTCGTTTAGTCATGCGCGCAGTGTTTGGTATAACAAGGATTGTTTTTATCATTGGTAACGCATTATATGAGTATGCTGCATTGATTTTGTAATTTTAGTGCATACACGATTACATTGTCACTTACCTGATTTTAATCATTGAAAACCAGCTTTCATATTGATCTCGTATACAGGCCTAACCAAACCATAGCAAATATTACTGGTTACGCAATATCAGTAACAGAAACTTGTTATGTATATGAAAAATCTTCACAAGGACACCACGTTTAATCAATTTATACGGCACATTCGCCCGTCAAGAATCAAAACCCAAACAAACCGTGGCATATGTGCCACATAAGCACAAAGTAACTACTATGAATATCAAAATGCAATAAAAGCCAAAAGAGCTACTATGTATACGGCCGTACATATGGCCGTATAGTTGGCAGAGTTACAGTCACAATTTACCAATGGCTTCCCTACCTCCACCGACAGACTTGAGCCCTTGTATGAACATTGAATAACCAGCCTACTTATATTAAATGAATCCAGTTTTGTGGCTAAGGTTTTAGCATTACAGCTGCATGGATACTGATTCTTCCCAAACTTTATGGATAGGGTTCCTTGGGGTTTTACATCAAAAACATTGGGACTAATTTCCTTGACCTTGTTGTGAGTTACATGAATAATTCTTACATCAATTGTGCCATATAGAGAACCTTTCAGTAGTGGTTTTATATATGAGTGACCTATTACCAACTTAGAGTGATTGCGCATTCCTGAAAATGCAAGTGGTTCCACCTTCAGACCATCGATATTGGTAAGAGTAAGTCCGACCGAGTTTTCCCAGTTATAAAAAGCTTTAGGCATCAGCATCAATGGAACCTGTGGTTTGCCTTTTAAATAAATACCAAAGCCAGTGCTAGACATAAACATGCAAGAGCGGATAGATTTTATATCGCATCCTTCAACATATAGCATTTTCAAATTTGTAATATTACTGAATGCATACTTTTCAATGTTGGATAGGGACGAGTTTTTTATATACATTTCTTCAGCCCACAGTCCCTCAAAAGCATTTGAAGCAATGTGAGCTACATGTGACCTATGAATTGCTAGTACATATGTTTTTACGCCCCTAAAAGCGTAGCGGTGAACGGTTTTAATAAAGGAATCTTCAAAATATAGGCCCTTACGTCCAGTATCTAGCCCCTCAAATGCCTGCTGTGCTATTGAAGCGATGTGGCTCCTTTCAAAATATAGAGCTGCATTTGTAGTGCGAAAGGAAAACTTTGGAATGGTTCGCAGACGTGTTGAGTTTATTTGGATCGCTTCTGCAGACGCTCTATTAAATGTGGACCATATAAATGTAACTTCCGGAATGTGTGCCACATTTATTATATGAGCATTCGCCTCATAAAAAACATTACCTAAAAGGGCCAAAGAAATGTTCTGTAACCCTAATAGTATGCTTATGTGTGAAGTCCGGCTGAAAGCCATTTCCTTTATTTTTGATATTTTGTTTTGTCTTAGGTCAATGTAGCATATCTTGTCAACTCTGCATTTTTTCTGATTGCTGCCCTGTATTTCAGCCATGGCGAAGGATGCAATTTCCTCAAGTGTATTGTTCCGTAAGTTCAGAGTCATTATATTTTTCAGACCACGGAATGCATGTGCATGTATTGACGAAATCACATTTCCTTCAAGGTCTATGACTTCAATATTTTTTAAACCTCTGTCTTTGAATATGTCAATGTGAAGAACTTTTATCTGGTTGTACCGGAGATCTAGTTCCCTGGCATAAGAAGGGATTTCCTGCGGAATATTAACAAGCCCCATGCCTGCACAGTCCACCTTTTTACTGCTTGCGTTGCATGTACACCCAACAGGGCAACCCGAACAGCCCTCTATGGATAATAACAGCAATATCGATGTTACAATCCACACACGTGCCAGTTCACTGGTAGTTTTCGTACGTTTCATCATCTACAAGAAATTTGGATTAAAAAATTTTCTCAGTGAGTCATGCAAAACTTTTGGGAAATAAACGTTACGTGGGTGGTCGTGCAATGTGAAAGCATCTGCCCAAACAAACTTTTATGGTATTTCTAAGGATGTTTGCGATTTGGTTGCATAAAACACAATTACAGGCTGGTCAGTGGGCTATGCATCCCAACAGACCACAAAAGATGGTGGGACTTTACTTCATCTCATACAACAGGGGTTTTTTTGGGGGGGGTTTGTTTTTTTTCTTTTTTTTTTTTTTTTTTGTTTTTGTTTTTTTTTTTTTTGTTTTTTTTTTTTTTTTATTGTGTAATCATTAGCCTTGAATAATCACAGCAAGGATTCGAAACAAAAGACAAGCTTTTTGGACATTAAAGTATTTGCAAAATAAGATGAAGAAAGTAGAGAAAACTAAAAACTTTGCTAACACCACATAATATCTTATACCATCATTATGTATGGTTACATAATGCTAAATTTGACCTCTTATGTCTTGAAACAAATTGATTAATATTTTATCAACCATCAGCACAGCCACTTGGTCAACAAATTCTTGTACTGCTGCTAAAATAAAGAGAATGATTCCATTGGCTTAATATGGAGTATTATAAATGCGATGCATTATATGGAATTTGCTGCACCATTGTAATTTCATCAAGGAGTTCAAAGAACACTCACTTATGCTTGATTAAGTGCAGTACAAAAGGTTGTTCTGGAAATCGGATACATTATAGAATTTGGTTTGACCAGTTTAAGAAATCATCAAAAAAATGTTTTCTTACATATTTGAGAAAGAGGAAAAGAATATTGAGTTGGATTATTCTTTTTTCCAGTGCTGGCAAATTACACGCTATTCTTGATTTTGCGGCATTTAAATTTGCATAATGTAAAACTATATCTCATTCAAATAAAATTGTAACACATTAATACACGGTGTATGTATACTTGAAAGACAGAAACAACATGTGTTATGTTCCCATACAGTTAATGTGGTCACACAAGTTATCCACAAAGTGACATTTTGTTAACACAAACGATGGCGTCGTTTTCTACGATGGTTGACACTGCTTAAATAAAATAAATACTGTACCTTCACGTTAAAATCGTACCGTAACGGGCTTTTATTTTGTTAATATAACACTGCAGCAGTATGACTCTTATAGGTTCTGCTTCTACCTGCTTTTTCATACCATTTTTAATTCCCTTGACGAAAATAGTTTGAATCATTAATCAACCAAATCCAATTTTCTGCGGCAACCAACATATTTGCGTGGCCTCTTAACAAACTTACATTGGTCAACATTATGAAAATCATATATTGACATGTATAATAATAACGTAGTTACAGCAATGACCAGGTCACCAAGGGCCCCACAAGTATCAGATTTTTAAACGTTGGCTTTTTCTAGCCTTGTGACCTTTACTTTGAGGTCAAGAATATCCACTTGCAATCCAAAGCGAACTTTTAACCAGGGTCATAATCGGAGTACGTTTGAACTTCCATCAAATCTGCGCAAAGATCTAGCCCTTTGAAGGGCTCTGTTAGCTAGACCACCATGGCAACATCAACCATAATGCATCCGAAGGCAACTCCAACCTATTGCATTCGTTGACCACATTTGGTGAACTTCCATGGAATTCTTGTTCAGATATCGCTTAGAAACTCACCTTTTTTCAATGGCCCTGTGACCTTGACCATTATGTCAATTGTTATGATCAACCACAATGAATCCCAGGCCAACTGTAGCCCACGTGCATTGTTTGACCAAATTTGGCGAACTTCCATCTAATTCTTGAATTTGGCAAACCATGTGACCTTGACCGCAAGGTCACCTATGAGGAATCCCTCGGAAAAAAAATCCCACTAATACACACAAATACGACCAAGTTTAGTCTACAAAAAGCTGGTGCAGACATTGCATGGAAACCCAATGTTTTAAAGGCACTTTGTACCATTGAATATAAGGTCAAGGTCGAGGAAAATAGTCCCGAAGTTTGGTGAACGCCCATTTAATCTATTTGAATATTGTGCCGAAACCAAATTTATTGAAGGCCCCTGTGACTTTGACCATGACATAACCTCCATCACCTTGAAGTGAAGTCAAGGTAACCCATGGTCAATCGCAGGCAAGGTTCTTCCGGGATACACAGTAACACAAGATCGCACGGAAATTGGACACGCATGACAAAATTGTCATCTGGAAAGAAAAATTCAGACCGATGGGCAGACAAACAGTTTAAAGCAAGGTGACCCCATCCCTCAGTACGGGGCCACTGTAAAGCGATACAAATCTGTACATATCAGTATACCAACAAACAAAGGTTCGCAACACGCACACATTAGAAATGGAGGGTAATAATGTCTGACTATGAACGTCAGGACTATGCATATATCATATGTTTGTGTTTTAAACTTATAATTTGAGGTCGTTTCTTTTTAACTCGTAAATCAACGTTACCGTCATGTGAATACGAGGATAGGTACGTGTCAGTAAGCCCTCATCCCCATTTCCAGACGTATGTTGATTGGTTGGTTCATTAATGGGCCTTTGGGAATTTAAGCCTGTGTGTTCAAATTGCTGATGAGCACTTTTCGTCTTCCCGAATCTTAAGTACTAAGAAAATGCGGAAAAATAAAATGAAAAATGAAAAGTTTTTCAAACAATTAAGTCCGTAATCCTCTGGCTAAACGATTCCCACATTAACAACGGTAATGTTGTGACAGATTTTGGGAAAAAAAATTGAAGTAAAGGCACGCATGAAGGAATGTCTGCTCTTAAAACTGACACTGACAGCAAATTATATAAGATATCCAACCATTTTAACAAAATTTTGATATGTGATCCAAGAGATAAATATACAGCAATGTATAATTTTAAAATGTGTTAAGGTAAAAAGGTAAAATCTAAATCTGACTGATCACTGACGGTTTAGGAAAGTGAGCGATCCTTCATGTAGCTGGAAGATCGCCGTGTGACATTTGACGTGACGTGCAAAAATCAAAAAGTCCACGTGTCGTGTCAGGTCAGGAAAATCGCGTTACTTTTGAAATGGCTAGTCTGCCGATCTGAATAGTGTTTAAAGCTTGGAAGAGAAATAAAAATCCCCATAGTCGTGGCATGAAAGACTGGTTTCGATAGCGCACGCTTCAAACAATTCACAAGCTCAGCAGAGCCTAGCTGTGATTTGGTTAAACTGCGCCTAACGTCGAGCTACTAAGAGGAGCCGCTCTAAGTAAGAATAAGGCTGCAAGATTCATGTTTCTTATATAAGGACCTTTCATTCAAATATCACCATGTTTGTGATTACAAAGAATGTAACAGTCTAGGTCACCAGCTTTCCTCGGTGCGCTTTGGGCGCATTGAATCTAGTACAGCTCGTGCCATCGAAGCCGATCCTACATGCCCGACTATGGAGAATTCTATAATAATGTCATCAGACTAAAGGGTTTAATTATATATATATATATATATATATATATATATATATATATATATATACATATATATATATATATAAATATATATATATATATATATATATATATGTATATATATATGTATATATATGTGTGTGTGTATCCTTGTATATATATATATATTTATTTATTTATATTTATATATATATATATATATATATATATATATATATATATATATATATATATATATATATATCATGGAACGCCGTTTCTTGTTTTATTCTATATTTGATCAGAGAATTAAATATTTAACCAGAATAAAAAATAAATTTATTCTTGTGAACAAATGTTTGACCAGGTCAATGAATATTTAATTAGAAGACTAAATATTTAATCACATGATCAAATTTATTTGGTGAGAAGAAAAACTGATTCAATCAGAAGATCAAATAGATTTGTTCCGAGGAACAAGTAAAATGAATTTGATCACATATACAAAATGCATTAATTAGTTCACATGACTAAATCGATTTGATCTTCTGATCAAATAGAATAAGGTATATCCCGATTTATTCACCTGAACAAAAATATTTGTTTCCGTGATCAAATCTATTAGATGTGCTGATTAAATACAAGTTTCCCCACCATCAGATAATAATAACTCCCTCTTGTATGCCACTTGTCACTTCCGGTAATCTGTGTTACCATAACGCGCAAGATGTACAACCTCGAATTTTGACATTTTCTTTATATAGCAACAATATGTATGGGCCAGGAGACGAAGCTAGTTGTTACAGGGTAAGGTTGTCATCATCCACTTTTTCAGAATCCCATTTGACAACGCTTGGTTTTTCTATGCTCCAATTGAAAGAATTTGAAGAAAAAAAAATCAGATTTCCAGCTGCAGGCACGTTATAATCGTTTGTGAAGAAAAAGTGACGGAGGGAGGGAGGGAGGAAGAGAAAGGAAAAAAATGCTCACATCCTTCCCAAAAGCAGTGCCTAACCACCAAACTTTAGAAAGAAAAAAGAGTGAAAGAAAAATGCTCATATCCATGACCATGATCTGCATGACAAAAAGCAGTGCCTAACCACCAAAGAAAGAGAAAGATAGAGTGAGAGAGAAAAAAATCATCATATTCATCCCGAGAGCAAGAGCAAAAGATCATAGAACCATCGTCCAAATTTACATTTAATCCCGCCAAAAAATAATCATATTTAAATGATTAATAATGATGATCCATTGTGCTCGGCCTGCTTCACCCGCTTTAATCTCTAAACAAAGCCATAAAATGTCCGCGTTGTAAATGCTCGCGATGTCCGTGTTGAAGATATCGCGGACATTATGAGATTGTACCTTTTGCGTGGTTTACTAGTTGTTGCGTGAATAAAATGCTGGCGGAAGTGATTTGTTCCGGGGTATAAAGGATTCACGCCAGTAATTCAGCCTGTGGAAACACAGAGAAACGGAGCTACCACGTTCTAGTTCACTCATCGGATTACAAACATATATGTTTTATACATCAAAATGTTCGTAAAAATTTTTACATCAAATAAACACCAGAAAACATGGGCATGAATGGGAATTTTTTCAGCAAATTGCCATGGTAATTAGCTCTGCGTAATACTACTTGCAATATCGTTGCGCGCACCCAGTGTTGACTTCAGCTGAACCACTGTGTATACTGGTGCCAGTTTACATATCTTCATAATATTCATGTCAGCTCAAAGTATACATTGTTTTCCACTATCAAGCCAAACTCTACCTTTCTGGGAGCAAAAGTTTTGAAAATACGGCGTCTTGCATCCCTACGCCTCATATTTTATTGGCAGTCTCCAATCACATTACCTCAGCACAGGCATAATTTCCCTCGTGGAACCTTAATTGTACGGAAGAAGTTTAAAACCTGTTGATTTTTCCACCCGAACTGATGAAAACAGTATTTCTCAATATGAAACAACTAAAATATAACAGTAAGACATATAAATTTTTTATGCTAGGGGTAAAAATGAGATGTTACAGCAGTGTGTTGGTTAACAAAAATGACAAAATTTGGAGGCCAGGTCGCTGGATCTAATAGCGAAATATTTTCCCATTCATGCCCATATTCAAATGTGTTCATAAAGTTGACAATGTTGTTTACTTCAATAAAAATATCAGCTGCAGAAAGTTTGTAATCCATAACATGGTGAATTATCACTTTTACTGGCCCCACCTCCCCCTGTTAGCCCTAGCCACATTGTGTGCTTGTGGGGTACTTCCTACAGACCTGGGAACATCAGCCTCTACTCAGCTCAGGGCGTGCCCTGCTTTAACATCCTATTTCTGTAGGATTTGAACAGTCGTGAACACGTTGAGAAGCAGTATACAAGTGTGTCAGTGTGTTTAGAGCAGCAAATTTGAAGATGGGTTATGTTAGAAGGAAAGGTTCCAAGATGCGCGATACAACGTTAAGTAAAAGCAGTTACAATCTTGGTCCAACAGAGACAGTGTGTCGTACCAAGTGCAAATTTAGACGGACGCACAGGTTGTACAAAGTGTGCAAGAGGCCACGACCTGGACGGGCCCCAGCATCAATTAATCTGCAGTTGGGAACCTTCTTGATGAAAAGTCCCATCAGCATTGAGGACACCAGACTTATATTTGCAGCCCTGGACTGTCACGCTGCAATTGCAAAGACACTACAAGCTTTGGTGGATAAGTGCTCTGTGAACTACACAACACTGAACACAGAGCAGATGGATTAAAACCATAGGCTGCTGATGGATGCGCGGGCAGGGGTTCCAGGAAGGCTCTCGAATGGGTGCAAGGTGGGCCAAATATGGGCGACATTCCTCTTTTCTTCTTCGATGAAATGGAATCTGTTTAGCCTAAAATGAATTGCAAAAACTTCAGAACCGAGGTAAAATGAAATTAAACTGTTAATGTGTGCATACGAGAACTTGCGGAACTTAGTCTTTTTCTGTCAGTCAGTGTATTAAGTTACTGTCGTTTCGTGTTCTCGTGTATGCTTTCCGCGAGATCTCAACCTTCCCGCTGAGAAATAGATCTAAGATGGGATGTAACTACCATAACATTTACTGTATATTTTCATGTTAGCTTACAGGCTTTTAACTTTTGTTGCATCAAAGTTTAAAGAGAAATGTGTGCGTAGCAGTGTAGAGACACCTTTCATTGCAAATATGTTAGAAAAAAAAAGACTATATAAAGAATCAAACGCTATGTCTGTGTTTACTTGTCACAGCCAGGAAACCCCTGTTCTTAGTGCTGCTTGCCAGCACCATGTCACTGTGTATGAATATGTAATTTTTCATGTGTTTATCAAATTATTCGTGGACAAAACGCCCGTTAAATCAAACAATACAAACAGAATCATAACTTCAGGTGATACTCTGGCTGAAACAGTAGGGTAATTACAGGTAAATGGCTCTCACATGTGTGAGCACAATAAAATAGGAACTACCTAGTTCGGTAGCCAGACCATATTTGGCGACAATGGTGTATTTTTAGCTGAATCATGACACCATAGCTTATTTGAAACTAAAACTCATCCAAATGCAACTAGGTCTTTTATTTAGCTGCAAACAAAAATAGAAGGTTTTCATTTAACAGGTTCTGAACTGAAGGTATTTTATTCAATGGGCCAGAATAAAGTCATATGACCACTGTTTTTCTGATATTTTGTTGAAGTTTTGCCATGTTTTCAGTGTATTAAGTGATGATATCTGATATATTGTTGAAGTTTTGCCATGATTTCAGTGTATTAAAGTGATGATTTTTAAATTTTGCCTGTTTTTTTTCTGTTAAATCCAGTCAAGAAACCGTCGGGTTAACTCATGTAGCTTCTACTATCAATTACTTGCACTTTCCCATACAGGTGAGTTACAAAGCTAACTAATTATTAGAGATCACTGATTTTTCTCATGGTTGATGGTATATTTTTCATATTAACTTTCAAAACTTCTTTATTAAATTGTGCTACAATAATAATTGGTGTTATGTTTCTAGCCGTAGTTCAGTACAATACCAGTAGGTGTCTCTAGCAGCTGTTAGAAATCCGCCTCTGCCAGTAACGGGCCTGCCTGGCCTTCCAAATACTCAGTTTGTAATGGTAATACCTATGCACAGTTGAGATTTAAGCAATAGGCTGTAGCTTTGACATCAACTAAGGACAGGGAAGCCGATGTACCCTTTTGTGCCAAGCAGGCAAGACAGGCAGCAAATTTCACCGAATATTTTGTGACTGACAAGAACGATTTAATGTCGTTAATGGACAATGAAGGTAAACCCCTTGAAAAACGTGTGCTACGGCCAGGGTCAGTGGAAAATGCCCGATTGACACTTATCTCTCAGGTGATACATACTGTGAACTAGATACTTACCACATTTTCCACAATTGAAAAGTTAAAAAAATGTGGAATGAATGTGTCAAAAACACCATCAATGGAAGGAAAACTGCCAGGGTGATCTGGAGTGGTCTATTGAAAAAGAGCGCCAATGGGGCATATGCTGTCGAGAAGTGTTTATTTGCCAGAAATGTGCCTCTACAAGTCCTATATATAAACTACACATAAGTAGTACAATGAAGTAGAAACCGACGTACCTGTACCTGGCCAGAAAGATGCAGCTCCAAACCGAACTCCTTAAGTAGAACTTACCCAAACTAGAATTTCAAATACTGGTATCCGAACGCTTCTCGTGACCATTGGTATACCTACTCCTTCAAAAAGTGGCATGCAGAAACAATCAAACAAGACAGGTGAATACATGCAACAACTCAATGAAGAAGATATGAAGAGCACCTATTCCTATCTGTTAGATGCGAATGAAGTCAGAGGTCTTCCTTGTCCTGCCCCAATAACTGCTGAAGGTGATTGTTGGTACAACAATAACTGAAGTCAGGCCCAGGTAAAACGCCTTCACATCCAGCCAGTCAATCTGTCTCCACCTTTGTTGAAAATGTCACCCCTGAAAGAAAATTATTATTGGTAATTATTGCAAGAACAAACTGTGTGCTATAGGGGAAAGAAAGCGAAACAAACGAGAGACAGTAGTATGTCCAAATCATCCTGGGCACTGCTCTGCAAACACCCCCATGGGCCGTTCCATTGGTGATGAAAAAACGTAGGCCGTTAAGTGTGTAGAAACCTGTAGCACCTTTCTAATGAGAGAATGAATATTAACTTTTTTGTATCAGATCAAGACCCCCAAGCAATGGATGGCATCAAAAAGGGACAGGACAAAAACATTGATATAGAACATTTCCGTGACACAAGACACCTAGCAAACAGTCAGAGACTCGTAAAAGAAAAAGGCTGACTTTAGTAATAAAATGTTTCCTTTGAAAAAAAATGTAAAGGGAAAAAGTTTTTTTTGTTTTGTTTTGTTTTTTGTTTTATTTCTTTTTTGTTTGTTTGTTTGTTTGTTTTTTGTTTGTTTTTTGTTTGTTTTTTAATATGCAAGATAGAAAAGTAAATCTACAGATACAATCAAACGTTAAGCCTGTGTTTACCTGTCTTAACCAGGAAGCCAGTTTCCAAACTTAACGCTGCCTATTGGCATTACGTCACAGCGTATGTATATGTAATTTGCCCTGTGTTTATAAAATTATTCATGGGCAAGATGTCTGTTACATCATACAAAACAACAGGCATATAGCTTCATGTTATAGTTTAGCTTAAACAGAAGGGAGAATTACAAATAAATGGCTCTTGAAGGTGTGAGCACAATAAAATTAGGAACTTCTTAGTTCGGTGGCCATCCCATATTTGGTTACAATGGTGTATCCATACCTTCATTATGACAGCATGACTAATTTGAAACTAAAACCATCAAAATGCATCCTGTAATCCTTTGTCTAACTGCAAACATAGAATAGAAGGTTTTCATTTGACAAGTTATGAACTAATTAAAGGTATTTTATGCAATGAGCCAGATAGAAGCCGTATGGCCACTGTTTGTTAACCCCCCAATATCGGGGAAATATAGATGAATTAATACATAGTGACATTCACAATCAGAGATGAATATTCACATACCAAGTCATGTAAAAATACGCATACAATAAAATATATAGAGCAGAGTATTAAATAGCCGGGATCACCTAACTAAAATCTGTGGCCATAGTCCAAGTAGCTCAGCCGTTATGGACAGACAGAGCCCAGGGCCGGCGCGCCTGCTGAAGAGAAACATCCAGTGAGCAGGACCGCCAGCACATGCTCCTCTAACATCATGCGGGCCACAAAGAAGGACAGCCAATTGGGTCGTAATGTGTTGTCAAACACCGGCAGAAAAGAACGGGCAGTGGGATTAATGGCGTGCTTGTCACAAGCATCGACGCAAAAGTAAATTTATTGCATCGTGCACTGAGCAAACTTTTATTTCTTTCCGCCACAAAGGAAGCTAAACGCAGTGAGAGAACACGTATCAGCCTGGATTTTGCTGAAATGTTGGGGAATCAAGTTTTCTGGCCACATTTCTAGAGAGCAGTTCAGTCCGAGGGTCCCAATCCTTCAAACTTTGTATTATATATATATATTTATATAGCAATGTTCACTTTTCACCCCTACCATTCTGAAGAAGTTCCCAAGCCCTGTCCATGTAACCAGCAGTGGTCAAAGATTTCAGTTTTAAAACAGGATTCAGTTTCAAATTTGGAAAGGAATTCAAGCTGAAAATTTTGTAAGGGTGTTTTCTGTCTTGCCAAAATTGTAGACTTTCTCCCATGAGCGATATTTATGGGCTTGAGTGTGACACATTTTCATTGATTTCATACTATTCATGTTCAGTCATCGTACATATAGATAAGATAAATCGCAGGTACTCTAGTATGCTCTCTAGGTCGGGGGCGGGGGGGGGGGGTAACGCTTACAAAAAAAATGGAACAAATTTCACACCTGGCTCTTTTCCTGTATTTACCAGAAAACAAAATTCAGACTTATTTTCTTTGGGCTGCACTTTGGAAAATATTTGGATAAACCATGAAAGGGCAAAAGGAATATTTACATAATCTCTTATTCCCATGAAAGTGTACAAAACATTCACTGATAATAGTCGACCATTTGTTTTACAATATGTATTAATCAGTTTCTCATCTAATTTAATTAAAACGGCAAACTGCCAGCGAGAGAGTGAATGTAGAGTTCCAAATTTAATTTTGCCTTAAAATTCAAGCCGTAAAATATGAAAACTTTTCTGCACCTTGATTTACCTTATAGACGGGTCAATATAAGGCCAAAGTACCCCTACCCCAAAAAAATTGCAAAAGTTTGTTTTTTGATGGTTTTATGTTGCATTGGGTCTAGTCTACAACATACTAAAAGTTGGACAAGATTGGAGCATGGGAAAGTGTCTAATTTCGAGGATGACTTTTGCCATTTTTAAGTCATTTTTCATACAATGTGAAAACTACAGAAAGCAATAACTCGGTCAATTTTCAAGATAAATCAATGAAACCTGATTTTTTACCTAGGTTTTCAGGGGCAATCTTTCATATTAAAGGGTTGTCAGTGATGTTGGATCACCCATTGGCCATATCTAGGGGTAACCCTACCCCACACGTTTGTTGGTTTATACATATTTTATTCCAATGAAAACAATTGGGGAGAAGGGCAAGGCCCTATATTAACCCCTCTTGTCAGAAGAAGACAATATCACAGGACAAACGAGACGTCAAGGGTCCAGAGCGAAGCTACAAACTGCTGGCAGTTAAAAAAGACACCGCCAGGAGGAAGAGCTCCGCCCTGGATCAACAAAGTAAAGAAGGACACCACAAGTCACAAGACAGATAGTGGGGCGATTCATTATAAAGAAGCAATGAAATTGCTAATGAACGACCATCTCATTGAAGATTCATAATTATGTAGTGCAGTTGTATAATACAAATGCAGGATTAATTGTAAATCAATTCATCATGTAACAACACCGGTTTGAAAACGTTTGGTTTTTAGAATGTAATCTTGGACTGCCAGGAATATTTTCTTATTAATTTCGAGAGTGCATTCGGAGACGCCATATAAAACGGTTTCAAGGCCGAAAAGGGTAAAGTTTGTTACTATCGTATGAAGGCGATCACGAGGAACAGCATAATAAGGACAAACAAAGAAGAAATGCCAAATGTCTTCAATTCCTTGATCGCAACGACAATTTGGCGATTGAGTAACACCAATATCAAATAGATGGGCATTCAATTGGCTGCGGCCCAAACGCAGTCTTGTATGCAAAACTGCGGCAATTCTGTTGCCGACATAGTACAATTCTGTTTGCTTGAGTGACCGAGGCACATTTGAAGAAATTTTGTTTTTAAATTCACTTAAAGTAGTAGAGTTTCTCACATCAAGAGGTAATTGGTTCCATAGTTTTATCGTAGAAGGAAAGAAAGAATTCTCAAATAATTCAATTCTGGTTCTGAATTGAGGCAAGTCTGGGGCCTGTCTTGTTATATACCTTCTGTTAAGATTTTGTTCATTGGAAATTATACTACTAAGATATTCGGGAACCAGATTATTTGTAATTTTGTACATTAAAATTAGTTTACTAACTTCCCTACGTTTTGCCAATGTAGAAAGACCAGTTTCTTCATATAGTTTAGCATTAGATGTGGTGCTCATGGCACCAGAAATAACACGTGCAGCAGCCAATTGAATACTCTCCAGTTTCAATGCATCTGATTGGGTGCAGCCGTCCCAGACAACATTACCATATTCCATTAAAGGTCGAATAAAGGAGGTGTAGATTATTTCTAACGTTTTCCTGTCGAGACGAAGTTGGAGTGTTTTCAAAATATTTAGTAGTTTAGTGGCCTTTGCCACGATAGTATTAATATGATCGTTCCATCTTAAGTCATTCTGAAATACAAGCCCTAAATGCTTATGTTGATCCACATGTTCCAGCTGGTGATCTTTAAATACTAACGGAGGGTGATGTACCGGGTCTCTTTTCCGAGAAATTAACATACCATCAGTTTTCTGGGCATTAAATATCACCATCCAGTCATCAGACCAAGAATCAATAGATAAGAGATCACCATTAATCATATTTGCAGTTAAATTTGGATTATCAACCGAGAGGAACAGAGAAGTATCATCCGCAAAAAGTTTTATATTCGACCGCACTATGTCTACTATATCGTTAATAAATATCAAGAACAATAAAGGCCCTAGAACAGAGCCCTGGGGAACACCAGCGTTTAGGGTTCCCCATTCAGATGATTGACCATTTGTTACTACCCGTTGTTGTCGGTTAGACAAATAATTTCAAATCCAGTTTAAAAGTGATCCAGATATCCCATTACGTTCCAATTTGTAAAGTAGACCAGCATGCCAAACACGATCGGATGCCTTGCTAATGTCGAGAAAGACAATTCGCACTTCCTTCTGAAGATCAATGGCAAGACACAATTCCTGATATAAAGATAGCAGTTGGTTAACAGTGGAATTGCCGGGTATAAATCCCGACTGATTTGCCGATATAAGTAAGTTGTCCCTAAAAAAGTTGAAAACGTGTTTAAAAATAGCTTTCTCCATAATTTCCCAACACAGCTTAAGAGGGAAATAGGACGATAGCTGTTGCATAGATATGAGTCGCCTTTTTTGTACAAGGGGGTGACGTTGGCTTGCTTCCATAAGCTGGGAAAAGTTGCCTGATTAAGAGAAAGGTTAAAGAGTTTGGTTAACGATACGCAAATTGATGGTGCTCCTTCCTTCAGAAGTCTAGCGCTGATTCCATGTGGACCAGTGGCCTTAGTGATATCTAAGCTCCTAAGAATGTCAAAAACTTCGCTATGATCAATTTGAATAGAGTCAAGTATGACAGCGGGTAGGTCCACAGTTGGAATTACTGGGGCCCTTGAAGTATCAAGGTTGCTCTGACTTAAGAAAAAGGAATTCAATATTTTGGCTTTTGATAAGCTGTCGGTCACATGGCGATTTTCATGTATTAGAGAAGGATTAGACAAAGATTGATTTCTACTCATAAACTGTTTGACGGTGCGCCACCAAGCTTTATTTTTGTGCTTTGCGCTTTTTAAAGAAGCGCTCAGTTTACTATTATGAGCTTCTTCGGCACATTTCAGGTGATCTTGGTATTGATTACGAACATTATTATAAGCACTCCAGGCTTGTGGATCGTGTTTCTTATCTTTTGCCCTCTTATAAGCTCGCAAAACCTTCCGCTTCTCGAAAACGAAGCCTAGAATTGTACCATGGAAGATCAGAGGGGCGAACTGTTATTTGTTTGTTTGGAATAGTATGATTTGCCGCATCAAGGAACAATCTTGTCCAAATTTTACTGCACAACTCGACATTACCAGGCTCGAAGCAAACGTCCCAGTTTGTTCCATCAAGGAAATCCCTAAACTTATCGAAAACCGCTCTCTTGTATTCCCAAATTTGTCTAGTAAAAGAAGGTTCCTTTTTGCGCCAAAAAAGTACATTGGTAGCAACGACTGAATGATCGCAATTAGAGATTGGTGATAGGACACGTGGTTCTTTAATAAAATTTGGTATATTAGAAATTATTTGTTCTAAACAAGTAGAGGTTGTTGCTGTTATTCGAGTAGGATCATGAATGTGCAAATTAAGAAAATTTATGACGCAAAATTGCTGCAACTTTGCACCCGACGTGGTGTTGAAGTCAGAATTTAAATCGCCAGTTAGAATAATATTTTGGATGTTACAAGAAGTGGCTATTAAAATCGAAACTCTCTTGTAGTTTGTCCCAAAAAGAGATAAGTGAGTTAGGAGGTCTGTAGACTACTCCAAGTAAGAATTTATTATTGTGAACTCTAATTTCGGTCCACAAAAGTTCGATGTCGGGAAGCTCTAGGTCGATGCGACGAGAAATTGCAAAAGCCTCAGATGCAAGGACAGCCACGCCACCCCCTACAATATTAGGGCAATCCTTCCGTATGATGTTATGATAGCCAAGTAAGTTAAAGTCATCATCAGGTGTATTGTTTGAAAGAAATATTTCAGACAGAGTGATAATATCAAAGTCTGGAACAATATCGGTTTTTATGCATCTACACTTGTCAGTAGTTAGACTACGAACATTTATATGACAGAGGGTAATATCACAAAGATCACCATCGGGCCCAGGATTTACATGAATATCACCAGCTAAGAGTAACAATAACGGAAGTACCGTCATTAAGTAGTCGCTGGAACGAGTGATGTGTTTGTAACATAAGAGAAAACAAAAATTTAAAATAAACAATTGTTCTCTCAGCTTACACGGGTATGTAACAACTATAAGACCAGGCATACATAACAAGTAAATTAATAAATATCCACACAAGTAAAAATAGCCTATAGATTTGAAGAGGAAAAAACTGGAATCCGGGATGACTGCACATGAACAATGGTAAAACATGTTAATGATATACTTAGCAACGGCAAAGATTCTGTAATAGATAAAATACACAGTATGTTGGCACAAAAGTATGTAATAGGCCAAGTGGTGACAAGACCACAACTCAGTGAGCAGAAGTATAGACATTACAACTTTGAGCCTCTCATACATTACAAGTGGAAACAACGCAAAAGCTGTATTAGCAAAGCTCAACTGCTTCCCCAGTATAAACAATTTATATAATTCACTGACTGGAAAAACTGACACAAAGTACATGGGGATTGACCCAACGCTTAAACTTACCAAGACTCGATAAAATGAGTACCCGTTTACAATAAGTTTTGGTCGCAGATAAACTAACGCAGCGTTTGTTGAGAAAATAGCATGACTTCGCGTTTGTCACGCCCGAACATCTCCCACCAACCGCCTCCGCCTGTAGACTTCATTCCCTGCGGACTTACTACCAGGTTATGGAGTGGATAGGTTGTTGTGAAGAGATGGAGCCATGTGATTAGGGATAGAAGGTAGAAGTGGACAAACTGTTGCAGTGATGACCGACAAAAGCCCAGCTCCAGAAGCTCTGATTAAGATGATTCACTGCAACGGTTCAGAAGGATGCAATACCCTAAGGTGTACGTGCAGAAAGCATGGGCTACAGTGTACCAGTGCGTGCGGACATTGCCAAGATGGCAACTGTGACAATATAGCAAATGATCCAGTGGTAGATGATGATGATGATGATGATGATGATGATGATGATGATGATGATGATGATGATGATGATGATGATGATGATGATGATGATGATGATGATGATGATGATGATGATGATGAAAAAATTTGGCAGAAGTATTCCCGTTTTTGAACCCGGGTGGGTGCATATGGGGTAGGGTTACCCCTAGATATGGCCAATGGGTGATCCAATATCACTGACAACCCTTTAATATGAAAGATTGCCCCTGAAAACCTACGTAAAAAATCAAGTTTCATTGATTTATCTTGAAAATTGACCGAGTTATTGCTTTCTGTAGTTTTCACATCGTATGAAAAATGACTAAAAAAATGGCAAAAGTCATCCTCGATATTAGACACTTTCCCATGCTCCAACCTTGTCCAACTTTTAGTATGTTGTATACTAGACTCAATGGAACAAAAAAACACTAAAAAACAAACTTTTGCAATTTTTGGGGGGTCAATCGGTGTATTGACCCGTCTATTATATCTAAGAGGTTTAGAAGTGCGTATAGTGTGCACTGCTCTTGACCCTAAAGCAGTACCCTTGTGGTGGTGAGGACTCTTTTTCTGCGCACTTTGAAGACTGTTCTACAGTCTGACCGTAGACGGGAAGAAGGATGCGTCAAAAAGATTAGTCCGAGTTGTAATTGTAATTGTAAAAGAATACTTGAACAGATCTGTCCGATCAAAATCCCAGTCATACAGCCATATTGCATGTAGGTCCCAGGTAGGGCCCATGTAAGGCCCAAGTGGGCTTGCCCAGGTGGGGCCCAAGTGGAGCCTCCAGCCAAATTAAAGCGGGCCCCCGATGGGGTGTCCAAATGACCCACACATCTGCCGACGTGGGGACCTACCCAGGCCCAGCTGGGCATGCTGCCTGCGCAACCACGTAACTTTAAAATGTTTGCCAGATTTCAGGTGAATAATATTTACTGAAGTGCTTGCGTAACAAGGACCAATTTTGAAAGGCTGCCCGTTATCAATTTCTGTAATTTTATCTTAATCAACCCGAACAAAAATAGTTGCATGATAAACAAAATTGTACGCGCCTTTGACAGGATTTCCAGACCTGCGATCACTGACTGCAACATTTCATTTCAGACCACATATTCAGCCACATAATAGGCCTATACGCAAGCACTGTCAAACTGCGGTAAAGCATGTCCTGATTTCATAAACATATCCTGGATGTGTTTAATAGATATCAGTTTTCGTGATTTTGATGACAACTCTGCGCATTTAATATATATTATATAAATATATATATATATATATATTTTCTCTGGATTGCCTAACTGTATACAGAGACTAATCTGGAGGTTCCCCAGTACATAAAAGGACGTACAGGAATATATACAGTACACACTAGACGAGAACAGAACACAAAATTCACAGCTTGCACAGGAATTACACAGTTGATGCCAAATAATGGAGACCTATGATAAGATCATATGCCAAATTAGTAAATAAAATGTCTAGATTCTGATATGAATGCCCTAACAGCCTCAAAGATGAATACATTATCGGTGTCTGACAAAATCCTCACCACCTTTCGAGAGAATATTTAATAAAATATCACTAGAGCACTGAACTACTAAAGTAGGATTTACACCTGGAGCGACTAAGTGACACCCAGTGTTCAGCAGCCGGACCCTTTGCACAGTGAACTTGCGGCAGAACAAAAGGTAATATTTCGTATCTACAGTAAGATAAGCGAATGCACACGTTGAGGCTGGAAGGATATTGACATGATATAGATGGGCATTTGAAACGGAGAAGTTAAGACGTAGCTTCTTATTGCATATGTTTAAAATATGACTTCCATGTTTAAAGTACAGTTGCGACTGAAAGTAACTTAACCTCTGCGCGCGAGCAACCCGCGAGCAATTTGCGAGCACGGCCAGCAATTGCCCCCGAGCAACCCGCGGGTTAATTACAGATTCAGTCCGTGGGTTAATGCGGGTGCCCGAGCGGGCGGGTGCGGGTGCGGGCATGGGTTGCCCCCGAGCATCAATGCGTGTCCGTTTGGCCCACGAGCCCAGCTGCGCCAGGATGAAGTTGACAACATCTATATACCTGCATGATATTATACAGTTTGTACGTACATGTACATGTACAGTTATATATTTCTCACATTTGGGCGATATGATGAGTATGATGAGGATCGTTACTCACCTTTTCATTTTTTTTTCATTTCATTGCAGCCAACATTTGCTACTCTCTTAAACTCAGAAAAGTATGAGCAGCAGATGTCTCACGTTCACACACACACACACACACACACACACACACACATACACACACACACACACATTACTGTTATGTAATCCGAGTATACAGCTCTGAATTTTCCAATTGATTACATTATTTAGTTGCTATTTAATATGTTGACACGTCCTTTTTTATAAATGACACACAAGTATTAACACTTTATACATTTATTTTACAAGACTATATATACAGAAGCAATGTTGACCACAGTCAATGAAAGGCATAAAAAAGTAACATTGCAAAATCTTGACGGAGCATGTGCTGTGCTTCTTGTTTTTTTGGGGGGGGTGGTTCTGGTTTTTTTTTTGTTTTTTTTTGTTTTTTTGTTGGTTTTTTTTTTTTTTGTTCTTGCTTTTCTTCCTTTTTTGTTGTATCGGCCCGGGGCCTATACACAATAAACCTATCGTATCGTATCACACACACACACACACACACACACACACACACTTGCAGCGTGTAACTAGTGGGGATACATCGTTTTTCACCTCATGAGACATAACTGGGAACATCATCAAGCGGGGACACACACTACAACTGGGGACACACACTTTTAACTGGGGACTTCCCGTTCCTTACTGTCCAACCAAACACACAGATCAATGTTCTTTTCCGCAGAACAGAGGCAATCCTCATTATCCAAGTAGGGCCATTTTAACATGGTGTTTAAATAACAGATATGTGTGACTTCTTTCATATGCAGAATAGTAGAGAAGTGGAGAAGTCCTCGGTTGAAAAATAGCCCCAGTTAGTTTGGAAAGAACAGAAATGTGTCCCCAATCGTAGGGTGTTACAAACCTACACTGTCACACACACACACACACTAACGACACATGCTTGCACGTGTATCCCCAGGAGGTATATTTTAGCAAGGAGGGTAGCCTCCTACCCTCCTTGATTTTAGTGTTAGTTTAAACGTATTTATTTATGCTGGATAGCCCAATAGTACAAACATTGTCTAATTTAGGGGTTCTCCAGAGACGGAGACGTGCAATAATATATACAAGACTCACAGGACAATACAAATCATGATATCATGACTATGAGATGACCGTGCATGATATAAATTTGACTACAAATACTAATATAGACTTGATACAACAATTGAACAATACGTGTACACAGATGCATGCAAACAAGCTTACGCACATGTTTACACACTCATGATATGGGATGACCATAGGTGGTGACTTGAAAGGGAGATACTGGCCCGACCATAATCTCCCGCTCCCGGTGTTGCACGCCATGGCCCGCCGGGGGGTCAGGCAACACATGATGCACGAATGCATACCACTGGATCGGCCGAGGCACTCATGGCGGCACACACACGCTGCCACCGTGAAGCCACCATTGCACCCAGCAGCTCGGGTGTTCCTTCCCTGCCTGGCAAATGTCAACCACTGTGGTCCTATGGGAGCGCAAGGCATTTTTCCAACATTAAATTAGATATATATAAATATTCTGACCGGTTTCTCAGAGCATATCTTAATACCAATGTCAGCGAAAGTCTCGTGTTCTTGCTTTGTTGGCTTGTCTGCTTAGCAGGCCTTAGCAGACCCAAGCAAGCCATTGATTGATTGATTGATTTTATTCAGGTTCATATAATTACATTGGACTGTAATACATACAATTAGTGTTGAAAAGAACCTAGGATGGCACCAGAAAGTTTTAACAACTTATTTCCATGGTGGTCCTAAAACTCATATGTGGATAAAATATACACAAAAATTAAAATAGATTTCTCTCTCTCTCTATACATATATACATATAAAAAGAAACATGCAACAGTATCAGGTATAAGTAAAGGTATAAAACATTCGCCCATCAATATATATATAAAACATTCCAGATATTATACCTGCGTCACGTTACCCTACAACACACAAGCATAGTTGTATAAGAAGTTTCTATTTTCATTCTTGACTTATTGTCCATGGGGGGGGGATTCAGTAAAATAGGTATAGTTTTTTCCTTTCCAGGGACATTTTATTAAGCCAGATAGAAAGATGGCATGAGAGGCTAAGCAGGCACGGAACTAGCCCCTTTCTAATTTTCTGATGTATGTAAAAGACTGTTAGTCATAATTTCACCCCCGATTTACTGTTTACTAGTTCAGTTGCAAGCGTTAGACCATGGACTAGGTTGCACCTAAATTTTCAATGGTATTTGTTTCTTGTCCTGAAAAATATGATGTAGCAAAATTTTTAAGTCACTCAGCAGGTAACAGTGTGGGGGCAAGGTTTTCTTTTTCGGAGTGACTTTTTTCACTGTATTGTGAGAATTGCGTTTTGTCTATTTTCACCGTACGGTGAGAATAGTGTTTGTCTATTTTCACCGTACGGTGATGATAAAATTTGGTCTATATTCATCTAAAGGTAAGAATAGGGGCTGCTCTGTTTCTAACGTACGGCGATGAAAAGAAGTCAACCAGGGAAGAATATTTTGGAAAAGCATTGTGTCATGATATTGTGCACAAAAAGAGAATTGGAACAAACATTTGCTGAAATAATAAAAAGGCCTAACATCCAAGTTGAGCATGGTTTATAATGAGATCTGCTGAGGTGTTGTTTCAGCTTTTATTATCTAATAGTTTTTATAGAGCCAACACTGTTTTTTATGCGAAAAGGCAAAAATTTAGGTAACAAGACAAAGTAGAAACTTTTCTTTAATATTGTCACAGATGGAAGAAACGGAACTTAAGTGTGACTTATAGATCTATCTTGTTATGACTTAAGTTAAGGATCGCATTAAAAAAATCCACGAAGCAACAAAAATGAAAGACTCGTGGGTGGGTAGAGTAACTTCATATACATTAATTACAGATGTTAAAAAGCCAAGCATTTAATGCTGTCACGGTGCCAAGGTAATTGCTTTACAGTAAACCCTCCGTAAGTGGGCACTTTGCTTTGGTCCCGTTTCCTATTGACTATACTATAAAGGTAGCTATCTCCCTTAAGTAAGCATTTCTCCAATCTTAATTTGCCTCAGTTCTATGCAACAAGCCATAACCATAAATTTGCGAAAAGGCTCCGAATTCCAATTTCCAGATGGTGAAAATAGAGCCGCTTATATCCTCACCGTGAAAATATACCAAACTCTACCGTCACCGCCATACGGTGAAAATAGACCAAACCCTATCCTCACCGTACGGTGAAAATAGACAAAACTCCTTCCAAACGCTTTTATCACCGCACGGTGAAAATAGACCAAACGCTATTCTCACCGTACGGTGAAAATAGCATCGTTCTCTCTCTTTTTTTTTTTTATTTCGTTTGATTTAAACATTTTTGTTCATTCTGGATAGCCCCACAGTACAAAAAGTTGACTAATACAATGGGTTCTCCAGACAGGGAGCGACAAAACAGAATATGTACAAAATGCAAGGGACATCACAAAATTACGTAAGCGTATGTTACATCAATGAATGTATCAACACAGATTGTTGGATAATCAATCAGTAAATAACTTGAGAACAAAATAATGACATAGTGTCGACTAATGACCAGAAAATGAGAGAAAATAGTTAAATTACATCACCACCTATCCAATTTACATTTGATTACACCCCCACCCCCCTCCGGGGGTGGGTAGGCTTAATTAGGAACTGGAAGGATCAGAATAAAAACTGTCTAGTTTCAGCGATTTAGTACTGAACTGTTATAAACATTGTTTGAAGCAGATCAAGCTCTGTGTTACCCCGGGGGAGAGAATATAATTTGGGAGGCAACATCGGTTAGTTCTTTGTCACGCTAGTTATAAGAAGTACTGAAGTTTGAAAAATGCAAGGAAAACGATGAGCGGGGAAAGGAATTTGTTTAATGTCAATTTCAAGTCTGTTAAGTTTAAGGTTATACAATTTTAGGTAAACCAGAATAAACCTATTGCATTCTAGATCCACTGCTTGCATGTAAATGGAATTCTGCCTCTTCAGATCTTTGATTACATTAGGACACCGCTCCTATCTACATGTACAAACAGGTCGGCGCCGAGACTGTGTTGATGCTGTCGCTTTATCTTCACGGATCGGTGCCCAAGGTGTGCTAAATGCATGAAACCTTGATAAGGCACTTTCGGCTCTTTCAAGTTTGTACAATCACTGCCTATTTGGTTGCCTGAGAAGCAGACTTTTTTATGTGCTGATGTTTAAGTACAGATAAATTTTTCCTGGAGGTAGAAAGCCTGCTTCACAGACGACCTGCTTGGAAGACCAAGCGCCTTGGACTGGTGACTGGGTCCAGTAGCAGATAAAAATGGCATGAGTCAGCTAAGGAGGCAAACTCAGTCACCGTCTGCTATAGAAATACCCTAACTAATGTTTGGCAATAGTAATGGCCCAAAAGTAAAAGCGTAATTTTTAAGGAAAAACTAAGCAAACCCCTGCTTGTACTTCCTGACACATTAATGACGGGCTTTAACATTCACACTGTAATGCAGGCACTTCGCCGGCTGAATGACTTCGCAGGCAGGACACCTTGAATGTGACTCGTTCTGGTCGAGCATCACTGTGGAATTGCCTATCCCTTGCTATTAACAGATAGGAAGAAACCAACATCTTGAGATATACAATGTAGTTTAAAATAACTGCTGTTTTCAGTTTGCATCTGTTGTTGCCTCTGTGGATAGACTGTGGCTCCCCCAGAGTGTTTTTTCCCCGTTACAGTAGAGCATGGACGTATTAAATTAACGGTAATACCTCCATGAGCAGAGCGCCAACAATCTTGCTCAACAGCGATGCCGCCCTGCCCCCTAACTCGGGGATACTACGGGTACGCATGATCGTTCCAGTTTAGTTGGGAGAAAGGGGGTCAATTTAGAGCAACTTCGCGGCGGGGAAATTTACAATTTAGGGGTGTTTTTTTTTCCAAGTAATCTCCGCGTAATTGTCTGATAGGGTCTCAAATTAAAAACATCCGCGAAATTGTTTTTGATCAGTTGGTTTGTCCATAACCTTCAGGAACATTTTCCGGTGTCAGAATATGTCGGATATCTGAGTGTCGTTATTATGAGGTTTCAGTGCAATAAGTAATGATGTACCTTTATAAAACTGCCCTGTGTCCAATTTTTTAATGGAGAACCTCCCGACTAGTATATCTTTTACAATCAGGTGGTGATCAATTTTAAAAAATAATCAAATTAATGTCTGAATTGCCATGCATGTACCATCCATGGTCAATCATGAAGACGATCAAAGCTATTAAAGTACAAAGGAAAAAGGTAATTTGGCTCCTTTGTGTATCTATTTTATGCCGCGGTTATGTGACATCGTGCATATCGTTACAAACGTAAACTGTTGCGATCTTCCTTGCCATGTACATGAAAATGAAAATGTCACTGTACCTGTAGTAATATACTTTTTTTTTTAACTTGTCCTGTTGAAATTGAAAAAAGCAAGTCAATATTTTCAAGAGCCAAATATTTATATTTGAATAAGTATTATAGGTAAGTAATAAACAAAACCCATTTCCTTGAAGTCAAGCCCAATCTATACGGGTGACGCAAAATCTCCATGTGAAGGAGGTGTTGAAAAATAATATGTTTATAAACACTAGGATTGTATTGATTTTGTCAAAACAAGTGTATTTTATGTCACTTTGAATGTGGACTTGGAAACAAAGGAACGTTATAAGTACAGATGCAACAAGTTTTGCCAATTTCAAAGTTCTATCTCCTTCCCATTCTGGGCTCCGTGGCGTGACATAGTGTCCATCTTGCTGTGTTAACCGATTGCTCCTGTGGCACTCCACGATACAAAAAAAAAAAAAAGGGGGGGGGGGGGGGAAAGTGGTCTGCTCATGTAAACAAAGTTTGTTTCTGCGCAGTTAATTGACACTTGAGAGAACCCCTATTGAGATGATACAACATGTCTGGTGGTTACAACTCCCCTCCCCCGCCCCCATTAAATAAAGAAATATGAATGTATGAATCAATCAATCAGTAAGTCCAGTGCAGTACACGACTTGATTGCCGTCTAATTGAGCTAATTAATTTCCTTATCTCGAGTACTTCATGACTGCCATACGCACTGCTATTTTTCGATACCCGCTTCATGGTTATTGCCGAGATGCAACCTGGTGGACCAATGAAATTCTGCTGACCACACTGACCAGCTGCCAATAACAATGGAGACTGAGGCTAATTTCTGTTACCATTTGCGCGCCAACATGCAAAGAGAGCATAATATTACAAAAATCATGAATATAAAATATACGTTTTGCACAATGGCAAATTTGGGCTTTCCCTCGTCACCTGACTTCACTCTAAATTCGAAGCTGCCATGAGTGGAAAAAGTACATTAAACTTTCGAGAGGAGTTGCCGTAAAATGAATTTAACATATATACCTATATACCCGTCTGGGCATGTGATGGTTCATGCCATCAGTGCTTCAATTGGAATTTGAACAATTTTGGATGCAGGACAATCAAATTTGCTTCATTGATACTGAAAAGGTACTATGTTGCGGGGTTTTTTTTTTTTTCTTTTGTTTTTGGTAGTAGTTAGTCCTGCCCATTCTGGGCTCCTTTGCGTGACATAGTGTCCATCTTGTGGTGTTAATCGGTTGCTCCTGTGACGCTCCACGCTAAAACAAAACAAAAAAACAAAAAAAAAAAGGAAAAGTGGTATGTTCATGGAAACAAAGTTTGTTTCTGCGCAGTTGATATAAATTTTTCTTGACACTTGAGATGATACAACATGTCTGGTGGTTACAACCCACCCACCCCCGCCCCCATTAAATAAAGAAATATGAATGTATGAATCAATTAATCAGTAAGTCCAGTGCAGTACACGACTTGATAGCCGTCTAATTGAGCTAATTTCCTTATGTCGAGTACTTCATGACTGCCATACGCACTGCTATTTTTCGATACCCGCTTCATGGTTATTGCCGAGATGCAACCTGTCGGACCAAAGTGATGCTGCCTCCAATGCTCCATGCGTGCCCACAGCCCCTGGGTAATGAAATTCTGCTGAACACACTGACCAGCTTCCAATAACAATGGAGCCTGGGGCTAATTGGTAGACGGGGGTGGGGTGGTTGCATAAGTTTTTTTTTGGGGGGGGGGGATGGTAGTTAGTCACGATCGCCCATATTGAAGTGACTTGCATTTTAAGTACATAGTAATGAGGTCTGGGAGAAAAAAATATTCATCGGTCTTTATGAATGCCAACAGGGCAAAAATAAAAACTCACATTTACATGAACATGTATGCAGCATGAGAGACTGGATACATGCAACCATGGGGTCCAAAAAATTCCAGAAATCCACATTCTTCAACTTTATCCCAACGTCTGGGAGGGGGGGGGGCTTGTCTCGTTATCGAATTTACCAGCCAGGAATCACTGTTGCCTTAAGCCAAATGCTAGTGTTTGTTTGATTTGGCTAAAATATTGTAAAAACGGCTATTGAATTGAAATGTAAATGTATAAGAACATGGTCAAAATCTGTAGCGATTGCAGTCTTATTTCCCTGTTTGGATTCAAATTTTGAAGGCGTTGACACATCCAAGCCAGCCCAGCTTATCTCTACTGAGTGCGAATCGATAACTTGTAGATCTAACGTTAGAACAATCTGGTCTGATTTTATTCACAAGTACATGGAATATTTACAGTTTTTCATAGACCCATGGACCTGGTGATAACAGAGCACAATATCCGGGGGCATCTTGTAGCTATTTTTAGCAGTGTATTTCTTTCAACAATTAATATGTAAATTACTCCATTCACATTCAATAGTTACTCTTCTCTCGAATGTACAGCAAAATAAAACCGACTTGAGTGTGACATTTACTTCCCCGGGAGTCACATGCAGGCCCAACATATGTGTAGAAATAATAATTATGTGGCTAACGGAAAAAGACATACTCAAATAAGCCTATATCTACATGTGGGTATCTATAGACGGATACTAGCCACTATCATTCTTTTTGGGGGGGAGGAGGGGGGGTGACTTGTTAAGATGTGCTGGGGGGGGTACATTTCCAGTTAGATAATAAATAAGTTTAAAGACTGAATTTATAGTATGCGTATAAAAGGCTGGGCCTCCTGGTCTTTCCAGTGTGCCCGCGGGTTAGTCAGTGCCCGCGAGCACATGGAACTCCCGGGTGAGCGTGAGGGTGCTTGCGAGCAAGGGTGCGGGTAGATCAGGAAACAACTGCGAGCAACCCGCGGGTGCGAGCCCGAGCAAAGTGTGAGCAAAGTGCGAGCAATTTGCGAGTGCGCGCAAATTTTGGTTAAGTTACTTTCAGTCGCAACTGTATATTTGTACGAGTGAATTATCAAAAGACAAGAAAAACATGACTAAACACGCGACCATATGGCAAACCGTTTCAGCATTTAATCAGATTTATGCAAATCCTAAATTCAATTTTGGGTATACATAATTTAATTTTGGATACCAATAATTCAATTTTGGATATCCATAAATTAATTTTGGATATCCAAAATTCATTTTGGATATTCATAAATCTGATTAAATGTTAAAACGCCTCACTGTTTCATTGGGAGCAAATAACTCCATACCACAAACAGGACAGGCTAAAATCAATAGAAATATGACAACCCGTATTAACATTTAATCAGATTTTTGGATATCCAAAATTGATATATGGATATCCAAAAATCAATTTTGAATAGTGATTTTTTTTATATCTAAAAGTCATTTATTGATATCAATAAATTAATTCTTGATATGAATTATTTTTGAATATCAATTAATCATTATTGATATGAAGAATTCAATTTTTGATATCCAAAATCAAATTTTGGATATCCAAAATTCCATTTTGGATAATCCATAAATCTGATTAAATGTTAAAACAGCTTGCCATACGCCCATTTTATTGTATCTTTGAATGAAACAAACCACTGACAGGATGTGTTTATATTACGTATGTTCATGTCAACATTTTTCCAAATGGCCATTATGAGAAAGAGGTCAGAGGAAGATGTACACCAATCTACACAGTTTCAGGCGCGCTCACGAAGCTATCGGAAGTTTCAAGTTAATGCTGAATTAAGCTTCAAATAAGAACACAGAGTGTTAAAGTCCAGGTCATTTGCCTTTTTTTTACATAAGGGGAAAAGATGACAACTATTTATATGTCCAAAGAGTATCGCGTCTGAAAACGAAAGACCTATATTTCTTCCCTGAATACATAAAATTTGTGTAAATGAGGAACAAAAACATAAAAAGAAAATAAAAATTTCCACTCACGTAGGAATTGACATGGGCCAGACTACGATGTGATCTCTATGCCGTATCTCTAAGCGCTTTTTGGAGTAAATCCAAAAGTCAGACAGCACCGGACATGTGTCAAAGTCCAATTCTTATGCAAAATGAATTTGCCCCTAATTAGCATTCGACCTTATTCCCGGGACGTTTCAACATCATATGACAATAAACAAAAATATAATTGCCGTAATTGCCAATCGAGAGAGTCTGGTATGCAGGACCCATATAATCGTGTAATTGTTGCTGGCCTATTTATGGACACACAAGAATTACTTGTACACGTCTCAATTCGTGTCTGATTGTCAAACGGCAATTGCTCATGTCAAACGGGTATAATCATGTTTCCATGTCCTTTGTATTTAAAACATTTTACCCGTAATGATATTTCTCTCGCGGGCACAGTATAAGTAGAAACCCAAGTATAAGCCGGATCCCAAGTTCGAAAGATACATGACTTCTAACCACAACACACTTCAAATGCTCTACAAAGACACAATTACCCGAGTCGTTAATCTGTCAAACCAAATCCCCCGAGTTGTCACTTGTAAAATTAAACAGTTACTTGGACAGAGAAATCGTGCTTGGAAACGTTTTAGCAACAAAATTCGTCCCTTTACTTTTATTGAGTTTATTACTCTTGAAAGACTCTACATGTTCTATAAACGGAAGCGCAACACTGCAGTCAACACCCTTCTTAGTTCCATGAGGTCATATTTTTCAAAAATTCGCAGTGAATTGGATTCTAATGTCATTAAGCCAAAGAAATGGTGGAATCTGAGCAAGAGTTTTCTAGGTTCCAAGCTCAATCATTCCATACCTCCCCCTCTCGAAAATGGCACTGTAATATCCAGTAACGTTGAAAAATGTAAAGTATTCAATAATTACTTTGCCAATCAATGTAAACTTCCTCATGAAGACGATCCTATGCCCCTACCTGACTTCTCGTATCGCACCGATGCGAGGCTAAGTGAATTCCAAACTGATGAAAACGATTTTAAAAAGGTTTTTCAATCTCTAAAGTCCAGCTCTGCTACGGGACCTGATATTATAGGTAACCTCATCCTAAAGAACACCGCATCTGGCCTCTCCCCATCACTTACCAAACCCTTTAACTTCTCTCTTGCTGCTTCGTGCTTTCCAGATTCATGGAAAAGTTTAATATGTGCCCTGTATTCAAAAAGAACGATAAGCAGGTAAAAAGCAGCTATCGCCCTATTTCATTACTGTGTAATGTTTCTAAATTTTTCGAACGTTTAATATTTAATGTGCTGTACGAGTACTGTAGTCGTCACGATCTACTGACGCGCAAAAACTCTGCGTTTAAGAAAAACGACTCTACCATCAACCAGCTTATCAAAATCGTTAATGACATATACAATGGCCTGGAACTACGAAAAGAAGCCAGGATGGTTTTTCTGGACATCAGTAAGGCTTTTGACCGCGTGTGGCATGAGGATCTTCTTTTCAAATTAAGACAGCTGGGTATGAAAGTTGCTTTACTCGCGTTTATCGGTAGTTACTTATCAATTGGGTTCCAGAGAGTTACGATTGGTGGTCAGTCGTCCTCTTTGACTCCTGTACTGGCAGGGGTACCCCTGGGCTCTATTCTGGGGCCTCTTCTTTTCCTAGTTTACATTAATGACATAACTGATAATATTGTGTGTGATATTAAGCTTTTTTACTGACGAACACTAGCATTCTGGAGATAATCCATGATCGCGTCACCTCTGCAGGTCGGATGAACGCAGATCTTGTTCATATCTCTGCATGGGGCAAACACTGGAAAATGTATTTTAATGTTTTTAAGTCATTGGCTGTTGTGTTTTCCACTAAATATAATAAGCCAGATCACCCGCCTTTACTCCTTGGCAATTCTTTTATACCAGAAGGTACTAGCCATACACATTTGGGCGTTACACTTTCTAGTAATCTAAAGTGGGATGCCCATATTACCAGAATTGTGATAAAAAGCGAGGAAACGCCTGTCTCTCCTCCCCAGACTTAAATTTAGGTTATCTTGCAATACTCTAATTCGGCTTTACAAATTCATGGTACGACCTATCTTAGAGTATGGATGCATTATTTTTGACAATTGCTCACAGACTCTTTCTGATTTCCTCGAGTGTGTTCAGTATGAAGCAGCTCGCATTTGTTTAGGAGCCCTTAAACGCACTCCCCGTCATCTTATGCTTAAGGAATTAGGCAAGCCTACTCTAGCTAAAAGACGCCAATATTTCAAATCATGTTTTTCAAAATTGTTAATGGTCAAACTCCCGCTTATCTTTCGTATCTCGTTTCGAATAACAATGGTCAGCCCACTGTCCGGTTAACAAACCGACGCAGCCCAAGACAAATCAGGTTTAATTCCTTACGGTTCGGAAATTCGTTCATTCCTTCCTCTATTCAACTTTGGAACGATCTCCCCAACGACATAAGACATTCTGCAACTTTATCCCAATTTAAATCTACTTTGAAAAATACTTTATTGTCTGTAGATCCTGTTCCTGTTTATTACTCTCACGGCAGTCGATTTTCAAATATCATACACACTTGTTTGCGCTTGGGCTTATCCGGACTAAATTCCCACCTACACAGATTAAATATACTACCGTCTCCAGCTTGTTAATGTCTAAATCCTGACGAAAGTACTCTTAATTTTATTCCAAGAAGTCCCTATTATTCAGTTCCCAGGAAATTCCTTTTAAAAACGGTTTGTTACATTCTAGCTCCAGGTGTGAATCCTAGTCTTGTAGTCTATCTAGCCAGTGATATACTTATCAGGTATCTTACACATGGTAACAATGACCTTTCTGCAAACCTTAACATTGAATTCTTTGATGCTGTCCAAAAAATTATTTCTGACTCCAGGCGATTCATATTTTGATTACCATGTTGTTCCTGCCTATATACGGTTTATGGATAAGACTATCATCATTTCTTTGGTTACCGAGCTAATGACATAGTGGATCTTTCTGGATCAATTACTTCTACTCATTCTTTAATCGACATGTCTCTGCTTGTGAGTATTTACTTCATAGCATCCAGGAAAGTGTATTTTTCAATATAATTGTAACAATGAGTGATACATATTAAGCATCTCGTGAATTGTATTGTCCTGTGTGTGTTGTTATGGTGGCACAAAAGTGCCAACTAAAAAATTTTTCTCTCTCCATAAAAATGCGAAGGCGAAAACAAGAAAATAAGAAAACAGAACAGCGAAAACAAGAAAACACGAAGGCGAAAATGCGAAAACACAACCGCGACAACACGACAGGAAATATGTCGTGTTTTCGCACTCGCATTTTCATGTTAGCATTTTCTCGTTTTCTTGTTTTACTGTTTTCTGCCTTGGGCGAAAACAAGAAAACACGAAGGCGAAAACCCTAAAATATAAAACACGAAGGCGAAAATGCGAAAACACGACCCTGAAAACACGACAAAAATTATGTCGTGTTTTCGCACTCGCATTGTTGTGTTTTTGCAATAGCGTTTTCTTGTTTTCTTATTTTCGCAATATCGTGCTTTGGCTTGTTTCACTTCCGTTTAACACCTTCCCATATGTTAGCTAACGGAATTAATCTACTGAATGATCATGACGAGGTGACAACTGAGACAAGTGTCCTGTTAATGATAAACAAACATCAATCCCTGCATATGCTAGAATTTTAAACAGTGAAAACACACACACACACACACACAGAGAACACCTTATATATGTTGAAAATCCCAACGTTGCATCAATGATAATATGGTGCATTGTCACATATGAATAAGTAAGTCTATCCGTTTCCTAGATTAGACACAGAGGTAAATAGTACACCATGACCGAGGTGATGATGTTACAGTTTGGACGCATGGGTAATTAAAGTGTGTGTGTCAACACACACTTTTCTGTTTTTCCTCGAATTCTTTCTTTCTTTCTTTCTTTCTTT
>OZ026615.1:20908779-21041279 GCA_964020975.1 Hermodice carunculata | reverse complement strand
AAAGGGGCACCAATCAAGCGGGGTTATTTCATGGTGCGTCCACACATTTCCTTTGAAATCATTTGTAAAATACAAGTATAAACCATAAAAGTTAAAGTATTCAGTAGATTAATTCCGTTAGCTAACATATGGGAAGGTGTTAAACGGAAGTGAAACAAGCCAAAGCACGATATTGCAAAAATAAGAAAACAAGAAAACGCTAATGCGAAAACACGACAATGCGAGTGCGAAAACACGACATAATTTCTGTCGTGTTTTCGCATTTTCGCCTTCGTGTTTTATATTTTAGTGTTTTGGCCTTCGTGTTTTCTTGTTTTCGCCCAAGGCAGAAAATGCGAAAACAAGAAAACGAGAAAACGCTAACACGAAAACACGAAAATGCGAGTGCGAAAACACGACATATTTTCTGTGGTGTTGTCGCCGTTGTGTTTTCGCATTTTCGCCTTCGTGTTTTCTTGCTTTCGCTTTTTAGCCTTCGTGTTTTCTTGTTTTCGCTGTTCTGTTTTCTTATTTTCTTGTTTTCGCCTTCGCATTTTTATGGAGAGAGAAAAATATTTTAGTTGGCACTTTTGTGCCACCATAGTGTTGTATATATTCTGTGTGTCTCTCTATGTCTGGCGAGCCTGTTTTTTAATATCTCGATGTATACTATTAGGTGATCCAGAATAAATAAATATGTTTAAATTAAATTAAATCACACGGGTCGTTAATCTGTCAAACCAAATCCCCCGAGTTGTTTACCTGCCCACGCGCCTGATCACCCAAGCGCGACGCGCACGGGTGATCAGGCGCGCAGGCATGCAAACAACGTGGGGGAGGAGGGGGCTGGGTAGACACATTTATGACGAGGGTTATTTTGTATTTATCCCCTAAGGTCCTTTAAAAAAGATGAAAGACAATTTATATCACTTGTAACATTTTATTTCACTACATTCCATCGGACTTCGCCATGCTGCGCGTATGAATATGGACATTATACAACAAGGCAAAGGGGTCGACCATAAATCATAATGCCCCAATTTTATGAACGGCCGTCGCTTCAGCCAAAAATCATAACGAAAAGTCACTTTTTTCATATTTCTACATACAATTAAATTGGTGGACAAGAGATTTGGAAGACCACCTTGCCTTGGAATGTGGTACCAGCATACATTCCAAAGTACATGTGTGCACCCGTGGAGCTCAACTGACTACGAAGCTGCTAAAACCCTGCAAAGTATAGCTTTGGTCTAAATATGAATTATCACCACTACAAATTCAAATAATAGATGTAAAAAAAAAATCATACTTAAAAGCTCAAAGCTTAATTCAACACAATGTATAACTACGATGTTCGTATCAAACAAACTTGAATAGTTCACCCCAACGGCACCTTGCAGCAAATTTGTCACGCACACACAAAAAAAATGGTATTTCACCCATGCCAAAGGGTATAGAGCCTCTGGAGCATATGAAGGGGTCTGGTCTACTTTGTCAGGAAGAAATACTTCTGAAGAAAAGAAAAAGTTCAGAGTGCCCACATGATCCTGTCATATAAAATGTTGCTGCACAAGGCACGTTCGACGATATCCAAAATGTTGTATGATAACATATATAAAGAATCTTTCACGGTTGTATAGTGAATTACTATTTTCTCCACCAACAACGATCCCGAGTGACAGAAAAATAGTAGGTCACTCTCCAGCAACGCAAGATTTTGTTTATTCTATGCTTGATTGAGGATTCAAAAAATGTGCCATAGGTCTACTTTCAACGCCGACCCGGTGGGTCCTGTTTGTTGACGTTCGTCGCGGTTAATCTACGTCACGCGTGACTAAAAATCAAACATCGCTCGAGTATGTTTCATTTTGTGTAAATGTCAATGCATCACGTAACCCATGCAGGCGCTTCACAATTTACGTGTAACAATGTTTTATGTGATCTACATGTACAGCGAGTTTGAATGTCACTCTAGAAAATGATAATCACCCTCAAACATAGAATATATTACTAAAATTATCATTCCCAACATATGAAAAATTAATACTGCTTTTCACCTGTGTTGGAGGCCAGTGAACATAACAAATCGGACGCACTATATAACGACAAGAGCATAATACTGTTTGAATGAGTGTGAGTGTATTGTTGAACGACAATGCAGGTTTTGGGTTTTGTTTTGGTTTGGTTTGGTTTGGTTTGTTTTTTTTACCTTGACATTGACATTTGTCTCTTTTTATTAACAATTCTGATTCAAGGTATTTTATAAAATAAGATAAAGTAGCAAAACAAAATAACGGAAACTGTATTTGGACATGCAAATATGGGCTGGAGTCAGCTGAACAGTCATCTGCACAAAGTAGGTTTATGAGAGTCCAGTAGCCGCGATTGCGGTCATCCAAGTGAGGACGCCCTGCACTACTTCTTTGTCTGCCCCAAGTACAACTACATCAGAGTTGACTTACATGAAACAGTCATTCGGGTGGCTCTTGTTACTTTAAAAACAGTTTGTTTGGTTGGTTGGTTGTTTTTTTTTGGGGGGGGTTACAGTAGTGATAGGTGTACGGATTCGTTGTTACATTTATTGAAAAATCACAAAGGTTTAAATTCTCCTTGTACTAGTGGAGTGCGTCTTACCAAATGGGATCAATTTCTGTACTCAGATGCACACCATGGCTTCCTCCTATCTGTGCATCCTGTCGGCTTACCTTCTCTTTATGTGGCCTTTGCCAATAATATTTTTTGTCCCCCCCCCCCCGTCAACGTCCGGCTCTTTTGGCTCTCTTTCTCTTTACCTCTAAGTCTTATTTTTATTTTTCTATCTCAAGAGAAGTTCATATTGGGCTTCGACCTGTTCTCTAATTGATTAATAAAATACGTTTAAACCAAAACCATACTCGAACATATTTGGACATATTTGGTTGGATGAAGTGGAAAGAATTCACGTTTTATGGTCAACCATGGTCGGAGTACCTCGGCATAACTGTTGATCAAGGCAATTTGCGATCAGTCAGCACAGCAACACGTAATTATTTCAGATGAACAACACACAGTTACTGCACATATTCCGATTGTGTTACTGTTGACTCTTTTAGTAATAAAAACATCAGGAAAATCGTCACAATTGTTTTGATACAATATGTACACTTTGTTTGCGTACATTCGACCTTAAATTATTCCCATAACATACCATACATGTAGGTTTGGTTTCAAAGAGATAAATTTGTAGTGTTATGCGCTATTCATGTGGGCCCAAGATAGTAAATGACGGTATGCTCAGGCTCCCACATTCAGCAAGTTGATCGAATAAATTGTGAGGGCTTATCAGTTGATGCCGAAGGCTGATGCACGGTCTCTCTCTCTCTCTCTTCTCTCTCTCTCTCTCTCTCTCTCTCTCTCTTCTCTCTCTCTCTCTCTCTCTCTCCTCTCTCTCTCATCTCTCTCTCTCTCTCTCTCTCTCTCTCTCTCTCTCTCTCTCTCTCTCTCTCTCCTCTCTCTCTCTCTCTCTCTCTCTCTCTCTCTCTCTCTCTCTCTCTCTCTCTCTCTCTCTCTCTCCTCTCTCTCTCTCTCTCTCTCTCTCTCTCTCTCTCTCTCTCTCTCTCTCGAGTAAACTATCACCCAGGCAGACAAAGACCATATGTTGCATTTATGATTTTCGTGCCATGTTCATGAAGCATCACCACCTAGATTATATTTTTCATATTCCCATGACACAGTAAAATCTTTCAAGCAAAACTTATAACCATCAGAAGAGACCTGTCAGTCAGTAGATACTATGACTATCACAGGAGCTATGGTGGCTGTGGTCGTTGTGTCCTTTCATATTTGTGACAGGCACTGATCACAATTTGAAATACTCTGACGCATTATTGTTTGGCCTTCAGCTACATATTCTAAGTTCATGCAAAACAAAGCTTGACAGCAATAAAAGAACTGTACTTGTGGAGAGACGTAAAACACTGGATGAATTGACATCACAGTTTGGCAGAGGATAGTCTGGTTGTACTGACATTGTGGAACCATTGAACGAGCATTGCACAAACCAGCCAATGTTAGACGATTTCAGCTTTGCTGCCAATTTCTTTGCTTCACAACTACAGGGATAATCGTTCCTATCAAATACGATAGATTCTGTTCCAGGAATTTTATCTTCAAATGCATCAAGGCTAATTTTCTTCAATTTACTATCTGATATTGAAATCCGTTTCACATTTCTTGTACCAGCAAGTGAGTTTTTAACTAATGGATCAATGTCAGAATGCAATATAGACAATTTCTTGTGATTTTGCATGCCGGAAAAGGCCAGTGGCTCCACCTGAAGGCCATCAATGTTAGTAAGAGTCAATCCATTCGAGTTTTTCCAACCAGAAAATGCCTTTGGTTTCAACGTCAATGGTACTCCTGGGTTTCCTTTTATATAAATACTGAAGCCAGAATGGGACCTGAATACCTCAGGCTTGATAATGTCAATACGACATCTTTCAAGAGACAAACGTTCAAGACTCTGAATCGTGGAAAATGTGCTTCTTTCAAGAGTCGGTAATGACGAATTTCTGAACCACATATGCCCTGATCGCAGTCCTTCAAATGCATAGAGATTTATTTCTAACACATGGCACTCGTCGATTACCAGCGCTCCAGGTCTGCTCTGTTGGAAAGCAAATTGTGGGATTGTATCAATGGTAGAGCTCTCAAAATACAATCCTGCTGCACCGTAAACACCACGTTTGCGTCCAGTGTCAAGCCCGGAAAATGCCTTTTCTGAAATTCCTGTGATATCAGTGTGTAAAAAAAACAAAACCACTACGTTTGTGGACTGGAAGGAAAACGATGAAATTTTTGAAATGGTTGTCGAATTAATTTTGATCATGTCTGCTGTAACCCCAGCAAAACTTGACGACACGAAAACAAGGTTTGGAACATACCCAATATTGATCATATAGACAAGAGCCCTGTCAAATACTAGGCTCTGAAGTGACATTGATATGTTTTGGATACCGAGTAATATACTGATGTTTGCTGTTCTGTAGAAAGCTCTCTGCTTAACGACGGATATTTCATTCATTCGCAGATCTATATAGCATTCTTTGTAGACTCTGCAGCCGCGTTCGGTGCTACCGCGTATTTCAGCCATGGCATGTGATGATAGTTCAGTCAGCCTGTTATGGCGCAGATTTATGTTCGTGACACTTTTCAATCCACGGAAAGCATTGGCTTGAATAGCAGTAATCAAGTTTCTTTCGAGGTTTATGACACTCAAATTAAATAAACCTTTGCCTTTAAAAACGTCGGTTTGAAGAACTTGTATGTTGTTTTTTCTCAGGTCCAATTCCGTCGTAGTGGGAGGTATATTCGAAGGAATCTCCGTGAGACCCTTGTTGTAGCAATTAACCCGCCTCTTGTCTGTGTCACATAAACATTGTGACGGGCAAGCCAAAGAATCACACACGAACACAGTCAATGTCAAGAACGGTATTATCCACATAGTGTATGCCGCTGTTATTTCTGTTGATGACCTGCAATAAGTAAGTGTAAAAATAAGTATTTTTATTTTGTAAAAGAGATAATTAAAATTTACGGAGCACACGGACGGCCTGATGAGACATGTCCACACAAAAAAGAGGGACCAGTCCACAGCGCTTGTCAAAATAGTGACCCAATAACTTGGCGAGTGAACGCAAGAGATCAGAACTGTCTGCATGCACTTGCAGCATTCAATACACACTGTTGAAATTTGTGGCGGCTTTCTACGAGCGGCGGTACTAGGCGGCGACAGGCAGTCCAAATAATTGCCACGCTAGCAGAGAGAAAACAGCCGTTGTTTAATCAAATTATTTGGTAACAAATTTAAGGCCAATACACATTGTTTAGGATAGTCCGAGATGCCTTGTACTTAAAAACGCTTTGGGGGAAAAGATTTTCGCCCCTCGCTTCTGCTTAACGACCCAATGTTCCAGCTCATTTAAGCACACTCTCGCAAAAACATTGCTACTTTTAATCGCACTTAAGTTTTCGGATTCAAAGTTGTACACAGTTAGTTCCGCACTACACCCATAAACTCTGACGGTTCGCTTTCCGGACCGCTGAAATCAGCCAGGACCATATCCACAACGGCACGCGGGAATGTCAATTTAGGTGATTTGTGAATTATGTTTAATTTGTATTATGTCTTAGTGACAACTAGTGTATTTAGAAATAATAACACATTAATGTAAAGGAGTTACTTGAAAAATGGACGGAAATATGAAAAATAAAAAAGAAAGTTTGCCGAATATTGAATTTGAAACGATAATTACCAAGAGAAAGTAGTTAATCTTCTTGGGGACAGTGTCAACAAAATATTACGTGAACGAGAAGACAATATCTCGACTTGGGAGACAAGTATAAGACCGTTAATGGCAGCTTCACGACTCAGAACAATACAGTGGGCACCAAAGTCTCAGAATGGCAAACCCATGGCGAGAAACAGTACAAGAAAATACAAATACAATGGTCATGGATTTCTTTAAAGACGCGCTGGGAGGTGTGTTGCAAGATGAAGAAATAGACAGGTCCCACAGAGTTGGTAAACCTAATGAAGGGTCGCAACCAAGACAGATGATCGTGAAATTCACGAACTATAAGGCAAGGAGCAGTGTATATAGGGCCAAAGCTAAGTTGAAACAGTAACAGGGTGGTAAACGCTTCTTCATAAACGAGGATCGATCTTACAAGAGAAACATACTTGCGTCAAAGGCCCGCAAACTGAAAAACTAAAAAAAAAAAAAAGTAAAGGACACTATGTCAACGGAAAGGATACTTTGCAGATGAATTAACAGATACATTGCATCATTATGATAAATCAAAATGCTTCATAAAAGTATCACTATTGATCTAGATCGTACCCGCCTGATCACTTAGACTAAATATGTTGCCAACACATCAAGAGTATTACTTCTTATTTTTTTTCATGTCTCACGGACACGTTTGTTGCACCACGCACTGTTGTCAAGCTTAAAAGATCACTGTTATTCCAGATTTTGTTCATGTTTCCTTTCACATTTTATATTATGCATCAAAGTTCTCTAATATACAAATCAAATGTACTTATCAAATTGTTCTGTTATTTTTCACTTGCGAATCCAGGTATGTTAATGACTACATGTATGTGATTTTGTGTTACGAGATACTCGTGCAAGAACAGTCATCCAAGCGCCCCAGCTCCCTCATACAAAGTTACCCCATTCAACACAAAAATCACAGACACAGGCAAAACAATACATACCTACAAAAATTATCACAGTCAGACCTGGGGATCCACTATGGCTAACAACAAGCATTAAAAGGTTAATAAGAAAAAGAAATAAAGCCCATAAGCGAGATGAATTGACTAAAACCCAAACCACTGGTCAAAATTTACAAAAATTAGGATCAGAGTAGTAACTCTTGTCAGAAATGCCAAGGCAAATAATAAGAATAAAACAGAGGAAACAACCAGTCTTGCGTTTCAAGTGACAGTAAACTATGGTGGAAACTAGTAAAAGAAATACTCGTTGCGGGTAAATCATCGACATATGAACTTCAACCCCTAAAAGATGGTGATATACTTGTTTCCGATAACAAAAATAAAGCAGAGTTATTTGATAGATACTTTTCGGAACAATGTACCTTAAATGACCTTGATACCGAGCCTCGAAATTTGACCTACAGTTTAGAATCTACATTGGACTATATTAGAATTGATGAAAATTTGGTAAGAGATTGCTTAAGTTTGTTGAACGTTTCTAAAGCAAGTGACCCAGACAACCTAAGCCCTTAAGTTCTTAAAAATTGTGCTGACTCCATTATGAAACCCGTTTGTTTAATTTTCAGTACTTCTCTGCAAGAAGCTACATTTTCAGACAGGTGGAAAGCGGCAAATTTTACCCCCAAACACAAGGACTCGAAACAGCTACCGAGTATATATCGTCCTATGTCCTTGATTAGCGGGGGGGGGGTTTCGAAAAGTATATCTTTCAAGTCAGTTTTCAATCATTTTATCGATAATAATATGCTTGTCAAATTTCAGTCAGCCTATCAAGAAAATGATTCATCTGTTTGTCAACGTTTGGAAATATATGACATGGTGTTAGAGGCCATGGATGAAGGTAAAATAGTTAACTTCGCGTTTTACATATTTGACGTGCATTTGACAGAGCCTGGCACCGGGTTTAATGAAAAACCTACATGCTTCAGGAGTGAGGGGAGATTATTAGATTGGTTTGATAGTTATCTCACAAATAGGAAGCAACCAGTGGTAATAAATGGACAGACTTCATAATGGAGCACCATGAGTGTCGGTGTTCCACAGGGATCAATCTTAGATCCACTTTTATTCCTACTTTGTATAAATAATATAACATATATAATTGAATCTAATATAAGGCTGTTGGCAGATGACACCGCACTCTTTTTCATTTCTGGTAAAAACGATGTCGACTGACAAACGGTACCAATGGAGGGAGATTTGTCTGCTATATCAATTTGGACTAACCAGTGCTTTATTTTACTGAACGAAACAAAAACAAAATCCATGTTATGCAGTTGAACCAAAAGTTCAGAAAAAAAAATTCTTAAAAACAAATTTGTTGTTGAGGTGTCATCTCATAAGCATCTCGGTCTCAAGCTTTCAAACGTTGGATCATGGTCAAACCATGTTGATGATATTTATTTTCGTGCCATGAAAAGCATCGACTGCTCACGAGGTATGAAATATAAGTTGGATCGCAAACACCTTGAAAAACTGTACTTTACCTTCATAAGACCAATTCTAGAGTATGCTAATGTCATATGGGATAACTGCAGTCAAGCGTGCAAGGAAAAGCTGGAGCATGTTTAACATGCCGCAGCACGTGTTGTCACAGGCGCAACACAAATATCGGGCACTTAAATGGGAGTCGCTGGGCGATAGAAGAAAAGAAGCATAAGTCTTAATGTTTCAAATTCAAAATGGTTTAGCTCCTTCTTATTTATTTGATAGAATCCCCCCCCCACCCCACCCCCATTCATGACTTTGGTATTTAGACTAGACACGCTGAAGATTTCACTCCCATAATGTGCAGTTCAGAGCAAAGAAAAAAGTCCCTTTTCCATCTACTGTTATTTCACGGCCAACCTTAGACTTACAAACAAGAAATTCAAAGTCAGTATCTGCTTTTAAAAGAAATTTGAACAAAAATTCTGCACACACCCCAGCTTTTTATTCTGGAGGATATCGAACAGCACAAATGCAACATGCACGAATGCGTATGAAATGTACTAACCTTAACAGTCACATGTTTAGACATAACTTGACTGACTCGCCCAAATGCTCTTGCGGATTAGAGAATGAAACAGTGTATCACTGCCTTTTAGACTGTCCAAATTATGCTTTGTCAAAAAATAAATATTTCGGATCGCTATCCCCACAAGTTGTTAATTTACACACATTATTATTTGGTGACCTCGAAAAAGATCATACTTGGAACAGAAACGTATTTAATTTGGTATAAAAAATCATTTTGGAATCTGAACGCTTTTGATGCTTACTTATCAAACAAAATGCCAATGTACACATGCGCCAGAATGCCAAATATATCTTCGTGTGCAAATTATAAATTCTTTTGGCACATGGGTAAGCCATCTGTGCAGTCCTAGCAATGGAGCTATGGTGATGTCTTTGTTACATTCAGTTGTATATTTGTGTAACAGGAGAGGAATTAGAATAAACCTTGCGCTTGCTTTCCAATCCCTTTTCAGTTTGGTGAAATAAAATACGTTTAAACTAAACGATTTTCACAACATCCAAGTTGGAATGGCCGAATGGTTACAGCTATGGATAAAAACCTTTATCACTTTAGTTTTGTGGGTTCGACTCTTTCTTTCTTTTTCTTTCTTTCTTTCTTTCTTTCTTTCTTTCTTTCTTTCTTTCTTTCTTTCTTTCTTTTCTCTCTCTCTCTCTCTCTCTCTCTCTCTCTCTCTCGCTTTTCCTTCGATTTGTCTGCTGTTTTCCTCACGCACAACGTTTGAACTCTCTGACAAACAAGAAAAGGCTCTGCATGCCATAATTACAGAATTCAATTTGGACATTTGACGCGGATATCGGATTTGTCTGTCCTTCCGTCTGTTTTTACATATGAAATATTAATGTTGGGCAAAAAAGTTAATGGACAGCTTATGATAAAGATAATAATAATAATAATAATAATAATAATAATAATAATAATAATAATAATAATAATAATAATAATAATAATAATAATAATAATAATAATAAAACGGAAGTAGCTGCCAATTCTCCATTTTAGTGTGTGTATGTATGTAGGAAAAGTCGGTGTTTGACCGAACACACCCCTTAATTTAATCTTTATCCGACGTTAGGTGTCAGACCGCTAACCGAAACATTACCGCAAAATGTCAACAGCTTAATTGTATTTGTGTATTTTTTGCCCAGAACCACTTCCTTGTAGTCATTACCCTATTCTGTAGTCCGAACTCTTCACTCTCCATAAGCTAACCTGTCCCTGTCTAACCTATATACATATGGAAGTACTATTGTCCATATTGCACACGTTTTCTGTAAAATTCTGACATATGCTGTATTAGCCCAAATTAATTCAAAGGTCTTCGGCGGGTAACACCTCAACATGTTTCGGGGCCTATTATCCGTACATGTCCCTCTGAGTAGCGGCTCCTTGTCTAAGCTAAATATTCAGCAAAGATAACCAATAATGAATAAATATGAACGTGGCAAATGATGAATTAGCTAAAAACGTGAAGTTTTGCTTATAAATGCAGAGCTTCATTATGAAAGAAGAATACCTGTCAAACAAACCATAATTACTAACTTTGTATAGTACAGGTTCAACTAAGAACTATTTGACTTAACCCTGAACCAATATGTACCCTTTCTAGCTGGACAGCAAATCCTAGTTAAACCACCCGCCAGTGTACAACTGAAGTGGAAACAAGCTGGGGCATTACATTCAGTCCCAGTGATTGTAAAATACACAATTGCAGCTAGACCACCTGTACAAACCAAGGGAAATCCTGACAAGGACTGCAACAATGTACATCCTGCGCCAGAAATGCAAAACAAACTCCATGATGACACCTACTCCTCAAACAATTAAGCTTTATTTCACTTAAGTGTTGTTGTTTTTTAATCGCCATAAAATGTAGACATGGAAAAATGATGCAAAATGTAAACACCTGCCTTTAACTGTAAACAAAATCTATAGCCTACATATATAAGGGTTTGACAGATCCCCCCCCCCCCCTTTTTTTTATGTTTTGTTTTCACCGAGTCGAATATATCGGATTTGGTGCACATTATCGAGTCCGATATCGATATGGACTCGGTTTGGGTTCTTAATTCCACAAATAATTTTGCTGCTCTTCTCTGGTCTCTCTGGCGTATAGGAGAAATGGAATGCTGGTGAAGACACTGCTAAACTGGCTACCCTTTTTTTTTTGTCAATCCTCCGTTTGGTGCACCGTGCTGCTATTCAACATTCATGAAAAAAAAACAACTTGCCTCGGTTCACGATCCGCAATGTACTGAGCCATAGTATGGGTTATTGTAAAGTTTTCCCACCGCAACACTAAACATCATAAAAGACTGGCCCATAAGTATTAGATATGCAATTTGATTTTCTGTTTGGTGTTTCATACAGCTATAGCTATGCATGATTTAATTTCTTGTTCGTGAATTTTTTTCTTGTCTGCAACTCAGGATAGTGCTGACAGAGTAACAAACCAGTAAATCATGCTGTCAAACTTTGTCTATCAATCCTAAACTAGACTGTTGGTATGCTGTTGGTATACTTTCACTTAAAACTTTCCATTTACAAATATAAAGATAAATTCATTAATATTATTGTTTAATCTTCTCATCAATTTGCTTGCTCCGTAGATGCATCCTTTACAATGTTCTTATATAAAGACGACAGGGGCCTGAAGAGACAGAGTGAGAGATAGAGACACAGATAAACAATACAGTCATATATCTCAATTTGATTGTTTCTTTAATTACGCATGGCTTGAATGATTGTGGATTTAGTGCGCAAAAGGAAAGCAGACAAGCAGGAAGAAAGAAAGAAGGAATGCAGGGAGGGCAGGCAGGCAGAAAGAATGAAAGAGAGAAAGAAAGAATGAAAGAAAGAAAGAAAGAAAGAAAGAAAGAAAGAAAGAAAGAAAGAAAGAAAGAAAGAAAGAAAGAAAGAAAGAAAGAAAGAAAGAAAAAAAAAAAGAAAGAAAAAGTCAAACCCACAAAACTACAGGGCTGTTGGTATCCATAGCTATAACCATTCGGCCATTCCAACTCGGTGTAAATATCGTTTTAAATGTAAAGCAGTGAAACCTGTTTTGAGAGACCACTGGGAGGAAAGACCACCTGCCTTTTCAGACCATGTTTACCATGTCCTTTTTCCCATCTTTTCCATGTTATTGCACCTATTTTGAGAGACCACCTGCTGTATGTGGCCACTTTTTCGCCCGTCCTAGGGGTGGTCCCTCAAAACAGGTTTTACTGTATTAAGCAAACTTCCTTTTTTTCTTGTCCATATTTTTGAGTCCATTTTTGAAATCACTCCTTCACATTAATGTGTAATTATTTCTGAATACGCCAGCTGTCACTGAGACATGATAATTCATAAACAATTTGTGTCATTCCCGCGCGCCGTTATGGATATGGTCCCCTCTGATTTCAACGATCCAGAAAGCATACCGTCCAGGTTTACGGGTGCAATACTGAACTGACTGTGTGCAAATTAGAATCTGAACAGTTTAGTTCGATTTAACGTGGCAATTGACACAATGTTTTTGCGAGAATGTGCTTAAATGAACTGGGACATGGGGTCGTTAAGCAGGCACAAGGGGCAAAAATCTTTTCCCAAAAAGCGTATTTAAGTACAAGGCCTTTCGGACGATCCTAAACAATGTGTGTTAGCCTCGAGAATACAAGACCGTAGAATTTGGCAACAGCAAATGCATGTAAGGTAGCGAGATACAAATCACCTGAAATTTCGCCCCCAAAATGTTTTTGAACTTTGCATGGATGAATATCTTGTGCGACTGTAATGTAAAAATCAAATTTCTGAAGAAATTGTAAAACAGAGAAAAATGGGGTATTTAGTACAGCTTCGTGCTGAGCGTTGACAGTCACGCCGATTGTGTTTATTGTTGGTGTGAAAGGGAGGGGCTTGAGAAAGTGGTCACATGATCTGCCTGGCAACAGCTCTTTTAAAAATGGCCACCGCTGTGTCCGCTCTATCTGGAGATGTTGATGCATTAGCGCCGTGGTTCCGAAACCATATGGTCATACATTTATGCATTAGGTAGCTCTTGCTACATGTACTTTGTTGTTTTCTTTTTGCTATCTTGAGTTTTTTCACAATTAATTCCAAGAAAAGTGTTGAAGACAGGCCGTACACTCAGCCAAGATCATGACATGACTGCACGTCATAATCCGACTTCAAAGGCATTGCTGTTTCAACGCCGTCTTTCATTGCCGGCGTGGCAGTGATTGTTTTCTTACCCATAGAAACAAATAGTTCTAATCGGATTCAACAATTTACCCACAAATTTTCTTTACATTTAAATGCAACAAAAAATGAAATGAAATGAAATGAAATGAAATGAAATAAAATAAAATAAAATAAAATCTTTGTCTAAATTGTATCTGAAGTTCTTGCGAGCTCATAACCCGCACTTGTGACTTGGTCATTGCATTGGTGGTCTTAGGCGAAAAAACGTTATGATGACACCATCTGTTCAAAAAAAGTGTCGGATAGCTGAATATGTCAGATAACTGAATCAATTAACAAAAGACAATTAACTGTTCGCATGAAAAGCGTGTCACTATATTGAATACGTCGGATATCTGAGTGTCGTTATTATGCGGTTTACTGCGTACGTTCGTCAGGAGTTGTATCACTAAACTAGTACAATCAGTCTCCAATTGCCTAAAGTTAGAGAAAAAAAATCGGCGATGCGGCCAACTACAGATGCTACAACACAAGAAAAGATTCTGGTTAACAGAATGACTGAGCTTGGGTATGCACAATTCAGATTTTATAGTGGGGTCCGACCCGCCAACCTGGCGACTTCTAGAGCAGAATTGTGGATAACAGTCCAAGCATGGATATTATAACACCAATACGCCTGATCAGTATTTAGGTTGCCTAAAATTGATAAGCTTCTTAAAACAATGTTCATCAATTAGATGCTATTATAACGACAATCCCTTTAATAATGTGAGTATTTCACAATCATAAAGAGTATGCATGTATAGCAGGATATCGTCAGTAAATTTTGACATCAAACGAAGCAGTCAATATTTTAAATTCTGGATATTAAAATGTCGTCCATTGTGAAAAATACACACACACACACACACACACACACACACACACACACACACATTTTTCCTGTTTTGCCCACTTTTTGAACAACCTAGACTTACACTCCTGAGGTCTGTTGCAAATGTGCTTGCTCCTGGTGTACATCCTAACTTAATAGTAAATCATGTCGGCGATAGACTTCTAGAAATTATGCTGTCTGGTAGTACCAGCCTTTCGGATGTGTTAAATATTGAAATTTTTTCAGCTGTTCAATTGTACATTACCCAGACCAGACGGTTCATTAACTGATAATTGGTACCTTCTGTTATACCTGATTGTATTCCAACTTGCAAACTGATTTGTACCGTCCTGTGTGTCTTGTATATTTATTGTGTGTTCTGTATGTCTGGAGAACCCCTCGACTAGTTATTTGTAATAGCTACTGGGTAATCCAGTTCCATTCTTGGAAATAAATACGTTTACATACATACATACATACATACATACATACACATACATACATACATACATACATATATATACATACATACACACATATAATATATATATATAACACATATGATATATATATATATATATATATATATGCATGCTAGGATCATGATCATTTTTGCTATGGGGAGATTAAGGCTTGCGCACCTACCTGCACAAGCGGGATAGACCATCGTTTTTAACCCCATGTACCGTTTCTGTTTTGAACTATTACATTAGGTCCTACAGGCAGACATACTTTGTCGGACACTTTGTTCCAGAAAAGGGAAGGAGCTGTTCTATCGTGTCCATTTGCCGGCTAACATTCTATGAAGAGTTCGGCCAGGGGACATTTTCCAACCTCTGCCAAGCTTTTACATATCGTGCGGTAAGTCATCAAAGTCGGTGCGAAGGCTGACTGGGGGTTTCAGTTTTGCGTGACCTCTGATGGTTTATAATTCCACTTTATGCAAAATGGGATTTCTTTTATGTTGCGATGTGTGATATATAACCCCTGCCCGTCCCTCCCTGTGTTGTGACCTTATTATTGTGGGGATTTCCATTCCCCTTTCCCACAGTTTGTACTTAGTACTTCTCATGGATAAAAAAGGTTACATAATAATAGGACAAAAGTTAATCATTTTCGCTAATGAGAATATTTGAAAATGTAATTGGCTGAAACACTTTGTTCAACGATGTCTTATCATGAAATCATCATATATTTTCCAATTTTGGTGCTTGTGATCATCAAGTTTTTACAATGTCATTGTGTGGCACATCTGGAACTAAAGGGAATTTACATAACAAACAACACAACCTCACAAAAATCTATACAGTGTAATTAAAGTGGAAACTGTTTCCTTGGTACACACAGACGGCAATTTTACAGCGCATTTGGCTTGTGATTGTCCTTTTTTCATCACAGCAGGCAGGATTGTTTATCAGAACAAACCAATAAAGTTAATCTCGATGGCATTAAATAGTAAATACATTTAACATTAGATTAAATGCAATTGCCTCATTTGTGTCTGTCTGTTTATCAAACATATAAAAACGTGGCCTATCATTCACTGGTTTGACAATATTGACCGGTGATATTAATGGTACGATTCATTTATCTTCCTACCGTGCCAACGTCTAAAATGTTTGCCCCATAACTAAAATACTTTTTCAGATATTATTATGACCTGATTATCCACCAACAAAACTGACGTGTACATGTTATGGGTTGTCGACTTTCCGTGTTATGCCACCTTTATACACTCGTCAATCCAAAACTGCATTCGTTTCTACATATTTCAAATACTTGATCCATCACTGTGTAATACAAGGGTAAAATTGGACACTTATTCATGGTCTGGATTTTATGTCAAATGCTCCTCCGTGGGTTGATATTCCGAAATGTGTACCTTTGATCATTTTGTTTCTTGTTATGCTGATCACTCACAGAAAACTCCAACAACACTTCTTCCCATTTACCCTACTTTTTTACCACTTATATAAAAATCTGCCGGTACTTTCGGACCCGTATCCACTATCGGGGCAACCTTCTGCACTAGGCTTCGTCTTTGACGCAGTGGGGCGCTTTGGCACTCAGCCTATTGCTGACCCTAAATTCACTGCCTCGGGGCGACTTCAGTATCTGATAGAGAACCCGTTTTCTGGGACCTACAACTAGTAACTGTTTGTCGTTGTATTTACATTTTCAGGTAATGCTCACCCTGGAAAAGTCCCATTATGTATTGTACATTACATTCATTCGACAAATTAACCTTCTCTTAACACTAATCACAAAGATATTTTGGATACTACCTCTTTAAAATATTCAGTCGACTTGGCTGCCATTTTGAAAAATATCAATTCCGCACCCAAAGACGATGGTTTGAATAGCATTAGGACGATCTTGCCGAGTGGAGTGGGAAGAGCGTTATAATATATGAAACTAAAAGTATATATTTTGCAAATATTTCAGAGCACCAATAATGATGTGATATATGCTGTGGTAGCGATTCACTTTGATATCCAAATCAAATGTATTTTTGTAAAAATCCCGCAATCATTGCATCAATTACGCAATGTTCAAAATGGCGCTCGCCACCACATGGCTTTGTGTCGCATTTGAATTTGTAACGAATGATGATAACTGCTTTAGACCCAACCGAGGGGGCAGATTAAAGTTAAGATAGTAAGTCACGTTTGGAAAGCAGTTTAACGACCGTTTGCCCTGGTAACTTGGAAAACGGACACCTGGAAGCCTGCTGAAAACACGTGGCTGCGATTCACTGTGGTTTTCCTTTCCCACAATGCATTGCACCATGTTTAGAATAGGGCTCACCGCGTGTGAATGCATGTCATGGTGGTATCGTGTTGCCTTTGAATTTATAACTAAGGGGTGAAAGCTGCTTCAGACGCAACCGAGCAGGCAGATTTAAGTTAAGATAGTAAGTCATCTTTTAAAAATAAGCTTACGACCGTTTTCCCTGGTAACTTGGAGAAAGGACACCTGGAACCTAGCATACTAGTTACCAATACCGCACCACCGTGGCTACACGCAGCTATGATTTTTCCCTGTTCCAAGTTAAATGTCCAGACAAGTTGAAATAAAATGCTGTGTTTGAGTTGACTTTACTGCAATATGACAGCACCTTGGAAAGCTTTTCTGTTAACTTGCAACTTGATTACAGTTGATCAGAACTACTGCTCTTTTTACGGGTGGTCGTTCGTTGGGCGACTTCGCTGGTCGTTGGTCGTGTGTTGAAGCTACTCTAGGACTGTCCAGCTGGAGCATTTGAGCAAACTTTTGCATCACAGTTCTTGAAAAATGCTTTAGAATTTGTCGAACATAAATGATTCTTATGCAAAGTTGAGAAAATGTTCCAGGGAATCTAAATTTGCTGCCACAGAGATTTCCAGTTGGACAACACTGTGGTGGTTCGCGTCAGGTCATTTAACATTGTAAGCATCCGTGTCAAGAAAAACTGGTCGTATTGACCAGGTGGGGACTAGGGTCGGTAATTGCAGGCACTACTGTACGATGATTATACAATACAGAACATCCCAGGGTATATCAAAGAGAGTGAATATTAGAATATTTTTTTAAAATATGGTGAAATACTTCTTGATGCATGACTGCGATGACATGGGAATACTGGAGAGGGACCGCTTTATATATTTGTAATTTTCAGTATCTTATTTATTTATTTATGTGTTTGTTTGTTTGTTTGTTTGTTTGTTTGTTTGTTTGTTTGTTCGTTCGTTCGTTTGTTTGTTTATAATTTACATCTATATTTTTATTAATAAATGATTATAGCATATCAGCTACAAACCTGTGCAAAGCAACTTAATAATTTCTCAGATTTCATACTTGCCATTTTCATGTTGTGGCTCACCATTGAAAAAAGCCAAGGTAAGATTCCCTACGTATTTGGTATTACCATTTCATGCATAATAGTTTGCTGTGCTTTCACCAACTATATTGCATAATGCTGGTATATGTGTGAATAAAATATTATCCAGCAATCAACATTCAGTGATAAAAGGTAAGTGCATTTAGGCTTAGTGTTTGCCTGCTACACAGACTATTGTTCCGCGTGTCTGACTGCGCTCCACATAGAGCCCACACAGTAACGATAGAATAACTTGGTCTGTCGTAGCAGGCAAACCTAGTGATTATCTTAATGTATTTTTCCTCTCGCTTTTGTATAGAAAATACACAACTTACTATTGGCAGGATTATTTATCTGCTAATTTCCCCGCATTATTGAATATAATATGTGTGCAAAAATTCCCGAAAACGTTACATGTAAAATTGTCTTATCTTAATCTATAACATGGCGATGGTCTTTTTTAATTTTTTTCTTCTAATTTTTGCTAATTTCCATCAGATTTTTTGTACAATCTGAGGGAAAAAGCCAAATCAGTACAATAATGCCTAAAATTTTGTCAACACTATCAATGCTAGACTTTCCACAAGAAACTCCCCAGAATCGACCATTTTGCTTGCGCAAGTTCGATTTTTTTTCGGGGAAGGAGGGGGGGATGCCCTTAGATCCGCCTAGCATGCCTTCGAGTGCTTGCTTTAGCCCTTTGGGCAACATATGTCTCATGTAGGCCAGTGAAAAAATTTATGTACTTTTTTTGGACCACCTGGGTCTCTGAGTTCCTAGCACTGGTGTGGGTCGATCAATATTTATTAGGGAAGGGCGGCTTGAAAGTACCTTTTTTGGGTTCCATTAATTTCAGGGTTGGGCCCTTTTAGTAGGGTCTGCCAGGTTACCAGAACCACACATATATTTTTGTTAGGCCTTAGGTCACTTGGACATTTCTTGAAACATATATGTTTAAAGTGGATGTTCTTTCCCCTTTTACACATTACCTCTTTTGACGTCAGTTAAATTTGTTACCTGGACACAACCGGACGCAGTTGTTATTTAAAAAAGAAAAAAAAACTGACACTTTTACAGCTCGTTAACCCCAGCGAAGGCAGAGCCCGGATCCTCCTGACGTCACTTTTATTTTCTTGGTACTAGTAATCCATTTTATATTTCGTAAAATGTATGTGTCGCTTCCACTGGATAACATTAGCTTATCAACCGCTAGGAAATTATAAATTTCGTTAAATGGTTAATTACTCAATGTTGTCTCCATGTTAATAGGCTGTTTTAGAAGTCATTTACTTCTCAGTTAATGATAATTTGTGGTTGAATTGACCCAAGCATAATTGTATATTGTAGTTGATCTTTGATCGTATGTAGTGTGTCCTGCCTTTACATCCTGTTTGTAATGATGCGTATCATTTTGTACATATGTTTTTTTTGTTTGTTTGTTTGTATGCCTTTAATAGAGGTCATGATTCACTTGTAATCTGCCAATAAAAAAATTACGCACTTACTTAGATTATATTTTGTGTGTATTAACAAGTCTTTTTCAAATATATCTACCAGGACTCGGAGTCTGCGTATAATTTGTCGACACCAACTCTGGATGAAAATATGTCACAAGGAGTTTTATGCCTTATTCAATTTACTTGTATCATGGATGCCTTGAACTTAAAAGCTCCAAACTGTCTTTAGGGGGTAATACACATAACAAAGTATATATATATATATATATATATATATATCAAGGTGACATTACCAGACCACAACTACTATCTACCTTATACCTAGTTAATTTAGTCATCTAGTCATACAGAAACTGTACTATCTTTGGGACATAGATGTGAGTAGTAGTATTTTTGTTGTTGTTGTTGTTGTTGTTGTTGTTGTTGTTGTTGTTGTTGTTGTTGTTGTTGTTTTTTTGAGGGTGGGTAGGATGGTAGGGTGGGTGGGTTTTTTTGTTTTTTTGTTTTGGTTTTGATCTTGCTCATTTTCATTATCGAGTTGTTGATTTAACCAATACATTCAGCTACAATCTATGTACACTGTTTGGTGTAATGGTAGTGATAGAATTAAGTGAGAGTGCCAACCTCTGCGCAACTTGGATTACAATACACAGCTTGTTTGCAGGTTTGGGTTAAGGCCAAAATAGCTACTCTGTCCATTGTAGGTCTAAATAGTAGATGGGTTCTGGATCCAGAGCTGTAGCAGATGCCAGTATGACCTAGATAAAGACCAAGACACATTTCTGTTTAGTCATATTTGTTAAATATAAGCACTGTTGATCAATTATTACATTATATCCAGAACCACTTCCTTGTGGTCATTACCCTATCGCAGTCGAACTCTTTACTTTCCATAAGCTAATCTGTCACTCTCTAACCTATCTACATATGGAAGTACTATTGTCTATATTGCACACGTTCCTCTGTAGAATTTTCACATAGGCTGTATTAGCCCAAATAAATTAAAAAGTCTTCAGCGAGTAACTGCTCAGAACATGTTCAGTAGTCTATATCCGTACAGGTCTTTCTGAATAGCGGCTCCTTGTCTTAGCTAAATATTTAGCAAAGACAACCACATAATCTAAATAAATATGAATATGGCAAATGTTGAATTAGCTAAATACGTGAAGTTTTGCTTTGAAACACAGAGCTTCATCATGAATGAAGAATAACTGTCAAACCAAACATAATTACTAAATTTGTCTTGTGCAAGTTCCGATACGAACAATTTGACTTACCCCTGAACCAGTATGTACCCTTTCTAGCTGGATAGCTTATCTTAGTTAAACCACCTGCTATGTATGTTCCAGAGTATATAATTGCATTGGTGCTGAGCATATTGTCTGGTACCAAATGAACTGAAAGGCTAATCCTTGCCTGGTATCATGGGTGCCTTAACACTTAAAAGCTCCAAACTGTCTTTTGGGGGTAGCACTCATAACAATGTATCTCAAGGTGACATTAGTAGACCAGGTTCTACCTACTTTATACCTAGTTAATCTAGTCTTACACAAACTTTGTACTATCTTGGGGACATAGAGCCGAGTTTTTTGTGTTACTGTTTTGTCCTTGTACTATATTCGGTGGGACATAGATCTGACTTTTCTGTGTTCGTTTCTGTTTTATCATCATTTGAATAGACTCTGAAAGGGGTGATTAGTCGGACATGGTCTTTTTCCTTCATGCAATTTGACTGATCTTGATCATTTTCATTATCTTAGTGTTGATTGAACCAGTACATTCAGTTGTTCAGTCTATGAATACTATTTGGCGAAATGGTAGTCACTGCAGTAAGTGAGAGTTCCAACCTCTGTGCTACATGGATTATGGTATACAGCATGCTTGCAGGTGCTGTGTTAAGGCCAAAATAGCTACTCCGTCCGTTGCAGAGTTTATATATATATATATATATATATATATATATATATATATATATATATATATATATATATATATATATATATATATATATATATATATATATATATCCATAAATCACGATTGTTTTATTTTGCATGTGACATATGAGTCATTATTGACCTCTTTTTTCTTTTGGTTGATATGGTAACAGATAAGATAGTTTCACCTGATTCGCTAATGAAGGCAGCCAGTGAAAGATGCTGCTGTATCTTGGGTTTTTAGCATGCCCAGTTTAGTGGGAAAAAGAGACAGGTGATAACGTCACCTCGGTCATCAGTACGTCATGTGTCGAATAGCCAAGATCTCTTGTTCAGCACAGAGCAACATAATTGAACCTTGGGGTCCATTAATTGGACAAATTATCAAAGTTTCAATTTTTATTTCCCACCCTCCTACACCAAACAAACCCAGTCCATTTCGAATGATCGAGAGTGTCCGTATTCGCTCCTCTGAGGTTAGTCCTGAAGATAAACATGGTGCTAACATTAATCTGGTGGTTGGACATATTCATGTTTCCACAGTGGTCTCTGCAGCTTCAAATGGAAGGGAGATTTACCCTGCCCGTTTCTTTTGCTCCCTGACCTCTTTCTTTGCTCCATGCCTTTGTATTTTGCTTCCTGCCTGCCTTTCTTCTGTGATATATACATCATGCTTTGATGGTTTATGGCATATTTCTCCAATTTTGACTACATATCTTCGATATGTGAGCTGAATTCAAAGAAAATATTTTAGCAGTATTTCCACCATAATTTAGATACAGTTAGTAACAATTCTTTAGTTTTGCGTGAAAGATACACTACTTTATCCAAAACCGTACATTGAGGCGCCCTATATGGTCCCTCCCAGCATTGAGAAATTGCCCTCTTCAGATCAAACTGCCCTGCCCTTGTGAAAACCTGCAGAGACCACTGGTACACCATAATAGACTATGGCAAATTTACAGTTGGCTCCATGGAGATGCAGATACAGCTTTCTACACAGCTATTGCCGACCGGAATTAGCATTCTATATTATATATATGTGACCATGCAATGTGGTGGATTTCGTGTTGCTGTCTGGTCTTTCACCTGGGCCGCAGATTTGCCGCAACATAACAATTCTGCTTTGGTTGCAGCAAGGCAGGATAGTGTGTGTAAGAGGTGGCCGGACTGGGGTGTTGGAACCTTGCTCTTGGAGAACCTCTAGGATTAGCAAAATTACATTGTTACTTTATGATCTTTTATTGGGAATTGTATGATATTCCCTCCGCCACCCAAAACCCCACCCCACTCCCACCCACCCCACCCACCCCCAAAAACAAACAAACAAACTAGCCTCCCTTGGAGTGAAAGTTCCAGGTATTAGGGCATTGTAGTCATCAAGTGGCAGTAGCAGAGCTCACTGGTGGTTGTTATGACAATTCAGAATTTGGTGTGTTAGGGCTGCTTCCAGCCTGATCTTCACGACTGGGAGTGCTTGGCCGAGGTGGAAGTTATTCATCTGGTTGGGCTTTTTTAAGCCAGTAGGATGCTGTTCGCTCCTGATGGCTTTAACAACCCATTGCCACAGGCACTGTTTGGGTATGTTTACATGGTTAGTATGGTCACCTGCCTTTTTGCGGTAACCATACAGTGCCTGTGCCTTAAATGGAACAATTCTGTTTCTGGTTTGGTATTTTTGGGGGGCTCTGCACACTGCCAATTTATGACGGTGGCATATGAATTATACATAATATATATGTCTATATATTTTTTTTTTGTAGTAAAGTACAATAGTATTTTTCTCAATGGTTGTATTGAGGTACTTTGTAGGATACCTTAATCAAAGTATCTACATATTGAACAGTTGTTCACACAATTTGAGAAATGGTGATGGGGATCTTGCCCAGACAAGTCAAATAAAAACACGGCAATTTATTCCAAATCTATTTCATTTGTTAGAGTTGTGTTTGTACAGATTGTTACTTACTTACGTTACTTTTACACATGTTTACGAATAGATAACCAGTATATATGACATGCAAGAACAATCGTACATAAACCACGATGCATGGCATTACATATAAATCTGAAAACGACACGTGTGTCACTGACATACATGTGTTGTAAGGCACTTTCAATTTTTAAGCCACCCGGGGCAGTGCATCGCCTTCTGAGAACTGAAATATCCCAGCCCCCATGATTGGTAAATCAAACGACTGAAACTAAGTTAAGCCACATGGAGCATAGATGGTACCTACCTTGAGGTGCTAAGTACTTACAGACCAGCAACGAAATGTAAGTACAAAAAGAATCGGCATTGATAGATATCGGGAAGCGGAACTGAAGAAGGACTAGCTGACATCATGGTTTCCCGGAATACCATTCTATGTGACACATAATGGACTCATATGAGTAATGTTGTTGGTCATTGGCTCTCATTGTACATCTACAAAGGCGTGCGTTGTTTTCCAGGACATACCATGCACACGCTCATAAGCTACGATTGAATGCAGAGTCAACATGCTGACGTCTGACCTGGATTATGCAACAACAAACATCATCATAACCGGATGACCTGTTTTACTTTTCACTGTGAAGAGCAACACATATGCGCCATCCAGCGGACAACTGAAGTGCGAACAGAAAAAAAAAATGATAAGGTACCAGACACTCTGTAAACTAATCACTCTTATCGTCCTGGTTTGAACAATATGTCGGTACTATTTGCAGTCTTGAAAATTGAATCGACTGTTTTCATCGGTAAATAATTATCAAATTGCTTTTGTTCTTGCAAAAACCGAAGGTAACATGGACTCAGAATTGTGGCTAATAAAGTACGTAATTCTAAGTTAAGGATATATACCTTGATTAGGCTAGCACTGACTTTCACAAATTATAAGATATAACCCTTGATTCACATATAAGTTCTTTCATTAATGAGAGATCAACCTTGCTTTATCTTGTGAAGAAAGAATGTACTGGCTTTAAAAACTTGAGCGACCTAGACTGTACTGTATTTACTAACATCAATAAAATAATTAGAGTAGTGACGGAATTCTTCAATGAATGTCTTGAGGAGTGAAATAACTCGCTGCTGACCTCCCGAATTACTAAGCATTCATGATACTTGGACTGATCAACGTAATCACACCTATACTTGGTTCAATTGCATGTGCCACAGAGCCGGGTGATAATTTGTGGACTAGCACATCCATGTGGCTCGCGTGCATGTGGCGCAGCGCTGTGCACTATGGACATGTATGGTTTTAATCTGGATTCTGTATTTATTTTTGTGTGTGTATTAATATTTGTGTGTACAGTCAATGGCCTTAGCTCGGGCGTGTTCATGCAATAAAAGTATTCTAATCTACTCTACTATATAAAGTGAGATAAAGTATACATTTTCTGAAAGGCTAACAAAATTGAAGATTAGTTCATTTTGGAGCAAAACGTAAAAATCTTCTCCGAAACCGCTCAGCCAATTTCTTCAATATCACATTGGAACACTTCTAGGGACTCCTAGTCCTTAATTTGTTCGCCAGGTGGCGCTGCAAACTTTTTTCCTATTTTTATGATTTTTGTGTGTTTTCGCTACTTTCGACTTTTTCTCCAGAACCGTGTCTCAGATTAAGCTGAAACTTGGTGGATATGTTTCTTGTGAAAGGGTCAAATAAAGCTGTTCACTGGATGGCACTGCTATGAATTTCTGATTTTTAACGATTTTTTTCCAGTTCGGGTACTATATCGACAGATGTACCTTCCCTATTAATAACTATGTGAGTCAATGGGTATTCTAATGCTAATTTACATTTTCGATTTCTTCTCTAAAATCGTCAGCCAGATTCACTTAAAACTTGGTGGTAATGTACCTCGGGTGGGTCTCTACAACGTTTGTTCAAATGGTCATGCTCCATTGATTTTGGTTTTATTGTGGTTTTCTTGGTTCCTTTGGGAGCAAATCTTGAAAAATCTTCGAAAGTGCTCACCACATTGCTTTGATATCACACAACAACACGTCTACGGACTCCTAGTTCTGAATTTGTTCACCAGGTGGGCCTGCAATTTTTTTTAAATGATTTCATTTGTGTGTGTGTGTGCGTGCGTGCGTGCGTGTGTGTGTGTGTGTGTGTGTGTGTGTGTGTGTGTGTGTGTGTTTGTGTGTGTTTTCGACTTCTTCTCCTGAACTGTCACTCAGGTTAAGCTGAAACTTGGTGGATAATGTTCTTTGTGAAATGATCAAACAAAGTTGTTCACTAGATGCCACTGCTGCCGATTTCTGATTTTACCGGTTTCTTCAATTCCGGTACTTGTAGGTAAATGTACCTTGCCTATTGATAACTATGCAAGTCAATTGGTCAATTGGTATTCTAATGCTAATTGACATTTTCGACTCTTGTAAACAAGAGGACTGTGACAGTCCTGTGCTCGGCTGACCCTACATGCACAGACTGGAGGTTCAAACACTGTCTGAAAGAGGTCACTCCAGTCAATGGAGGGCTAGGGTTGTATATTCCCTTTCTTTTACATTGTAATATGTGACTTAATAACTTTAAAACTACTGTACACAGAGAAACTAAATTTTTAAACAGTAAATTTAGATGCATGACTCAATACTTCATTCAAATTATATAACCACACCTACAAAAGTGGCTAAATTATTCAAGGTTATTTTACACAATTTATAGCTAGTTTTGACCTTTTCTATTGGAGGGAGGCTGGAACCTGTCTCAGGCCCCCGTCAAACCCATCTGCGCACCATGCACAAGGATTGCTTCCACAAGCAACTGCTTACTGCATAGACCAATACAGTGCAAAAGTCATCGGAAAGAACGAGAAATTTTCATGCACGGGAAGAATCAATTCAACTGCATAATTGAAGTGAAGTGAACATCTGCCCAAGCGGTGCAGATCAAGAGCTAATGAAATATAATCTATCCGCGTCGTCCACTTATGTACTCAAAAGCGCCTCTATCACATCCTTCGAAAATGAAGGCGATTAACATCTCAGCAGAATGCACTTCTGACTAAAATAATAGCAGTAGTGTCACAGGAAGAATAAATAATCTATGAAGTTCTCCAGTAAATTAAAAGTTGAAAAGAAAAAACGTAATTTGCAGTCAACATTAGTGTAAAGTCAATTTAAAAGTTCAAATGTTTATTGAATTCAATGGCTGTCACAGACAGAGCTATTTCTGGCCAACTCTATTCCCCCACCTAAATGTAACAACATTTTGCTCCACCAGGCATATTCTCTTCTGCGTCAGAGTGGTCAACATATACACCTGAGACTATCATCAGAGTGCAATCGAGAGAAACTCAGACTCTAACTTTGTCACACTAAAGTAACGTAATTTCAAGAGAAGCATCAGGAAAAATCTGACTCATAACTCTATCGCACTCAAAGAAGGTAGCTTCTAGAGAAGCATTGCGTGCATTAATTTATCTTTATTGAGCAAACCAGTTTTTTTTTATTCGATTTAAACATTTTGTATTTCCTGGAAACAAAACAATTGGGGAACGCACGTAACGTATGAACCCCTGTCGTGAAAAAAATTCGACGTGTTACAAAACAATGTACAAACGAAATCAAAAAATAAAAAATACGCATCAAATACACAACACGGAGAGTAGATTCACTATAGAGATTCGTGGTTCACTATCGATTGAAAAATGAACTATTTGACAATCGTACCTGTATATCTGTTCGACACTAGAAATCCTATCGATGAATCAGAAGTTACATCTTCGGTCCCTTTTTGTACCCTGCCTCCACAGTGGGGCCCAGTTGCTTTTCCAGGACAGGGAATATTTGCTTGGTGCTCTTTAGTGCGAGGCAGCCGCCTTTTACGGGCTAGATTAATATACTGTTACATCTATTTTGGGAACTTTATCGAATACGTCTACACGATGTGTCTTGTGTTATGGCTTTGCAATGTACTCTGTGTAATCATCAGACTGGGCTACTTGTACATCTCACCTCCACAGAGAATGTTACATCATTGGGTGGTGAACTGATAACTGAGATGGACACAACGGGGGGGGGGAGGAACATTACCAATTATCTTGCGTTATTTACAGTGCAAAGCCTTCTGGTGTGAATACACCTGCGCTTGCGCATGGTTACATTTAGATGTATTCGCATTTTAATTTTTTGCTATGCATTCCATTTTTTTGCGAGAGTAGTCTGGTTTAAACATATTTTTATTGTCAATAGTAATTGAGGAGTAGGCGAAGCCTATATATTAATCCCTTTTAAGCGAGTAGCCTGCTTCTTGCACGAAAAGTGCAGTTCCTTTAGTATAAATTGCCCATCAAAGACGATATTCGATGGCATTATTATTATTATCAATAATGAAATACTAAGCTTGTAATTTCTTCATACAATTTCAACACTTAATTGGTATAACCCCACGTGTTTATAGAATTGTTTTGCAAAAGCACTGTAAGAAAGTTTGTTATTCTGGAGTTGTTGAGTGAACTGTAGGTGTTTTGTACTGGTTTGGTGCGTATAGTTCCCGGCAACTAAACACGTGATAAGTCTATGTTTTTTTCGGACCCACAGTGTGTTATTAACACCGCATTCTTTACCAAAGTTTTTATCTCGGAAGTCGCAGTCGGTGCTCATATATAAACGCAAAACACACACAGACACACATAAATACATACATACATACATACATACATACATACATACATACATACATACATACATACATACATGCAAAAAACATTTCCATATTATGTATATATATGTATGTATATATATGTATGTATATATATATATATATATATATATATATATATATATATATATATATATATATATTTGTATTTGTGTCTTTTTGTCCAAAACCACTTCCTAGTAGTCATTACCCTATTCAGCAGTCCGAACTCTTTACTCTCCATAAGCTAACCTGTCCCTGTCTAACTTATATACATAGAAGTACTATTGTCCATATTGCACACGTTCCTCTGTAAAATTTTGACATAGGCTGTATTAGCCCAAGTAATAAATTAAAGGGTCTTCAGCGGGTAACTACTCAACATGTTTCGGAGCCTTTTACCCGTATATATATATATATATATATATATATATATATATATATATATATATATATATATATATATATATATATATATATATATATATGTATATGATTTATTGCAATATGGAAACTTGGAAGATGTAACTGCTGATGATCAGGGCTCCGCTGTTTGATGCAGACGCATGCACGTTATGATGTTATGTATCTGCAACCAGGAATGGCTCACCGCAGACACAAGCAGACAGGGACGGCAAGTACCCTGAAACAGTATGACGTTTTCCTGTCACTGTCCATAAAAATCCAATAAACTGCTGTCTGTGTACTAACACAGATTTTTTTTTTTTACCCAAAATTTCTTATGTCTGTGTGCTGATACCGACACTTTGTTTTTCAAAGGATTCTTGAGTAAGTCTGCTCCAACACAGACGTTTTCTAGATTTCTTCCTCCCGTTCCCCTTTACATTCAATTTCGGCCTCAATTTTTCTTGGAGACCATATCAGTAAATTTTGCAAAGTTATGATATAACAGTGAAAGTAAGCACCTGGTTTGGAATAGTCAACAGTTTTGCAACTATGCAAATTAGGGCCATTTAAAATTTTAAATGTTTAATATCTTCGAAACTTCTAAAGGTAGACTTAGTATTTCCATTTTAATTCATAAGTTTGTGCTGTTGGCGCATCCCATGAACAATAAGCAAAATTCTAATTTATTTATGCAAATGAAGGGCATTTGAAAAGTTTAAATGTTTAATATCTTCAAATTTATTCAAGGTAGATGTGCCATTTATACTTTAATTCTTAGGTTTATGCTGCAGGAGCATCAAATGAACTACAAACAAAAGTTGCGGAATTTTCATATATGCTAATCAGGGACACATTAATAAGTTCAATGAGGTGAAAGTATCCGTCATTCCTAAATTTCCTAGGTTTGCACTCTAGTAGCGTCCAATTAGATCGAGATCCATTCCAAACTCGAATGATACTTCAAAAGATGTTGTCACGTTTCCTTTCAAAGTAGGCTACGGTCTGGGAGGTTTTCTTATCACCCACAACTTCATCACGGATTCCATTATGGTCACGTATACGTTTCTGGTCAAATGTGTTTATCCATCCAACTGGAAGCAAAACTTGAATTTTGGTAGCAAACCACGTGGACAGAACAGTCAGGATGTGTATGCAAACAGCATCTCTATGCCTTTCAAGGGCAGAGTCTACATGAGACAAGACAATTACATAATAAAGAAGGAACCAGCATTGCCTTTCACACCACGAGCAATAATTGAAGGTGTACTCATGGATTGACAGCGAAGCAAATGCTGTCACTCTCTGCTCACACCTTTCTTTATGGCCTGTGGTGTAAAAGCCATCGCTGGTTCCTTCTTTATGATGTAACAAGGGCCCCGGCTGTGCCCAGGTAACAATTTAAACTGACGTCAAAGGAGGTAATGTATAAAAGGGGACAGACTGTCCATTTTTAATATGTTTGAACAAATTTCCAAGTTACCTAAGGCCTAACTAAAATATATATGTGGTTCCAGCAACCTGACATACCCTACTAAAATGGTCTAACCCTAAAATTAATGGAACAAAACAAAAGTACTTTCATGCCGCACTTCCTTAATAAAATTGATCAACCCAGGCTGAAAGATTTTATCGAGAAAGTGACCCTCGTGTGCCGTTTTTTTGCAGGGAAGTCAACTTAAACACAGCAGTTTATTTCAACTTGTTTGGAGGGTTAACTTTGGCCGGGGAAAGAGCATAGCGGCATAGCCACAGTTGGTCGGTAAAAAGCATTGCCTCGGTTGTTCGGTGATTGTTATCCTAATATTTCACAAGATTCCAGGTGTCCGTTCTCTGAGTTACCGGAGCAAGCGGTCATTACAGACTTTTAAAACAGACTCTATTTCATCAATTTGTTTTTGTAACATTTCAATGTCTGACATGGTTGTAGTACCAAAACATGCTTAAGAGATACTTCCAATAATATTTACAGAATTCCGTTTTCTTTTCCTTTCCAAAAATATGCATACAAAGGTATTAATGTTTGTATTTTCTTATTATTGTCGACAAGTTCTTTCAAGATTTTTTTACAGTAGGCATTGTAATTTGTAATGATGGCTTATATATAGTACGCACTGATGATAGAATTCCGACCCATTCAGATAGAGAATTGTGCACTCTTCAACAAACAGATTCCATGGGAAGTCCTGACGAGGGTTATGCATGCCCTCACGGTGTGCACAGATTGCATAGAAAGTACCGGTGAGGACTTTCTTGCGCTCACAGTGTGCATAGATAGTATAGAGAGTGCTGATTAGGATTTTAGTGTGCTCACAGTGTGCATAGATTTCATAGAAAGTCATGAAGAGAATTTTGCATGCCCTCAGTGTGCATAGATTGCATAGAAAGTGCTGACGAGGATTTTGCATGCCTCATAGTGTCCACAAATTGCATAGAAAGTGATGATGAGGATTTTCGTGTGCTCACAGTGTGCTCACAGTGTGCATAGGTTGCTAAGAAAGTCCTCGTGAGGATTTTGGTTGCCCTCACAGTGTGCATAGATTGCATAGAAAGTGCTGATGAGGATTTTGAATGCCTTTGCAGTGTGCATAGAATGCATAGAAAGTGCTGATGAGGATTTTCGTGTGCTCACAGGTTACATAGATTGCATAGGAAATCCTGATGAGGATTTTGGGTGCCCTTACAGTGTGCATAGATTGCATGGAAAGTGCTGATGAGGACTTTGCGCACCCTCATAGTGTGTGTAGACCTACAGTTGATAATTCACCACCAAAAAAAAATATGTAAGTAAAAATTGCAGTGTATTGGAAGTTTATTAAGTTTGCGGTCTATGTCAAACTGGACGTTATGACACAACAAGGAGACAGAGTACAGAAAAATGTACTGAAAGAAGTGAACGAAAATTATTTGTTGAAAGAAAGAAAAAAACACTGATATGTATGTTTCATATTAACACACTGTTCTTCACCCAATGTATATTTAATCTGTACTCTTTCAGAATGTTCTGGAAAATGTTATGTTGTATATAATATATAAAGACAATATCTGATATTTTGGGAGGAATTTAATATGCACGTCTTCCATCAGATCTGTTAATATGCTGAAATTATTAATACATATCAGTGTTTTTTCTTTCTTTCAACAAATAATTTTCGTTCACTTCTTTCAGTACATTTTTCTGTACTCTGTCTCCTTGTTGTGTCATAACGTCCAGTTTGACATTGACTGCAAACTTAATAAACTTCCAATACACTGCAATTTTTACCTACATATTTCTTTTTGGTGGTGAATTATCAACTGTAGGTCTACACACACTGTGCCATCTATGCACACTGTAAGGGCACCCAAAATCCTCATCAGGATTTCCTATGCAATTTATGCACCATGTAAGCACACGAAAATCCTCATCAGCACTTTCTATGCACACTGCAAAGGCATTCAAAATCCTCTTCAGCACTTTCTATGCAATCAATGGACACTGTGAGGCCAACCAAAATCCTCACGAGGAATTTCTTAGCAACCTATGCACACTGTGAGCACACTGTGAGCACACGAAAATCCTCATCATCACTTTCTATGCAATTTGTGGACACTATGAGGCATGCAAAATCCACGTCAGCACTTTCTATGAAATCTATGCACACTGTGAGCACACTAAAATCCTAATCAGCACTCTCATTACTATCTATGCACACTGTGAGCACAAAAAAATCCTCATCAGTACTTTCTATGCAATCTGTGCAAAACCGTGAGGGCATGCAAAATCCTCATCAGGACTTCCCATGGAATCTGTTTGTTGAAGAATACACAATTCTCTATCTGAATTGGTCGGAATTTTGTGATCAGTGCATACTACATATAAGCCTTCATTACAAATTACAATGCTTACTGTAAAAAAATCTTGAAAGAACTTGTCGACAAACAATAAGAAAATACAAGCATTAATACCTTTGTATACATATTCTGGGCAAAGGAAAAGAAAACCAAATGCTGTAAATATTATTGGAAGTATCTCCTAAGCATGTTTTGGTACTACAACCATGTTAGACATTGAAATGTTACAAAAACAAATTGATGAAATTGTGTCTGGCCAAAATAGTGGAGTGGAATATGTTCCAGTTACCTTGGAGAATATTCAATCCCATGAACAGATCTCAAATCACAGAAACACAAACTTAAAACGTGACTCTGAACTTAAAAATTTATTAAACAACACAATTCAAACTTTGGGGCAGTGGCAGGAAATTATTCAACATTTGTCATTGGCAACAAGACACCAGGCTGTAGGGATTCAGAAAACAGAAATCACAGAAAACGTCTTGCATACTTAATGTGTTCAACAGGTGCCCTTTCTAAATGGTTTCTGTTCAGCAGTCTTTCTATTCAGCAACACTTTAACAATACTATACAAATTAAGTAGCTATGTTTAGTTTGATAGTACTTCCATATGTTATAGTTTAGACAGTGACAGGCTAGCTGATACAAAGTAAAGAGTTAGGACTGCAAAATAGGGTAATGACTACTAGGAAGTGGTTCTAGACAAAAAAGACTCAAATGTAATAGTATATATATGTGAACAAGACCAAAATGTTCTGTATCCCTTTTTTAAATAACAGAGAAGTTTGATTCACCAATATTTAGTGTAAGGTTTAATCATATATCATATTCTTATTCGGGAATCATTAAAATTATTGCAGATTATTTTGAAAAAAATGGGAAGATAATGCTGGCTTTTCAGTGCTGGCTTTTCCGCTTTACCAGTAATTAGATTAACATTAAAATAGGCTTTATATATATATATATATATATATATATATATATATATATATATATATATATATATATATATATATATATATATATATATATATACATATATATATATACATATATATATATATATATATATATATATATATATATATATATATATATATATATATGCCTGCTCATTAACAACTCATAGTTGTGAGTGGGACACATTAACCAAGCATCACATGAGCATGAAAACCCATAAAACTGCACGTCATGTGTGGTTTTATAAAAAAAAATCCCAATGTTTGACTTTCAGCATTATTTTGAATTTCATCTAGAGCTAGTCCTTCTGCTTTAGGAACTGTTTCAGTGCCAGGATCCATCAGGTCATTACCAGGCAAAGTTTGTAACTGGGCATTTCCAGCTTATGAAGTTTGAGTTGTGATTGTCATTTCAGCATAACACATTACAGATTACTATTCAGGAGGTACATGTGTTTATTTCAGTGCTTAGGGTAGTAGGTTCCCCGCTTTGAGACAATGCTGATGTAAATAGTGCCGTTGGAAGTATTTTTGATGGAAATTTACCGTCTAACATGGTGGGCTTAGTTTTGACAAATCTCAATTTATAAAAATAATATGCTGTCAGTGCCAAAACGGCAATGATAAAAAAGATAGTAAAATTTGGTAAAGCTTTAATGACAGGGATTGAGTAGGATTGTTTGCCACAATGTGATCGATCAGAAAGCTCATCTGCTGCTGACACAAAAGCGTTCATGTTTTCATTAATCAAGTGAGCAGTCTTTTTAAAATCAAGTTTAAGTGTTTTGTCTTTTGCAACAACCTGTTGCCAATCTTATCAATATGCATGAAAATTAATGGATATGAGTTTCAATGGTTTTGAAAGTACAGAGCTGCCACTGGTATCAATAATATATTTGTGATTGACATGTTGAGCATACATAAGATTGACTGGGTGCAGAAATGCTATTTGTTCTGACCTCTGACTTCCACCTACCCTTCGAAGAAATCTTGCTTTCAGAAACCCTATTTTGAGCAACCCATGCTGCAGCACTGATGAAATAATTCATATTTCTTAATTCATAGCCTGGAGATGACTTCAGTCTACAATGCAATATTCCTATTCAGTGGCTCACCGCTGCCAACAGCTGGTAACTTTAGGGCATGATATTTTCATTTTTAGGTAATGCTCACACTGGAAAGTCCCATTATATATTTTACATTACATTCATTGGACAAATTAACCTTCTTGTAACAGTAATCAAAAATATATTTTGGATACTACTTTTTCAAAACACCAATCGGGACTAGCCCACAGACTTGGCTGCCATTTTGAAATTTTGGATTCTGCATGCAATTGAGGATAGCATTGGGATGAGGGGGGTATATTAGATATATGAAACCAAAAGTATATATTTTGCAAATATTTAAGAGCATAAATGATGCTGTGATATAAGCTGTGGCTGCAATTTGATATTGAAATTCAAATTCACTTTTGCTCTGGCTTTTTATTTGAGTTGGTTATGAGACAGTCTTTGCAAGACCATAAACAGCTGATCAAGTGCTTTCTGGAAAGAGCTTCCACAAACACATATATCATCGAGATATATGAGGATAGAGTGGAAGTTTTGGTCTCCAAATATTTTGTCCCTCAGCCACATGAAGGTCCCTGGTGCTGAACATAAACCAAAGGGCATGTGTAAATATTTATAGAGGCCTACTGTTCTCACCCAAAAAGCTGTTTTTTCTATGTCTTTAGGTGCCAAAAGCAATTGGTAATATCCTTGGGCCATATCGTGGCAACAGAAGTATCTGGCTTCAGACAAGGCATCTATGGCCTCTTCAATATGTGGAAGCAGATATGCATCCTTGACTGTTTGAGCATTCAAGGCTCTGTTATTCACACAAAGTCGTAATTTGCCATCTTTTTTCCTCACCAGGACCACTGGTGATGCAAAAGGACTGCAAGATTCTCGAATTATGCCTCACTTCAAGGAATTTTCCAAATATTCCCTGACTCACCCCATTGGTTACTTGGTCCTCAGCAGTGCAGAACTTTAACTGGAATATCATTCGCAGTTCTTATTTTATGCTCGATTTTATCACAAAATTGGACATCCCCATCATTTTGACTAAACGAGTAAAAATATTTGCCAAGAATACCTTTCAGTTGTTCACTTCGGTCACTGGTGATGTTACCAATATTAAGTCTGCTCATAAGATCCAACAATTGACTTTCAGTCACGTTTGTAGACTGAATTTGCTCAATGTGAATTGTGTCTTTCTCTATCTCAGACACCTTAACTTCTGGCTCTGTGCATATTTGTGAAGCCACACAAATAGATGCTCTTGGTGGTAGATATAGACCTTCACCACTGAAATTAGCGATGTTGCAGTGGAATCCTACCAGAACAATCTACTTGGAAAAGAGACCATCCCACTACAAATCCTTTCTGTGACTGATTCCAAGATGCCTCTGTCTTGGATATGCTATTAGATAACCACCAGGCATGGAGGTTGAGCACTTGAGGGCTCCTGTGGAACATGCTTGTCCACAGCTTTGGCCATGCCAGCAATTGTAGCAGAGGTCTGCTGTTTAATTTCAGCATGTTTTCCAAGCAATTGCCCCAGGGCTGCCAGGGGACAACCAGGATCAGATTGCAATTGAAGGACCAAACTTTGTACAGTACCCTCAGAAGAATCTGGCAAGGTGGAAAAGCGTACACCCACAGGTTGCTCCAGTCCATGGCTAGAGCATCCACTGGTAAGGCCTGGGGTCCAAAACAGGTGAGATGTAAACTGGCAGAGTTGCATTCACATGAGTTGCTAACAAGTCCACATGTGGAGTTCCCCACTTGGCCAACATAGCCTGAATGACCTTGGAGTGAAATGATCACTCCATCCCTACCAGCTGACCCCTTCTTGAGAGTTGGTTGGTCAGGACATTTTGATGTCCCAGGATATGCCTTCCATGTGTGCAGACGTGTTCAGAGCACCATTTGATGATGCAACCAGCTAACTCTGTCAGCTTCTTGGACCACATCCCACACTGCCTGTTGAGGAAGGCTACCATAGCCACCATTGTTGGACATAATGAAGACATGCTTGTGCTCCATCAGGTCTCAGAAGTGGAGGAGCACCAAGCCTATTGCCTCCAGTTCCATTCAGTTTATGTGGTGAGACACAAATGATTCTTGCAAAGGGCTCCATTCCATCTAGCTCTCCACATGAGCTCCCTGCCTGGACCAAGAAAAGTGTGTAAATGGTAGGCTGGGCCTAAAAAGGTTCCAGCGTTTGTTCAGTCACGACGTTCTCCCTCATGGTCCACTACAGAAAGTGTGGGTGATCAGTATTGAGAATCAGCAGTGGGACCTGATAGCCCTGGTCTCTTGTCCATCTGCCCCACAGAGTGTGCTGCCAGGCGCAAAGGGTGATGATTATGGAGTGGGACCGGGAATCCATTGAGCACAGGGAGGCCAACAGGGTGAGCCATTGTTGGGCAGAGAGGACGTTGCCAGTCAGAAAGGCTCTCAGCAGGGACTGAAGTCTCTCCCACCTGTCTTCCAAAGAGTAACAGATGTAGGCAATCAGATCACACTGGATGCCAAGAAAGACAAAAGTCTACTCCAGCCAGATACTGAAGATGGATAGGATCACTATCAGGCCCAAGCATTGGCAGAGTGCCAGAACAATATGTGTGTGACACTGTGATTCCAGGTAGCAGAGTACCTAGATAGGACAATAGTCCAGATACACATGAATGTGAACACCTAAGTCATGAAGGTACGCAGCAACTGTCTGTGCAAACCTGGTAAACACTAGTGGTACTGTGGCAAGGCCTAAGGGAAGTGCCCTGAACTAGCAGACTTGGCCCACAAATGCAAATTACAGATGCTCCCATGAATTGTCTGTGATTGGCACACAGAAGAAGGCATCCTTGAGATACAGGGACATCATCCACTCCATGGGCTGTAAGGCTGCTGCCACTGCCAAAAGGATGGGACTTTCAGAAAGGTGTTAAGCATTGACAGATCTATGGACAGGTGCCATCCTTTGTCCCTCTTGGGGACAAGAAAGTTGTAAGAGCTGGTATTACCTTGATCCATGACCAGCTCTATGGTGCACTTGCTCAAAGTGTATGATCTGCCTCTAGGAATGCCAATGCTTAGGGTTCCGAGAATGGTGGTGCAGACCACTGGGGTTCTTGGCTTAATGTAAGCCTGTTTGTGCCAAAGGACAGTGTGTAGCCATGTCTCAGGATACTGAAGACGAATAAATCGTCTGTGATAGACTGTCAGTGGGCACTATATGCAGAGAGGCAGCTGCCAACTGAGCGCTGCGCTGAGTCTAACTGTGTGATGGTTGGCAGTCCTGAGATGGTGCAATCTGGTATGCAAGAGTCGGGAGCAACAAGGCTTTCCTGCCTTCTTGCCTCTACCTGAAGGCTTGCCCTTCGCAGATCACTGTCCACTCTTCCCAGGTTATCATGTCCCAGAGGAAACAGGAGTTGAGGGACCAGTAGAGGTGGTCTGGAAAGTACCTTATTTCAGGGCTGAGGTCAACAAAGATGACAACAACTGAGCAGAGTTGGTGGGCACTTTAGAATGGGCCTGGTTGACTCAGCAGGCCCGAAGGTCCTGTGCTCAGCAACAGTGTGTCAGGCCACTTCTGACCCTGGAGGCAGGCAGCCCTTGGCGACAACCAAGGTTCTTTTCCAGTGTGCAAGCAGTCCACACCTGGGGATCAACTGCTTGCGACAGTAAAGTTGCAAGGAGTGTTGCATGTTCTAACCAGTCTTGCACCATGTCCTTAATCTGTACAGAGCTCTTGAGATCATCAAGAAGAGACCCCAAAAGGGCTCACGACATGTCAGATTACGACACTGTAAGGAGGGATTCCCTGACATGCTCCTCCAGCTGTCTAAAAGCCTAGCACACATTGGACCCTATGGGAAGACCTGCACTTGCACAGAGTACCAGCTTCCCTAGATGTCTGGTTTAAGGAACCCATGTGCCGTAAATTATGGCCGTGAGCTGGTCGTAGAACTCAGTTACAAAAGCAAAAAAGGTATAGGAGTGTGTTGCCACTCGTCCAACAGAGACAAACCCGGGCAGCACAGCACAACAGCTCCATGCCTCTCCTTCTGTGGTGATACCACAGCTCAGTAATCAACCAGGCTCTGAACAAGAGCTTTTACATAGTCAAAGTCCCTTGAGGGAGCAGGTGCTGTGTCCATGGGAGCATGGGCCAAAGGCTCTACAGAACACATGGTCACTGGCTCTTTGTACTTCTCACAGCACGAACGACATGATTGACGAGCCCTCGACTGGGGTTAAGATCTGCTAACAAATGAGTCTGAAAGCAAAAGCTCATCGTCTTTCTTGATGTCCAGGTCCATAGACTCTGGACTGGTGGGGGGGGGGGTAATGCCCAAAGCCTCATCAAACAACACATTTTCCGCAGGCAATGGAGAGGCCACCTTTCAGGTGATCTGTCTCCATGCCTGGTGTTGGGGAGCAAGGGCTTCCTTGGAAATCGTTGCAGCCACAGACCCCACCTCTACCTGTTTGGCTCATCAGGGGCTAGATGGGAGGCTCTGGAGATCTGTGTGCAGAGATCTTGGCAGTCAGTGACAAATGCATCTGCTGGCAGGAAAATTCTTGCTGGATCTCTTGGAGGCTCATATCTGGGAACGTGGCTGCCGCTGAATGAGAAGTCTGCTGACAGGAGGGCATCCCGATGGACTTAAGAGAACTTCTAAGCCTCAGTGCCAAGCAAGAGACGGCTCAAGGCAGAAGCAGCAAGCTGCTTCGCCAATAGAGTCCACTCAGACTTGGCTGCAGTAATGGCCAACGCAGAGAAAAACCAAGGTCTCTGACTGCATGACAGCAACTGCTATTCCTCATGGAGCTGGAGCTCAAATGTGGGGACCAGCGGTATTGCCAAGTGGTTACTCTGGGCCAAACCCACCTGAGGTGTAGATGGGACAGTCGTTACTGCTGGTGAGGGAACTGAAGGTGTCACCTAGACCACTGCAGGTGCCAACACTGCTGGGGCCAAAGACCCACTGACAGCAGAAGGCACCACTTAGGATCTGGGTGTCTTCCTTCTACCACCCCTTTGTTTTTTTCTTACAAACCAAGCTCCCAGGACCCAGGAGCTTGGTATGTATGCTTAGGCATGGTTGAATTGCAAGGCACTCCAGATTTATGATGCAAGGGCTTAGACTTCAGCACTCAGACTGGCCAAGGTGCAACTGGCTTTCTGTGGTTCTTGGACTTATGATCCAAGTGCTTGGATCCAAGCACCCGTACTGGCCGAGGTTCTGAAATACCTGGCTGGGAACCCAGAGGTTTTCATTCCAAATGCACCTGTGTGCATGGCTACTGCCCCATGCTCTCAGACCCAGAGGACTGAGATCTTCAAAGCCTCGACTTAGGCTTGGCTGATTTCTTCAAAGTGCACTCTGAAGAAGCAACAGCCTGCTGAGAAGAGGCAAGCAATGCATGGAGCATCTCAGCCTGCATCTGCATGCTCTGAGACAGACTCTAAAGTAAGAGCAAGCTTTGGGTCAGTGCCAAGAGCAGCTGCCTTTTGGGGGTAAAGACAGGTGCTAGTGATACCCATGAAGAGATCTCTTGCCTCCTGACCTTCGAAATCTGATGTCTCTTCACCTTCCCTCCCCTGGGGCTACAGGCATTGAGACATCACATGGGACTGTGCATGAACTGAAGCAAGTCTACACTCTTTTCCATCTGCCATACAAGACTGCAGACAAACCGAAGTAAGTCTACCCTTTTTCTCATTGGGGTGTCATTAGCAAGGACTAAACGGAGCTTGGCATTTGTCTGCTACAACCTGCTTTCTACGCCTTTATAAATTTATCGTATTTTTCACTTGCATGATCTTACTTTCTCAATGACCGCTCAAAGAGCAGCCATTTGACGTGTCCTCTAGATCCCAACAGCATTTCCAAGTTGGCTCATGAGACCCAACTGCAGACGACAATCCTAGCAGTGTGGATGGTTGTTCCAATTTGCCATGCAGTGGTTTCATGAGTCCGGCTCCTGTCCATGATCCAACAAGGACAAGGATACATACAGGGTGGTCACTGGACTAACACTCATAGCCTGACTTCAAAAGGAGGCAATAGCCAGTGGTGCACTACTTTCCCTCTCTCTGCAATCTGTTTCAAGCCAATCGAGCAGATTTACTCACAACTATCTCAGTGGTATCTGAACACAGAAGTCAGTTTTATAGGTCTCTGAACATTCCAGGACCACTGAGAGAAGATTTTCTGAAGCTTAAGGCATGCATAAAGCACTACATCGGTGAGTGTGAACAAAAGTTTAGTTAGCTTCAACTCAAAAGTCTAGCCAGTGATGACGCCAATAGAGGAAGGATGGTACGGGGAGCATGAGCATAAGGAATCACCACCACTCCATGAAAACCAAAAGATGATGCAAGTGGACCCTCCGTTTTTTTTTCAGGAATCAAGTGAGTGAACTGAATTCGATTTTATGGGTGCAAGATCCACACACAGAGGTCCAGCAAATGGTGGTGGAGAGGTAATGATAAATAACTTACACATGTATATAGATAATTTTCTCACAATTCTCCTCCTCCTCAAACCAAAAGAAAAATTTAAAAAACAGGAACGAAAAAAACAGAAAACAAAAATCAAACCAAACGTTGAAAAAAAATATAAATCACTACTGCATCACCATTTGAAAAAACGCAACTAGGACATACTCAAGATTCATCTTAACCTAGTTAGGAGCAAATCTGGCCAACAATTGAAGAAAATGTGATTTACCATTGCATTCCCCCTTGACCTGCATAATTTTCAACAGTTATGTGCATTATGACCAGTAAAGTACCAAAACTGAAAAAATCTTTACAAGTTATGGATCAACACCACCTAGTAAACATTTTTTCTACCTTTCCACAAAATACATTTCCACCAAGTTTCAGTACCTTCTGAAAGTTGAATACCCAAACACAGACACATGTATATAAATATATATATGTATATGTATATGTATATATATATATATATATATATATATATATATATATATATATATATATATATATATATATATATATATATATATATATATATATATATATATATATATATATATGGGGCACATGTTGGATACGTAAGCCTCGAGAGATATGAATTATTCAGTATGGGTTCAGGAATGATCTCGAGCCACCCACTGGTAATCTGCAAGGACCGGTTTCAAAGCTGTCCACAGTGATGTTATATGGATAGGCACTACCATGCTGATGACTAACAACCTTTATGCTGGAAAACATATAGGTAGAAAGAGTTATTAAAGGTGATGATCACGATATTCCATGTATTCTACCTCAACATTTTTGAAATGGTGACTCATGTCAATCTATGTTTATTCCTGGATTGAAATCTATCCAGATCAATATATCCATCATAAAAATTTGCATTGCCCTTCATACTATATTAGCGAATATCAAACATAAGTATGCAGAACGACGAGAGTAAATGACATTTGTACTGAATAAGTGATTTACATACAGAATAAGCTTTCATTAGATAACAGATGTATTTGATCACTCTCTACAACCTGTTTGTCCAGAGTAAACCTGAACATGCAATGCTTTGCTTTAAAAAAACAGTTGTGTAATTGTAATCAAGATATTTTATAATTCCGCCAAATATTTATGACACGGGAACACTGGAAACTAAACTTTGCTTAGTAATGGCACAGGCCACAGCAAAATATGGCAACACTAAGAATTTGGAATTTCAGGTTTTTTTATGTGCTTTGTTTGCAGAGTTCTACCTCTTTTACAGAGAATAGGGAGATGCTATTTTGCTATGTGATCTGTTATGCCAACATGGCATATGCTACCTTTGCATGCACATGATCTGTATGAAAGTTTCAAATACTGTCGAAGTTTTCATATAATATCACTATATGATGTCAAAACCTTGTGTCACCAACAGAAATATTTAATGCACTTGTCCATGGTATGCCTTAATACAGAGCTGTCTTCCATTGCAATGTCCGCATGTCTGAAAAGCAGAACGTGCATATTTTTTTAAACTGGATAAAACATGCTGGTATTTAATTCTTGCTGCTGCATTAGATTTTTGTGCGAATGCATATGTTTGTGAGGGTTTAGGGGGAGCAATAGATCTTCATTCAACGTGTATTTTAGCACCATTATTAGTTTGTGTATATAATTAAAATCACTCTTTTGTATAAACTGGTGAAGTCTGTTCCCAATGTGCTCTCATCGAGCATACACGGTGCAGATTTTACTAGTTACAACACATTTAGGACACCAAAGCTTCGGGTAAATGACTTTGCTCCAAGACCAATTCAGTTCTCAGAAATATCCTTCAAAATATGACAAACGTGTATACCCCACTGAGAGTCAATATAAACTATGTATAAAAACACCAGAATTAAAAAAACTGAATAAATTGCTCTGTAAACATGGCAAAATATTTAAAGCGGTACGCTTAACATTTTAAACATACAGTGTGATCTGTGGGATGACAGCATAAATGTGTTCATCTGTCTTAATACAGGTGCTTTCTTACAACAGGGATTGTGACACATTTTAAATAAATAAATACTTTGAATGTAAACACATATAAGATATAATGTATGGATATGTTTAAAGTAAGTTATTCCTTTGACTTTATGTTATTGCGTGGCATTAATGCAATAATGGACAATCGTATAGTTTTCTTTACCTCAATGGTGGCCTAACACACATGTTGGTCGATAGGGCTCTGTTTTGCTAATGTTGAGCACATTGTATTGGTAGACTGTAAAGAATAGGTAAAATCAATGGAGATATACTGGGATGACTTTGCACTAGTCATGTACAACTGTGTTGATTATGGTATTCACACATACCTCCCCAACTTAACTTTCCTTTTAAGAATGAGGATTTGGTCACGTGGATACGTGTGTTTTTCCATTTTTTTCGCCAGGATATAGGCAGCAAAGGTTATTTGTTTACGACTAGTCCGTTTTGTAGTGAAAATATTTTCTGATACTCTTTTAAGCTGGTGGTTTTTAGTAACCGATTTTGGGACATTGCCAGATACACTACTTTGTACCGGACCATAATATTATGCTGTGGCAGTCTTGATCATGGTATTCACACTGATATACTCCATCATCTTCATTAAGTGGTTCAGTCTTTACCTCTGCAACCTGTTTCCCATGCTCCAGATACTGCTATATATATAGAGAGTATCTATGAAGTGCAATATATATATATATATATATATATATATATATATATATATATATATATATATATATATGAGGTTTTTTACTCTTTTTGCCAAACCTGAATTGTATATTTTTATATCTCTGACCCTCCTTTTTCTATTTGGTCATTACATTTTGCTTTTTGCGAGGGATCCATTTTCATTCACTGTTGCACTGCTTGTCCCTTTGACAATTCTGAAACCATATTCACAAGTAAAACTGGAAATTAATATCTACATATCTGCTGAAACTCATTCCATTCTACCCTGCATACACCCATTAAAATTTGAAACAGCAATGGCTTGATGGTCTGGCTGTTCCATTTTGCAAATCCGTTCTCATTCTATCACAAAGTTGTTCATTTTATTAAGATGTCAAACCCTTCTGCCATATAAACATCACCTCCACCTACTGCTACTATATTTCCACTTGACTATTTCGAGCTATTGCACTTCATTCTTCACCATTTGTGCTGTCAGCTTTTTGGCTGTGTTGGCAAACTCCATGCTCCTTTAGCCTTTAATGTGTGCAGAAATATTCTCCTCTCCTTTGTCCGATAAATTCATTTTGCATGCAAAACATATCTTTCTGGATCTGTTATTATTTCGATATCTTCAATCCTGGTAGTATGTGTCTCTACTATGACACCAATATCTATTTTTGTATTTCCAGCTATATCCTAAGTTCCCATTACATCCTGCAAAATTTACACATATATTATTTGTAATATCCTCCCCAACTGTATCGTTCTAGCTCTTCCTGTCTGTCTCTTCCTTTCCTGCACTCCAAAAACTGTCTAGTGGCTACCAGGTTATCTCCAAGTTCAAAGCAAGGAGACAGCTGTGCCTAAACATCTTAAGCTAATGTAACCAGCTTCTTTTCGAGTATGGATAAGACCTACAGCCCTTGACACCTGCCATAGACAGCACCCCTCACACTGCATATGTTTATTCCACTCTCCAGTCTGACACTGATCACCCTCTCTGTCCCCTACACTGGATTTATTCCACCATTTATCAGTCCCAAGGAAACACTTGTCACAAAAACACTTGCAATGCCTTTTCGTCTGATAACCACCCAACTACCCATCTCTGCTTACTTTCCTACTGCTGCATCATAACTTATAAAGACAGAGTTTACAGTTGTTCCTAACCCAACTAATGCCAAGGATAAGTGTTGACATGGGGCATATTTTCTTTATAAGTCTTATCAATTGTCAGTCAAACTTTTAAATGAATGTCGCCAAACACATTTAAGCATACATCATTTGACAACCAGCTGGTTAAAGCCAGGTTTAGGTGGAAGATCTAAAGCTACCACCTTTGAAGAGCACACTAATCACTTTTTAACTTTTTTGAATACTTTGATACTAAACTACATGCTCGCAAAAATCAGATGTGTGAACAAAAATTTATATGAGAAAACTTAGCTCAAAACGTTTGTTTACACTAAACAGTTTCTGCATTTCTGACCACATGGCTTTTGTTTGCATGGGCATGATAATGAACCGTGCCATTGCTTGGACAGTCATTAGTCCATTATCCCTGGAAACCAGATGAGCCACTGACAAGGGTAACTCATAGAGAACAAGAAAGCATTAGCCATAGAGAGACGACAGGGCTAGTACAGACTAATCACTACCATTGTTTTGACTACTTTGAAATTCTCTATTGATGTAAAAACAAATTAGCACAATCCACTCAATGGGTACAACATATGGAAAGTCACATGTAAACCCACACCCAAACAAACCAAGTGTGGTTACGTTTGATGTTCCCAAGTTAAAAAAATAGAGTTTTAAGCCACAAAATTTGCTTTTCTGAATGAGAACATCACAGAGGTAAAGCTGCAAGTTTATTTCATACAATCATTAAAACACAGGGCAGAAGCGAGTATGTGTCATATTACAGCCATAAATGCATGAGAATTGGCAACGTTTTCTTTCAATGCAATTTGTAACTACCCTCACTGGGGTAAAAAAAAAATTGTCGCATCACATGAAAATCAACGGAAATCACAAGAAAAATATATCCAGGAGCGGTTCCCGGGACTTTTTTCTGACTACCCCTTCTGTGACTTTTTGAGCAACTTTGAGAAGGAAAATGAACAACTTGTTAGCATCAACATGAAACTTTTTATTTATGCTATTTCAGGCCTCACCGTTGAATTCAATCCTGGACATAGATATATATTTTCAATTTCTTCTGATAGCAACTTCAAAAAAAAATTGTGTGAAATCTGCGTGAAAAAATGTGAAAATCCTTTCAAGTCAGAAAGAATGCTATAAAATCTCAAAAAAAATCAATCCTGAAAAAAACAAAAATACAAAGAAGACCAAACAAAAAACAAACAAACAAACAAACTCAAACAAACAAAAACAACAAAAAAAACGATGGGTACAATTCTATGGATATGTAGTAATCGGAAAATATATAGGTTTAATGTACTTGTGAAAAAATTAAATGGCTAAAATCGATTCAAAGTTGCCAGTCTCACTGCACACTAGCTGCACATCTACCACCTTAAGTGGGGAGTTTAATACATAATAAAAACATACAAAGGTAAGGGAATGCTCATGTCATACACACTACTGTTGATTCTGAAATTTGTAAATTGGGTAAGGTGGTTGGTATATTTCTAGTAAGTAAAGACTTTTATTGTAATGCACGACATTAAAAAAATGATCATGGATATACTCCTGGCCTAAAACGCTTGGAACCAGCTACATCAACAGTGGGTATAAAAGGATGTGTGTGAGGAGTTTGTTACCTCTTTTGTGAAGAGGTGGTGGTCCTGAGAAGGACGTGAGAAGGACCTTTTTGTTTGTTTGAAGGCTGCACGCATCAGTAATGGGTGTGACCATCACGCTTCTGCAAGCAAGCCTGGACGCTCTTTCCAATGCTACTAGTGCGCTTGGCTATTTTGGCCTGGGTAAAATGTGGTTCCAGTGGTCTGTGAGCTGTTGTGGCAGTTGGTCGATGCTTGCGGCAGGTTGGTTATATTCATCCCGGGCTCGTATAAATTTTCAGTTGGGGAATGGTCATGAAATGGGGTTGGCTATGGCAAAATATATTAATGTTGTGCTGCTGAAAATACTGTATGCTGACTAGTGCATTATGTAGTCATGCGTTGTTTTTGCTGGAATTGTAACCAAGGCTGGTACTGGAACAATTTGGCAACTGTTAGCAGGATCATCCACATAGATGAAGCTCCAGCCTATTGGAGTCCCATTTTCACTGATGAGTTCTGTTCTTCCTGTAACCAGTTGCACTCCCACATCATGCTGCTATATATGCATATTGTTCATAAAAATATTACCCATGTCCATAAATTCCAACCCAATAACGAGAGCAAAATCAAATATAGCAAAAGGCAGAGATTCAAGAATTACCAAAATAACAACATTCAGCTTTCAACACTAATATCAAGAACAAATTTACTCCTGACTTGAGGCAGGCAGTCACCCATCAGAAGCAACTGGTAGTTTTAAATAAGTCCTATCGAGCTTTGCAATATTCTTTAACTGCAGACTATAGTTTTTATCCAAACGCATATAGGCTTTACCACTTAGAACCCAAATGCTGTCACTTGCACAAATGATAAAAAGAGACATGGCAGGTCAGCTACTTTTTGGTGTTTCGCCATATATCTGTTTACAAATCTCCTGAAGGCATATATGTGACCTGTAATCTTCCGTCATGTAAAATGAAGCAAAATCATGACTCCTCTGACCACATCACACTTCCCAAAAAGCTCTGGTACAGTCAGCATGTTCCCGACACCTCTGTATCCATATAACCTTATATGCAGGACTGAGAGGGATGTGGATGGCTGGACGGAATAACCTTGGGTTGGCCAACACTAGACATCTGATTGTCCATCACGATGCTGTAATGATGGCCCCACTGCTAATTAAACTTATTATCCAAAAGCAACATGTGTTCCTTTGTGTCCTGCATCAGGTACTGGTTGTCCTTCTTATCTGAATGTCTTGGTCTTTCAGATCAAGCCATTTCTTGCATCCTCTTGTTTCTTGAAAACGATCCCACCAGCTTTGTACCACTAACCTGGAGCATTCCTTTCTCTTGGCAAACTCAGACTAGGAATGACCAGCTTACAGTATACCATGAACCTGCCTCTGCTAAATTCAGAGAGCTGTTAGGAGCATGTATGCCATAGAGTTATAGATTCACATAAATCCCTGTGTTGCCCATCGACCGTTCTAAAGCTCATGGGTACCCAATTAGGAGACACACTTGGCTGTTATGTCATTTACAGGACTTTCTTTTTGTTTGCAAGCTCAAACCAATGTTGCTTTTGCCACGACAGTCGGTGCTTTCTTCATCTCTTGGTGGCAAGGATGTATATACTATCCCTTGTATAGTTTAAAATGTCCATACTCTCTGATAGACTACATATACAATTTATTTTTCATATTAAATTCTGGCCTTAATGTGTTTATATATGCTTGGCAGAAGAGGACTTTTAAGTGCGTATTAAGGATAATACTTTGTCATAATAGAACTCAGTCACTTAAGAATTGTGGAGACAGTGTGTTGTTGGTAAAACGCATTGTAAACATACTGAGCTCCATGCACTTAATTTTGACACATTATGGACAAACCAACTAATTATGTCAGCAAGCGGTTGTTTCGCTGACAGATTATTTTTCTTCTCCGTCACCCAGTTTGAGCAGTATATTGTTGTACAAATAAGCCAGTAAGCTTGATTGATTTTCTGTTATGATACAAATATTTGTGACAAAGTCAATTCTGAACTAGCAAAAGTTTTAAAAAAGATTTAAGCAAAATATATTAAAATCTAATGTACAAGCCAAATTTATGTCATTTCGTTATATAAAGTCAGGTTTCTAGTTCTTAATATTCAAACAAATTCTATTTCAATGGGAAATATAGAAACCTTAATTTTTCAAAATTTGTCATTGACCAAAAGATAAATTGAAATTGTAGAAAGAGATGATAACGTGTCAATATCATTGTCGAGAATCAGTCCAAATCGAAACCAATCCAAACCCTGACAAGTCCATCAACATGAGCTTTACCAGATGTAACAGTAAGACTTGAATTTCCACTAAGCAATACATTATACATTTAATATTTCAATATAGTATGATGTCATATTCACAACATAAAAGTAATTACTGTCATGACAAATCAAATCAGACAACAGTTTTTGACAAAGCTATAGAAACTGCAGAGAAAATCCAGGCAAACAAGAATTATCCATGATGAAAACCCACCTTGCATCAAACAAGCAAGGTCTAAATCCAAATGTTCAAGATAACGATACCAGCAACTTTATAATAATTCTTAGCTCAACTGACTTGTCAGTCAGATGAGCTTATAGGATGGTCCTCCGTCCTTCTGTCATCTGTCCCTCGTCTATCTGTCGTCCACCAGTGTCTCCACAATTCACCTTTGTGACGTCTCCAAAACCGTCAGCCAGGTTTACTTCAAACTTGGTGGGAATATACCTTGGGTGGGTCTCTACAAAGATTGTTCAAATGAACATGCCCCAATCATTTTGTATTTTTTATGAACGTTTTTCTTTTCTGGGGGTAAATCTTAAAAAATATTCTTTTAAACAGCTCACCCAACTGCCGTGATATCACATAGGCAAACTCCTAGGGACTCCTAGTTCTTAATTGTTCACCACATGGTGCTGCATTGGTTTTTTTTTTTTTTCTATTTTTTAAGATTTTTGTCTTTTTGCTATTCTTTACTTCTTCACTAGAAACACCTTACAGATTAAGTTGAAACTTGGTGGATATGTTTCTTGTGAAAGGGTCCAACAAAGTTGTTCACTGGGTGTTACTGCTGTGGATTCCTGATTTTTAGCGACTTTCTTTTTCAATTCCACCAGATGGCACTGCATTGTTTTCAATTTTTAATGAATATTTGTGTGGTTTTGCAAAATGTGACTTCTTTTCCAGAACTAGATATAGCTAAAACTTAGTGGATATGTTCTTTGTGGAAGGGTCAAACAAAGTTGTCCACTGGGTGGCAATATTGTGGATTTTTTATTTTTAACTATTTTTTTTCAATTCCACCACTTTTGGTAAATGCACCTTTCATTTTGTTTACTATCCAAGTCAATCGGCATTCTAATGCCAATAAAATTTCGAACTTCTTTGAAGAAACTGTCAGTCAGATTGACTTCAAACTTGGTGGCAATGTACCTTGGGTAAGTCTCTACCAAGTTTTTGAATGGTCACGCTTAAGAGATTTTTTGGGTTTTTTATGATTTTTTTCTGGAAAATCTTTTAAAAACTTTTAATAGAAAGTATAATATGGGAATTTCTTTTATTGGCTGTAACTTGAAAAATTAATGATAAGTGTCCACTTATTTTGTGCAAGTGGTCATGCTCTCGTGATTTTTGGACCTCGACCTCATTCACAAGGTCACAGAATAACTGACATGAAATTTACTGTTGACTTGATAACTTCAGATCTGTTTTGGGTCAGGACCTTAATGTTGGACATGTTAATATTTCTCTATAGACAGAGACAGTACATGAGTTACCTTGACCTCATTTCTTGGGTCATAGTGTAACCTACATCAACTTTACACTTCACAATAGCTTGAACTGGCACTTTGATGTTGTACATGTTAGTGCTCTTAAGGTCAGACTTACTCAGTACACGGATGACCTTGACCCTCTCAAGTTCACAGAGCCACAAGTGTGATCAATTTCTAGGTCATCTGAGAGTGGGCGGTTCACACAGCCCTCTTGTTATATATCAATGACCAAATATGAAATGTAGTCTGAAGTAAAGCTTCTCTCGCATGACTTGAGACAGGTGCCAACAAAGGTTGGTAGTATTTTAAGTTGATTTCATGTTAGCAACTCTCAACCTTACGAAAAAGCCTCGTACATGGATGGCATTAAATGTTAGCTACAATTGTTAGGTTTACAGTTTTACTACATTATTTAGACATCATGCATATAACATCTCAAATCCACCTAATATGTATACGAGAATGTTTCTTTTTTATTGGAAAACTGAAAAAAGTGATTGCTTTAATTTCATTTTTGAATATCGCTTTTTCACAATTTTTGTTATATAAAAATTTATGACACGAGTCAAAAGTATCAAAATCGGTGCCTACTCAAGCGAAAAGTAATTAATTTAGACACATAAACACCCGAAGCTGGCCCAAATGGAATACTATTATCCACGTGAAGTTAATTTACTGTGTAATATTGAAAATCATCATATAAGTCTTGCACATAAACATAAATTCAATATTGTCGTAAATTTTGGGATCATCTGCAAAAAATATTATCTGGATATTTTTAAAAAAGAACTTGGTATAAACAATATTTCAGACATGAGAGGAAATGACGTTTATAAATTACACAAACAATCCATTGATAATTTGATAGATACACATAAAGATGAGATGAAAAGGAATTTTAATATCATAATTTCTGTAGAGGACTCCTCTATTCCACTTTTGTTCTGGATACCCAAATTACATAAAAACTCTTTTAAATCTAGATTCATAGCCAGTGCTGCAAAATGTACAACAAAACAATTATCAAAAGAAGTAACATTGTGTTTGACTGCAATTAGGAGTCATTTTCGTAAATACTGTAATGCAATTTCTAGAAACTGTGAAATAAATTGTTTTTGGAGTATTAGCAATTCTTCCGCGTTTGTATCTAAAATCAAAGATGTTAAAGCAAAAAATATCAAACGCTTTGATTTTTCTACACTATACACAAATCTACCCATAGATGAAGTCAAAGGTTCTCTTTCAGAATTAATAAGCAAAATGTTTAAACATAATGGTAAACCATACATTAATATCAATTCATATACAAAGAAAGCACATTGGTCACACAATAAATATTCAAAAAGTAACGTTAAATCTTACACTGTTGAAACTTTGATAGATGCTATAAAATTTTTCTTTTGCATAATACTTTCGTTCAATGCGGACCTTTGGTTTTTCAACAAATAAAAGGCATTCCAATGGGCAGCAACTGCTCCCCTTTACTGGAGGATTTGTATTTAACCTGGCTTGAATTTAAGTATATGGATAAATTGATGAAACTGGACTTTCAAATGGCTATAAAATTATCAAACTACGAAAGATATATTGATGACATTGCTTGTGTAAATGTACAAAATTTCAGTGAAATTGCTAAAGAAATTTACCCAAAAGATATCCCTTTGGAGGGTAACAATTCATATGGTTTCAGAGATGTGTTTTTGGACTTGGATTTTCAGGTCACTAATGACAGGTTTTGTATTAAAGTCTACCAAAAAATAGATGAGTTTAACTTTGAAGTAGTTAATTATCCTTTCCCGGACAGTAATATTTCGGATACTATTGGATATAATACATTTTTGTCACAGATTTTGAGATTTGGTCATATTTGTTCTAAATTTCAGGACTTTGCTTCAAGAACCAAATTTATTTATAATAAACTCGAGTCAAGAGGATTCAAAGGTGTACTTTTGATCAAAAATTTCTACAAATTTCGCTGTAAATATCCCGAGATGGTTAGAAAGTTTGGTTTCAATAATTTTAGAGATTTTAGACTTGCCTGTTTTGCTACTAAATTTTATCCTTTGACATCATTATGTTTAAATGTTCACCTTTCAGACATTTTAGGCTAGCTTGTTTTCTGTTAGGTAAATCCCCAGGGGCTACAGGTAGCAAGAAGCGGCCTACGACAGTTACAAGCTTGCCTAATTGTACTTGATATCTGGTTAATATTTTCATTGCATTATCTTGACATAAACACAAAAGACTTTCATTCTTTTCTGACTTGCCCTATAATTCTACTGTTAACATCCAAAGATTATTTGAGAGTTTGGCCACAATAATTTACAGTTTTTAGACTTTTCTGTTTAGCTGCTTAACTTTATCTTTTAGCATCTTTCTGTTTTAATATTCACTATCAGACATTTTAGGCTTACATGTTTTCTGTTAGGTAAACCCCCAGGGGCTACAGGTAGCAAGAAGCGGCCTACGACAGATGCATGTTTGCCTAATTGTACTTAAAATCCTGTTAAGAAAAATTGTTTTGATAGCATGTTTTTGGCATAAATGCTAATGACTTCCATTCTTTTCTGATATGCCTAAATGCACATTTACTCAGTATTAAAAAATTACTCAAAATTGTCAGTATGTTCTCAAGTGTCACAAACCTGACACATTTAGTTGACACATTGACTCAGGGTTGGCAGTTAAATAGAGCTTAATTGTTTGAGGAGTAGGTGTCATCATGGAGTTTGTTTTACATCTCTGGTGCAGGATGTACATTGTTACAGTCCTTGTTAGGATTTCCCTTGGTTTGTACAGGTGGTCTAGCTGCAACTGTTTATTTTACAATCACTGGGACTGAATATAATGCCCCAGCTTGTTTCCACTTCAGTTAAACATTGGAGGATGGTTTAACTAGCATAAGCTGTCCGGCTAGAAAGGGTACATATTGGTTCAGGGGTAAGTCAAATTGTTCTTATCTGAACCTGTACTATGAAAATTTGGTAATTATGGTTTGTTTGACAGGTATTCCTCTTTGATATGAAGCTCTGCATTTATAAGCAAAACTTCACATGTTTAGCTAATTCATCAATTGCCACGTTCATATTAATTCATTATCATGTGGGTTGTCTTTGCTGAATATTTAGCTTAGACAAGGAGCCGGTACTGAGAGAGACATGTACGGGTAAAAGGCTCCGAAACATGTTGAGTAGTTACCCGCTGAAGACCCTTTAATTTATTTGGGCTAATACAGCCTTTGTCAAAATTTTACAGAGGAACGTGTGCAATATGGACAATAGAACTTCTATGTATATAAGTTAGACAGGGACAGGTTAGCTTATGGAGAGTAAAGAGTTCGGACTGCGGAATAGGGTAATGACTGCTAGGAAGTGGTTTTGGACAAAAAGACACAAATACAATACATGATAATGATTAAACAACGAACATGCCATGTCGTTTACTGTTGATTCTTTTAATTTGAGAACATCAGGGTATATTTGTAATATATATTCTGAAAAAGTGTTTATTGTTGATGCTTAATGGATCATCAATATAGTTGAATGTCAACTTATAACATTTATCATGAAATTTAATTTTTAGCAGCTTTACCTGAAACATATACCGATAGTAAAGTCAATATAAATGGCCCAAAAGAGGTGCATAAGTTGTACCCATTGGAATACCTATACGATCTATGCATAAGTTTACCAAGTGGGAAACCCCTTCAGAGATCCTATTATGAAAGCGAGACAATGCAGGCTACTTTTTCGCTACCAGATGGCGCACTCTGTATCCACTCTGAAAGTGAGCAAGAACTGTCAAGGTCATAATAATACAAAATGCCAGACGTTGTTTTTGTTAGTGTCAAAGTAAGCAGAAACATGGCCAGAGAAGGTGTATGGAAGTTTTCCACAGCAGATCATTGGCAGGTGAAGTAAGGTTATCATCAGTAGTCAAAATACAAGGTGGCAAAGGCAAATACCATGGTAAATCACCACTGTTGGTGGTAGGCTGTAGACAAATGTAAAGTTCATTCCATTTCCAGTAGAAGTGTTGAGACAGAAGTAGCAGTCACAGTTTTGTCTTTGAGACACCTTGGATGTGATGAGACACACAAGAGTATGTTCTCAGCATTTTTACAATGACCGAACTTAGTGGACCTAGTACCAACTCTTTTTGTGTACAAGAACTTCAAGGCCAGTTGAACATCCCAGGACAAGAAGACAAGTAAAATGAAAGGCAAGTGTGTTGGATGACAACAGTGAGTTTTATCAGGTCCCCCAAGAGCAAGACTATGAAGATGTTTTTACACCAGACCCTGTCATGGAGTTACCAGTTTACATGTGGGATATATACTCTGTTGGCCATTGTGAAACTGTTAGTACTACAAGTACCAAGTCCAAAACTGGCAATAGCCAAGCAGGGGCTGAGCAGGCAGGTGAATATACCCTTAAAAAAAAATTATGAGCCTTGGGCCTGGCCTAACCAATATATTGATTTTGACAATGTTAGCACTCAAAGTTACACCAGGTTTTTTTTTTTTTTAAAGTTTCAGATGGGTAAAGGTCACGGGATATTTCACATATTTTAAACATCGTGACCACAAAGTTGACATTGAAAGTACAGGAAAATTTGCTATAAATCCTCCTGTAGGCTCTGAAAATATATAAAAAATATCCTGGATTTTTCCAGAATCAGCTGAAACCCTGCACATGTGTGGCTTCTGGACTAAAAATAATAAAAACTTAACAGTAAATTATATTACCTGTGTACAAGTATTGTTTGTTGTGGAACCTTGCATATGTATGGCTTCTGGACTCCGATTCCAGTAATGTATATTGTTTTTTCTTTACTTTTTAAAAATCTTTGAAAATGTGTTAAAGACACTTGAATGATTCCAAATTTTTAACCTTATGTCTTCCCTTATGGCTTCAAAAAACAGACTTCATGTTTTTTGAACAAACATGGGAAATGATATGATGAAAAATTGGAAATCATCCAAGTTACATAAATACATTACAATAAATTAAAATAAAACAAACAAAACAAAACAAAACAAAGAAACAAACAAAAAGGCAAAAAGAAAGGCTGAGGTTAGACAAACTGGTCATTGAAGAAAAGTAAAATTTGTTCTGTATAATAGGAACAGTAGCACTTTTTAAGTAGTTTCACTGTAGTACACCCCCAATAAGGAGAAGAAGGAGAAGAAGAAGAAGAAGAAGAAGAAGAAGAAAAAGAAAAAGAAAAAGAAGAAGAAGAAGAAGAAGAAGAAGAAGAAGAAGAAGAAGAAGAAGAAGAAGAAGAAGAAGAAGAAGAAGAAGAAGAAGAAGAAGAAGAAGAAGAAGAAGAAGAAGAAGAAAAATGATAATATATGCATGTTGTTTTCTTTTATAGGCGATGAGTGCTGTCAGGTGCCATACTTACATGACTATTCAGTAAAACTCCACAAATCAAGTGTCCATGCAAGGTGAGTTTATTCAGTCAAAATAGGATCTAATATTAATCTCAAAAGAATCTTGGGAAAAAGAGTAAACCATGAAAAAACATTCTGAACGAAATTTATTTCATCACACACATTAAAGCAGTTATAAAGGTGCATATTAAGTCCATGTTGAATGGATTGGATTTTAAAGCATGGGGGGGGGCAAAAAATCTATGATCTGACTGTTTGGTTTCAGAATCAGAACTCAGAACATTTTTATTTGACAAACATACCAGCTAAATATATATATATATATATATATATATAGCAATGTACGAATTAATTGAAAATTTATAGTCAGGACAACACCCACTCAGGACAAGCATTCGCTATCACTAGGGCTACCTAGGAAGACCTATCAATGCAACACAGCTGTTGAAAATAAGGAAAAATATACATTTACATGAGAGGCTTTAAAAGTTATCTGATATATACATAACAATTTATAGTTGTACAAACGTCTGGGTATTTCTGGATCGTATGATGTTTTGTGTACTTGGAATAACCTCGTAATGAATGGGTGTACAGTTTGTCTTTGATGCATGGTGCTGCATTTTTTACGAAAGATGGGATGAAAAACCTTACACTATGAGAACTTCTGTTTCTGTTTGGAATAGGAAGTTGAGGTAGATGTCTGTTCTCAGTTTGGTAAGTGGGGCCACATATAGTAAGGCATAAAGATCATGGAAAAAATTGGGTAATTGGTCCTGAATATATTTATAAAAGAATTTCAGAGCCTTCAGTTCAAATATGTATCTGAACTTTTAAAATATCTAGTAGTTTGAAGAGTGGGTCTGTGTGAGCATAAAATATTTCATGGCATTTAAGTCGAACTACAGATTTTTTCCGTTGAAAGATCCGGGCACTTGAGTTACCCCAGCAAAGAATACCATAACTCAAATGAGGCAAAAATAAAGCAATCTTCAGATTTGTGGAAAAATTCCGACAGTCAGTGATTGATTTATAATTAAAGTAAGCGGTTTTGGACGGGACGAAATAATACTTTTCAAAAGCTTCATTGACAAATCATCATGCCCAGCACTCTTCATTTACCAGTTAAAAAGAGAAAGTGTGCTGTATATTTCAATTTGAATCAAAGTGTCATGTTTTTTATTTTAGTTTTGTGACACTCTGTAACCTGGCATAAAGATATTGTGCAAATGGATAGAATTTTAAAACAGGGAAAATGTGTGATTTGACTCCTTGGGTTCGGAGTCCAAATATCAAAAGTTTATAAAAAATTTTGATGTTTTAGTTTTGTGACATACTAGCCTGGCTTACATATATACTGTTCATAAAGCCAGGGGAAATTTATGATTTGATTCTTTGTGTTCAGAATCAAAATGTCATAAGCACATTGAAATTTTAATTTGCTAGTTTTGTGATGCGCTTGGCATACAAATATGCTGTAATTTGCACGAATGGATGAGCTTTCTGAGCAAAAAAAATTGATTAAACTCTATGATTTCAGAATCAAAATTTCACAAGCGTGTAAATTTATTTATAATTTTAGTATTTTACTGTAACTTGTTCTTTTCCAGCTGGTAGACACACAGACCCAGACAGATCTGTCTGGCTCTGATATTGACAAATATATCCAAAAAATCCAGAAACCTGAAGAGAAAGAGACGAACTTCAGGCAGAGATGGATGACAAAGACAACATGAGGAGGCAACGTTTTGTAGCAATTGTAAGTCAGTGAAATACTTCACAGGCATGCCATTAAACAGGGTTCTGCTGGCCATGTTTACGATTATTAGTCAGGTCAGCCGTTTCTTTACAAACAGTAATATGTACTACTACTACTACTACTACTACTACTACTACTACTACTACTACTACTACTACTACTACCACTACTACTACTACTACAACTACTACTGCTACTACTACCACTAAAACAATCTGAGTCAGTAATACCCATGCCTTTCTTTTAGGACAGAGTAAACCAAGCGCGTCATGTATTTACAAACAAACTGTATTTGTTAAGTTGTATGCATAGATGTATATATAGACGTAGACTTCTCACCAAACTGAACATGTGTGCAAAATATTAAGTATACGTATGCAGGGTTGACAATGGCCTTGTAACAAAAACTGAACCATCTGGAGCGAAAAAAAACAAACAAAAAACAAAACAAAAACAAAAACAAACAAAAAAACAAAAAAAACATTCATTTTACCAGATTTAAGCTTTTTAAACAAAATAGAGATTTTTTCTCGGTTTTTTTTCTACATTGAAATTCACAGTCCTTGTTAATAAAATTGATACAAACTTTTGATAATAAACATTAAAAGTTCGTATCAATTTTACCAATTAATTTTAATATAGAAAAATCAGAGATTTTTTTCTCTGATTTTTCTATATTAAAATTCATATGTAAAATTGATACAAACTTTTAATTAAAGAACAGAAGAGAAACTTAAAAATGATTTTATCATATCTTTGACCCGTTCTCCAATCCCCCCCCCCCCCCCGCCAATCAACCAGACTTCAATTTGTATGCCTTATTGATTTTTGCAGACTTGTTCCATGGTCAAATACTGGAATCCAAATGATAAGCAAGATTCTGCAAAGGCAGGCAAAGGTCGTAATTGCAAGCTAACACACTAGGAACAATACCTCATGACGCTTATAAGACTGCAACTGGGATTTGACCAGGGATTTATGGGCATTTTATCGGTGTGTCCCAGTCAACAGTGTCAAGAGTTTTTACAGCATGGATTAACCACATGTTCACTGTGTTTAAGCCCTTGCTTGCCTGGCCTTTACAAGACAGAGTGAGAAAACACCTGCCTCTACAATTTAGACTCCTCCAGAGAACACGTGTTATAAGAGAATTTGTGTTATTCAAAAGCCAAGAAATCTCACAGGTCAAGCAGCAACACATATTCTACCTACAAATCTCATAAGACTGTTTTAGAGGCATAAACCTTGCCGGCGCATTTACATTTGTCTCCAAATTCTGGTCAGGCAATTTTTCAGACAGACATATCACCAAGGATAGTGCTATTTTGGATCTTTTTGAGCCTGGAGACCATGTGATGGCTGATAGGGGCTTCAGTATAAGAGACCTTTTACTTGAGAAGGGGGCACACCCTAATATACCCCTTGTCACCAGAGCTACAAATTGTGTACAAGACAAAGGTAGGCGACTGAGTCCTGGTGACATGCTGAAAACAAGGCAGATTGCAGCAGTGAGAATTCATGTTGAACATGCGATGGAAGGCTTTAAAAGGTTTTGAACAGAGGTGTGATTGATTTGTCTCTTAAAACTGTCTGCGATCAGGTGGCCTTTGTTGCTGCTGGTATTTGCAACCTAAATGGACGTTTGTTTTAAATGCTTCCACTATACATGTGTATATGGCCTTTCATATATGTTGAAATATATTCGATGAACTGTAAATTGAACAACTTGCCACTATTTGACAGGGTGACCTCGAGAATTTACATTTAACTTTCATGGCTTTTATTTGCATTTGTACTGTTGCAGATTTGAACTTGATTGAATGAACTTATGAATGTTCAACATACAGCTGATCTGACTGTGTCCTTGGTAATGGCAATTTGATATGTTCTAAACAACCATGTATAAACCCTATCACCAGAATGATTTTTGTGTCTTTAACAAGACTAATGTATAGAACTCAAAATTCAACTGTGAATATGTGCATTTTCTGTTATTTATATATACACTACATATCATGACCAAGTATCCCATCCCACCCCATTCCATATGTGATTTTGAGTACTTGTGTAGAGTCTTCTGAATATGGCATGCCATTGTAAATTAATGTGTACATTTTGTATATATGATTTTACCCCCTGAATAGAAAAATGCAAGTGAATTAGATTGTTTGTTTCTCGTTTTACCGACGGACAGGTGATAACATGTTTAAAAACAGCAAACATGAAAATAGATTTTTTGAATCAACCAAATTACAACCTTGCTTACCTGCTGAAGACTTTTCAAGAAATTGAAAATGTTATCAGAAATTATTAATTTTAAGGATGCTCTTAGCCCTAAGAAAAGCATCGACTAGGTCACTTGGTGGATGACAGCCCATAACAAAATCATTACTAAGTCTGGAAAAAGATGCTGCACTATATAATTATGCCATCTCTGACAGGGCTTTCCATAGAAATTATAACTTTTGTTTCCAAATTTCTTGAATTTACTTATGGCAAGAATGCACTCTTATAAAACATTAATGGGGATGGTGAAAAAAAAATTACCCAATCATAAATAATTGTTGCCAAAGTAATTTAGCATTTGGCTGAAAAGGCTCTTCACAGAGGAGGCCCTGTCTGACAAACTGTGATTCATAAAATACATTTGCCACAAGAGGACTACATTTACAAATTTTATTTTCATATTACACAGAAATGAACATGGGAAGAAGAAATGAACATGTAGCATGTAGGCCAGTTTTCACAACAGTTACACCAGAGTGCACAGACTTATGTGTGGTCAAATATTTTTATGAGCAAGGTTTTCTTTCTTAATTCCATATTGAAGCTCTTTCTTCTGTACACATCTATACAGACCCAAGCACTGTTTGGTAGTGATGCTCATAGTATCATTGTTTGAATATGTAAAAGCACTTTTGAAATTGCTGGCAATAAGTCGACCCTTTCTTAATTTCATCCACTGTGGATATTCACCCTGCCCCACAGTGCTGCTTCATATGGATTCACACATCTTGTCTGCATAAACTTCCTGCAAATCTACATGGAATTTTCTACTTAGCATGATCTGGCATCTTCAAATATGGTAAGCACTTCTGTAGGTTCATGTGGTTTCAGTAACTACATAATAGGGTATCAGACAGTGAAGTAAACATCAAGGCACTTGTACCCTCCATCAATTGCACTACTTTAGAGCAAATATCTGCTAGTGCTAAAGATGAATTAGCATCAAAAGTTGCTGAGTGTGTTTCATACTGCCTGTCATGCCTTCTTGTTACTAACTGGATAAGGGGCTGTGAGGTTCCCTTTTTCCGGGCTTTTTCCGGGCTGGCTTTTCCCAAAGGCATGCTCTGTGGGTGACTCCTACATTTTTTCACTGGTCTCTACAATGCAAAAAAAGAAGAGCCGTCACATGTTTGTATGTTTCATTAGGACTGCAAAGAGAAAAATTAAACAAAAACAATAATCATGAAATGAGTAGTTTCACTGCTATCTCATTCCAAGATGTACAAGCATATATATATATATATATATACATATATATATATATATATATATATATATATATATATATATATATATATATATATACATACATATATATACATACATACATACATACATACATACATACATACATGTATATATAGTCAATGTTGTCACTGAAACTTTTATTTGCCTGAAGTATGACTGGAAAATATTGACATTCACATCATTCCTTTTAAGTCTACTTTTGTGTCACTGTAAGCTATTTGACTGAAATTGCATTAGGGTCTTTTTGCCCAGAACCACCTCATAGTAGTCATTACCCTATTCCATAGTCCGAACTCTTTACTCTAGATAAGCTAACCTGTCCCTGTCTAACCTATATACATATGGAATTACTATTGTCCATATTGCACACGTTCCTCTGTAAAATTTTGACATAGGCTGTAGCAGCCTAAATGAATTAAAGGGTCTTCAGCGGGTAACTACTCAACATGTTTCGGAGCCTATTACCCGTACATGTCTCTCTGAGTAGCGGCTCCTTGTCTAAGCTAAATATTCAGCAAGGACAACCCACATAATGAAAAATAAAAAGGAACGTGGCAAATGATGAATTAGCTAAATATGTGAAGTTTTGCTTGTAAATGCAGAACTTCATCATGAAAGAATACCTGTCAAACAAACCATAATTGTTAATTTTTTATGGTACAAGTTCAGATAAGAACAATTTGACTTACCCCTGAACCAATATGTAAACCCCCCGCCAGTGTATAACTGACCTGGAAACAAGCTGGGCCATTGTATTCAGTCCCAGTGATTGTAGAATAAACAGTTGCAGCTAGACCACCTGTACGAACCAAGGCAAATCCTAACAAGGACTGCAAGACTGGACATCTTGCACCAGAAATGTAAAACAAACTCTATGATGACACCTACCCCTCAAACAATCAAGCTCTATTTCACTGCCAACCCTGGGTCAATGTCTCAACGTAATGTGTTAGGTTTGTGACATTTGAGAAAATACTGTCAATTTTGAGTATTTTTAAAAAAACATTGAGTAAATGTGCATTTAGGCATGTCAGAAAAGAATGAGAGTCATTAGCATTTATGCCAAAAACATATTATCAAAACAATTTTTCTTAACAGGAGTTGAAGTACAATTAGGCAAGCTTGTAACTATCGTCAGTAGCAGCCTATAACCCCTAGGGGTTTGACCTAACTGAAAACAAGCTAGCCTAAAATGTCTGAAAGGTGAACATTAAAACAGAATGATGCCAAAAGATAAAATTAAGGAGCAAAACAGACAAGTCGTAAATCTCTTAAATTATTGAAGCCAAACTTTCTAACCATCTCGGGATATTTACAGCAAAATTTGTAGAAATAATTGATCAACAGTACATCTTTGAATCTTGTTGACTCGAGTTTATTGTAAATAAATTTGGTTCCAGATGCAAAGTCCCGAAATTTAGAACAAATACGACCAAATCTCAAAATCTGTGACAAAAACGTATCATATCCAATAGTTTCCGAATATATTGCTGTCCGGGAAAACATAATTAACTTCTTCAAAGTTAAACTCATCTATTATATGATAGACTTTAATACAAAATCTGTCATGAGTGACCTGAATATCCAAGTCCAAAAACACATCTCTGAAGCCATCTGAATTGTTACCCTCCAAAGGGATATTTTTGGGTAAATATCTTTAGCAATTGCACTGAAATGTACATTTACCCAAGCAATGTCATCAATATATCTTGCGTTGCTTGATAATTTTGTAGCCATTTGAAAGTCCTTTTTCATCAATTTATCCATATACTTAAATTCAAGCCAGATGAAACATAAATCTGCCAGTAAAGGGGAGCAGTTGCTACCCATTCGAATGCCTTTTATTTGTGTAAAAATCAATGGTCCACATTGAAAAAAAGTATTATCCAAAGGAAATTTTATAGCATCTATCAAGGTTTCAACAGTGTAAGATTTAACGTTATTTTTTACCCAGCTGACTTGTCAGTCAGCTGAGGTTATGTGATGGTTAGGCATCCGTCGTCCATCTGTTGTCTGTCGTCCATCGTCTGTCGTCCTTTGTCTGTCATCCATCGTACGTCGTCCACAATTCACATTTTCGACTTCTTCTCTAAAACCACAAGCCAGATTGACTTCAAATTTGGTGGGGATGTGCCTTGGGTGGGTTTCTACCAAGTTTGTTCAAATCGTCACGGTATAGTGAGTTTTGGATTTTTTATGATTTTTTTTTTTTTTGTTCATTTTTTGGGGAAATCTTAAAAAATCTTCTTCTCCGAAACCACTGGGCCAATTGCTTCGAAATTGCATAGGGACACTTCTGGGGACCATTAGACCTTAAATTGTTCAACAGGTGGCGCTGCGATTTTTTCTAATTTTTTATGATTTTTTTGTGTGTTTTTGCCATTTTCGACTCAGATTATGCTGAAACTTGGTGTAAATGTTCCTGGTAGAAGGGTCACAAAAGTTTGTTCCCTAAGTGGCGTTGCTGTGGATCCCTGATTTTTAACGATTTTTTTCAATTCGGGTACTTATCCGCCAATGCATACATTCCTATTGATTACTATGTGAGTGAATGTGGACTGCTGTCGTAATTCATGTTTTCAACTTCTTCTCCAAAACCGTCAGTCAGATTGACTTCAAACTTGGCGGGGATGTACCTTGGGTAAGTTGCTACTAAGTTTGTTCAAATGGTTACGGTCCAGTGATTTTTGGATTTCTTATGGTTTTTTTTGTTCATTTTGGGGGCAAATATTAAAAATTCTTCTCCTCTGAAACCGCTCACCCAATTGCTTTAATATCACACAGGAATACTTCTGAGGAGTCCTGGTTCTTAATTTGTTTACCAGGTGGCGCTGCGATTTTTTTCTAACTTTTTATGATTTTTTGTGTGCTATTGCTTTTTTCGACTTCTTCTCCAGAATTTTCACTCAGATTAAGCTGAAACTTGGTGGATATGTTCAATCAGCCAGATTGACTTCAAACTTGGTAGCAATGTACCTTATGTGGGTCTCTACCAAGTTTGTTCCATTGGTCACGCTCCATTGATTTTTGGATTTTTTATGATTTTTTTGGTTCTTTTTGGGGGCAAGTCTTAAAAAATCTTCTTCTCTGAAACCGCTCATCTCCTTCCTTTGATATCACACAGGAACACTCCTAGGGAGTCCTAGTTCTGAATTTGTTCACCAGGTGGCGCTGCGATGTTTTTCTATATTTGGGGGGGATTTTTGTGTGCTACTGCTGTTTTCGACTTCTTCTCCAGAACCGTCACTCAGATGAAGCTGAAACTTGGTGGATATGTTTGTTGTAGATGGGTCAAACAAAGTTATTCACGGGGTGGTAATGCTGTGGATTGCTGATTTTTAACGATTTTTTCAATTCGGGTACTTGTTGGTAAATGCACCTTTCCTATTAATTACTATGTAAGTCAATGGGTGTTCTAATGCTAATTGACATTTTTGACTTTTTCTCCGAAACCATCAGCCAGATTGACTTCAAATTTTGTAGCAATGTACCTTGGGTGGGTCTCTACCAAATTTTTCAATTGGTCAGGCTCCATTGATTTCTGGATTTTTTTGGGGGGGTCCTTTTTGGACAAATCTTAAAAGATCTTCTTCTCTGAAACCGCTCACCCAATTACTTTGATATCACACAGGAATACTCCTGGGGAGTCCTATTTCTTAATTTGTTCACCAGGTGGCGCTGCAAATTTTTTATGATTTTTTTATGTATTATTGCTTTTTTCGACCTCTTCTCCAGAACCGTCACTCAGATGAAGCTGAAACTTGGTGGATATGTTCCTTGTGGAAGGGTCAGGCAAAGTTATTCAATAGGTGGGAATGCTGCGGTTTCCTGATTTTTAACTTTTTTTTCAATTCGGCTCGGTTGCAGTAAATGCACCTTATCTATTGATTACCATGGAAGTCAATGGGTATTCTAATGCTAATTTATATTTTCGACTTCTTCTCCAAAACCGTCATCCAGATTTACTTCAAAATTGGTGGGGATGTACCTTGGGTGGGTGTCTACCAGGTTTGTTCCAATGGTTATGTTCCAATGAATTTTGGATTTTTTTATGATTTTTTTTTTCAAAAATCTCTACAAAAGTTTAAATAGGAAAGTTTAACATGTGAATTTCTTGTAATGGTCATAACTTAAAAAATATTGGCCAGATTTACTTCAAACTTGGTGGGGATGTGCCTTTGGTGGATCTGTACCAAGTTTGTTCAAATGGTCAAGCTCTGTTGATTTTAGGATTTTTTTATGAATTTTTTTATTCTTTTTGGGGGCAAACCTGAAAAATTCTTGTCCTCTGAAACTGCTTACCCAATTGCTTTGACATCGTACATAGACACTCCTGGGGACACGTAGTTCCCAATTTGTTCACCAGGTGGTGCTGCAATTTTATATGAATTTTTTTTTTGTATGGTTTTGCTATTTTTCACTTGTTCTGAGAACTGTCCCTCAGATAAAGCTGAAATGTGATGGATATGTTGTTGTGGAAGGGTCAAACAGTTGTTTATTAGGTGGCACTGGTTTGGATTCCTGATTTTTAAGGATTTTCAATTCTGTTGCTTATCGTTCAATGCAGCTTTCCTATTGATTACTATGTAAGTCAATGGGCATTCTAATGCTAATTCACAGGACAACTGACACGAGATTTACTGTTTATACTTGATAACTTGAGATCTGTTTTGAGTTAGCTGCACATGTTAATTATCCTGTATTAAGGTCATGCTGAGTGCATGAATGACCTTGAACTCGTTTGTGGGGTCACAGTGCAACATACATGAATTTTACTCTTCATTACAACTTGAGAACTACTTGAACTTTGATGTCGCACATGTAAGTGTTCTTCTATAAAGGTCAGACTTACTCAGAACATGGTGTCCTTCATCCTTTCCCAAGTTCATAGAGCTGCAAGTGGGATAAATGTCAAGATCAGCTGAGGATGGGCTGTTCACACAGCCCTCTTGTTGAATATTTATTGTGTGACCAATATGCTTTCTTTGTATATGAATGAATATTTATGTATGGTTTACCACTATGTTTAAACATTTTGCTTATTAATTTTGAAAGTGAACTTTTGACTTCATCTATGGGTAGATTTGTAAACAGTGTAGAAAAATCAAAACATTTGATATTTTTTTGCTTTTACGTCTTTGATTTTAGATACAACCTCAGAAGAATTGCAAATACTCTAAAAACAATTTATTTCACATTTTCTAGAAATTGCATTACAATATTTACGAACATGATTCCTAATTGCAGTCAAACACAATGTTACTTCTTTTGATAATTGTTTTGTTGTACATTTTGCAGCACCGGCTATTAATCTAGATTGAAAAGGGTTTATGTAATTAGGGTTTCCAGAACAAAAGTGGAATAAAGGAGTCCCCTTCAGAAATTTTGATATTAAAATACCTTTTCATCTCATCTTTATGTGTATCCATCAAATTATCAATGGATTGTTTGTGTAATTTATATACGCCATTTCCTCTCATGTCTGAACCATTGTTTATACCAAGTTCCTTTTTCACAACATCCAGATATGTTTTTGCAGATGATCCCAAAATTGTTACCTTCCTTATCTATGTTGGTGACTACAAACCTTTCTTGTAGTTCTTTGACTTCTTTAGAAACGTAATGCTGTTTCAGAGTAACCGTATTGAAATTCTTAATGTGGGATTTGAAACGATAAATTCTATTTCTAAAGACTCTTTTTAAGTTTGATATATAATTTAAATTATTTATAATAATAATAATAATAATAATAATAATAATAATAATAATAATAATAATAATAATAATAATAATAATAATAATAATAATAATAATAATAATAATAATAATAATGTTACCATGGAAGACTAAACTAAAGTTCATTCCTCCATGATGTTACTGTGAGGTGACTTCCCCTTGGCAGATAAATGTTTATTTTCTTCTGACTTCTGTCAGTTTATTGCATTTCACTTTGCCTTTGGCTACATCAAAGGATCTGACTATACCTTGCACCTCAGCCTTAGGTGTGACAACTTAGTGTCAAACTGTAAACCAAAATATCACGCTTTGAAAAACACCAAAATTGTGGCCGAAAGAGCAAATACTATGGAGAAAACAAAAATTACTTACAAAGCACAAGTATAAGTTTCTGATAGGATATCCATATTGTTTTTTATCAGCACGCATGGTCGGTATGCTACTGCACTTTGTCGTGTCTGAAGGACACATTCACTAGCAACATACATGGCTTTGTCGCTGCCTTGATTTATCTTTACGCCATTCACATGACCCTTTGTGGGTAGCTTCCAACCATTATTGTCCTTAAATCTCTTCAAACGTGGTCTCTGCGCACCGCATACAGAAATCGGAGTTCCCAAGGGGATTTCCCCACCTGGTGAGCTTATGCATAGGTCATATTGTCTGTCGTGAGATGGAACCGCCAAAATTGACATATTGTTATTGATCAGAAAGTTCAGGAATTCAGCAATTCAAATACTTTATTTGATCATAATAATACATAGTAATATATTCAATTGAAAAAAATAAAAATAATGATCGGGAGACTCGCATTAAGGTCATGGGTCGACCGCTATCATGCGAGCCACCTGCAAAAAAAGTATATGCTTATAAACTTAGATGACTAGCTGCAATTGTGATATAAACAAAAGATTTCAAGTAGTAATACTCATAGAAAAACGAAGTTAATTTACACATCTTGTACAGATTGATTTGCGTGATCACCCCTGTGCGTTACAGACATAGCAACCAGGAATGTGACAAATGATATCATATGAATTTATAAAATATTGTTTAGTATACATAGAAAAACCTCTAGGACTATGAGTGTGTACCTTTTCCTTAATTATATCTGGAACTTCATTTAAATATCTTATTAATTCATGCCGTATGCATGATTTTGCAAAACTATGAGCTTCTCTACACACAAAAAAGTTATGCTTTATTCTTGTATTATGGCTATGTAAATTTGCTACTGGATTTATTGGAATACTGTTAAAATACAATGGGAGTTTGTTATTAATTAGCTTGTAGTAGAATTTAAGTAATTGTTGTTTATACAGATCTTCTAATTTCAATAATTTATGATGTTTAAAAATTGGCTCAGTATGTGCATTATATGCACTGTGATTGACAATGCGAACTGCCTTTTTCTGTGATAAGTACAGTCTATCAACATGATGCCCCATGCTAACAGACCATAATTCAAGCGAGGCAAAATCAGTGAGTTATATAAAGTGAGAAGCACATTAGTTGGTAGAGAAGATTCACCACTATTCATTATACCAGTTATTTGTGAGGCTTTGGATGAGACTGTTTGGGAATGTTTTTTCCAGGTCAAGTGTTTGAAAAGAAAAAGTCCTAGGAAATTAAAGTCATCGTCAGGTATCGTCTATTTTGAGAGAGGGTATAGTTATTTGTTTTAATGGTTTGTAAAAAAGCATAAATTTGGGTTTTTTATATTTAATGATAACTTGTTCACGTTTAACCATGTGCACACATTTTCCAACTCAAAGTTTGTGACCGCAGAAATGTTGTGATCACGTGGCATTTTAAACAAACTAAGAGTACTAAATAAGGTTGTATCATCTGCATAAATGATGAATTTGAAAATTGATGAGGCAGATGGTATGTCATTTACATAAATAATGAATAGTAGAGGGTCAAGTATGTAGCCCTGAGGGACTCCTGTAGTTATGAAATTAAAATTAAACTCAACATCATCAATAATGACATACTGTTTACGATTAGTTAGGTAGCTTGAGAAGAGATCCAAAGCAGATTCATTTATTTCGTAATAACTAAGTTTGTTTAAGAGAATGACGTGATCTAGGGTGTCAAATGCCTTTGACAAGTCCATGAAAATGTTAATGGGTACTTCACCCTTATCCATATCAAGAAGTCACCTGTCAATAAGTTCATAAGAAGCAAGCTCAGTTGAGTGACATTCTCTGAACCCATATTGACTATCAAAATATAAATTATTCATTATAAAGTACCGATGGACTTGATTAAAATGACACGTTCAACCACTTTTGACACAGAAGGTAGCAATGAAATTGGTCTATAATTGTCAAAGATTGTTTGGTCATCTTTTTTATAGATCGGAAGTATTTTCAAAATATCTGGGAATATTCCAGTTGTAAGCGTATGATTTATTATCAGCATTAATGCTTTTGAAATGTCGTTTTAATAAGTTTCAAAAGATTGGTAGACAGTTTATCATAACTATAACTATTTTTGTCTTCAAAGAATCAATAATATTTATCACTGTTTCTTCATTTATGAGCTTAAATTGAAATTTATAATGGGTAGGATTTTTCAGGTAGTCTCTGAAAGACTTGTTTCTAGGCGCAGGTATTGTTGATGCGAGTTTGGGACCTATACCAGTAAAATAGTCATTAAAACTGTTTACTATTTTTGTTTTATCACTTATAACATTTCCATTTATATTGAAAGAATCAGGGAACCCTATTTTCTTTTTTAATCTGTTTAGTATATTGTTAATTTTCATCCATGTATTTTTAATATCATGTTTATATTTTTGAAAACATTCTTTGAAATAATCTCGTTTGGCAATGTAAATTGTACGCTTCAGGATATTATTATGCGTGTGTAGGTTTAGATTCATTATCTTATATTCGGTGCTTCCAGGATTCAGTTTCTTTGTTGCTTTATACAAATCATCTCTTTTCTTAATTGACTTTATAATGGCTTGGGTTATCCACGAGGATTTTTTATGTCTGTGTTTCTTGTACTTAACTGTTTTACTTGGTAAGTGTTTATTCAAAGCTGTGTAGATTCCAGCATGCATTATTTTGTACGATTCATTGGGATCATAGTGTAGGTCTTTGTTTAGTTGGTCATAAATATTTGCATCTGTTATTTCTTGTTTAAAATTATTCAGGGAATTTGTTTGTCTGGGACGGATTTTGATAAATTTTGGTACTGTGTCATATTTAGGAAGAAGAATATCTAAGCATGTGAAGTATGGAAAATGATCTGAAATACGTGATGTTAATATCGCAGAATTTGACAGATTTTGTCTTAAATCTGATATCTTAAATAAAAAATTATCAATGATAGTGCCTCGTCTCTGGGAGAGTCTTGTAGGTAATGTAATTTGTGGATAGAAGCCAAGAGATGTTACCGAGTCAAAAAATTTAGCAGAGATTGTTTTATCGTGCATTTTCAGTAAATCAATATTATAATCACCAGCGAATAGAACTTCATATTTGGATCGATGGACCTTACGTAACACAGAAGAGTATTCATTGATAAACAATTCATAGTCTTCAAGCAAAGCCCTAGGTGGTCTATATAAATTTCCCAAGATAACCTTTTTCTCAAGGAAGAAACAGCTATTTCAATGAATTGTCCTTCCCACATATTAGAATTCTCAAAAAGATCACCATTTTTATAATCATATTCATTTCTTTAATAAATTGCAACTCCCCCATGAATGGTACATGATTTGCTTCTAGAGATAAGATTTTTGCGTTTAAAGATTGACAATTCAGACTGATTACTGTAAATTGATTGTGTTTGTCTTTAAGAAATGTAATAAATTGGTCAATATTAAAGTATGATGACTGTTTAGACCGGTTCTGCTAAATGGGGATCAGCGTCGCAATCTGTTTCAAGAAAATTTAAAAGAGAGTTTCTATCGGTACCACCATAGCCTTCTAGTATATCGTCATTCATTGGAAAGTGTAAGATTGGTGTTTCTTACAGATAGAACATTTTCATTGATTCCTCTGTAACACACATCACGTACATAAAGTATGTGTCTGTTTAACAACAAATAATGTAAGACATATAAAAGAAAAATGATTTCCAGAGAGTTCTAAACAGTTGGAAAAAAACTGTTACATATATGGACCTTGTTGCCAGAGAGATCCATATTAGGCGGTACTCCCGATTCATCTACAACAGTGTGGGTAGTCTCACAAGTGACCACAAAAATAAAAATTAACATAACAGCGATGATTTCAAACCACATGGTAGGTATGGGTTTTCATAGAAAGAAAAAGTATGTCAATTGTCTCTAGATACATCATTCGAACTTAGGTGGTGGGTAGAATTCTTATCTACAGCATGTTAATAAATAAAAATAAATTAAAAATAAAATTTAAATTTGAAGCAAGTCGAGGAGTCATAATGCTACACAGTTAGACTTATGTACTGGGTAAACTCCATGTCTACAGCATATTATGAATACATGTAAATTTAAAATAGGGCAAGGATTCACAATGCTACGCAGTCAGACTCATGTACATGTACTGGGTAGATTTCTTATATCTACAACATGTTCATGAATATATGAAAGTAAATTTAGAAATAAGGCAAAGTCACAATGCTACATTGTAAAACTTATGTACTGGGTAGATTACTTTTCTACCTCCTGACTACAACGTGGTACATGTACATGTAATAAACACAAATGCAAAAGAAGGGAGCTAAAGAGTTACAGTGCATATGATCAGTCCACGTATGATACCATGTATCGGGTACCAAAAGAATCATACTATTTATATATGGTATATAGTACGGTCTGTTCTTATGTAGACAGTCTATGTGAGTCCAGTCAGGCTATGAGCCTATTTTTATATAGTGTTATACTACCAAGTGTTCAAGTACGAGGTCGTACCACAAGTTTGTCAAAGCTGATGTGGGCAATGTTGCCTTTGTCACGCTCAGCCTTCACACGGGGCCACAGTTCTTTTCTTATTTTTGCCACTTTCTCAGAGAAGTCCTTATTGATGAACACTCCTGTACCCTTCAGCTTTTTGGCATTGGTCAGGATGTTGGTCTTATCTTTGTAGCGTAGAAACCTTGCCACTATGGTCCTAGGCTTGTTACCTGTTTGTCCCTTCATTCACGTGCGATGGGCACGGTCAATCCCAATCTGTTTCTGATTCAATTCAAGTTTAGTAGACAAAAGTTCTCTGATTTTGGTCTCTGTTTGTTCCCAAGATTCTGTGGGTAACTCCTGTATACCATCAAAACGCAGGTTATTCCTACGTCCTTGATTGTCTATATAGTCCACTTGCTTCATTATGTCCTGTAATTGCAGATCAACTTCATCCTTGATTTCTTTTTTCACCTTACCAAGCCAGTCCATTAGGAAAGTCGTGTCTTTCAGCTGGACTTGAATATCATCCACATCTTTCTGTGTGTATTGGATACTGGCTTTCACATTGGCAAGATCTGAGGTAATGTCTTTTATGAAGTTGTCCATTTTTTCGTTTGTGGCATCCATAAAACTGTCCAGGAAAGTACGAAAGTTCCTTTCTTGTTGATTCATAAGCTCTTTGAACATTTTTTTTTGAGCTTCCATGGCTTGCTTCAAAGATTCTTTGGTTACTGTGTCCTCCATTTGAACACTTCCCTCCCTGACATTGTTTTGTTTTGGTCTTAGCAGGTCATTCAGTCCACAACAAAGGTGAATTAGCACTGCAGGTCACGGTGCACGCTTCAGAGCACACAAGTCATATACTGTGACAGATAGCTTCACAGATTCAGCCACAGAAAGCACTACAAAATCCCCCGTACATCCAGATAAAAATGTTCCCAGTGTTCAAACACTCATTTAAGTGATCATATTGAAGTGCCGACTGGCAATCCTTCCCGTTATTACCAAAATATGCACCTTTATAAGTATGATCATTCTTTGAAAGTTATTTTTCTCATATCTTGTATATATGAGTGACTTGACATATTATAGATTCGAAGGGGGAATAGTCATGTAAAAAGTGAAGAAGCCCAAAGATGAATAATTCAACTGCACTAACAAGATCTTCGAATTATATAAAATCAGAAACCTGTTAATACTTCTACTTGACCTCAATAATTGGTAAAAAATAAAATCAAATATCAGTGTCTCCAAGTATCTAAAGTAATTGAAGAAAACAGTTTTATGAGCTTTAAAATTCACATTACATCGTCTTAATTATTTCTCATCATAGCAAACGGATCTTAGCAGGGAGGGGAGAGGGAATAACTGAAGCACTACAACTCCGAAATTGGAAAAAAAGCAATTTGAATTTTAACGTGTATGGAAGGAATGCACACATGGGTCCCTTATTCAAAGCTTTCAAAAAATAAAATTAAAACAATTACTGCTATTATTGAGATTTCATATCTAAAAATTCCATCATAGATACATTAATAATCTACTCCTGTTAAGTTACTTGATATACCTTTAATAACAGATCATGTATATAAATTATTTGTTTTTCCCAGTATCTTATATATAAGTTCCCTTCATAAGTTATGAATCTCCAAGGATTTAGTTGGTACCATTATTGTACTCGCTGTAACAAATATGGTGTGACTCAAAATAGGGACCAACTTTGTTTTGATGAGAGTATCCCCTCCAATTGTTGTCACATTATACTACGTTAATATGTTCCTTTGTTGCTGATACATGTGTTGGTAGTATCCATTCACCTTGTGTCTAGGGTCCTGTATGCTGTGTCTTAAATCTGGAAAGGACCAGTTTGACAGTCTAGTGAATACCAGTTACCAAATACACTTTTCGCCACAACCCAGAGGTTTTGCCTGCTGTATATATTAACATCAAACATATTTCCCCTCGCGCACACATTTGATGACTAATATACATGTCACATCGCACAAGTCAGCAAATGATATCAGCTGCGCTGTCCTGTATTGCAATTCCATATCTGCTGTGTTCCAGTATAGAGGCATATTTATATTTATTCACTGTTTATTTGTATAGATAGTTAAGTGCTGGGAATAAAAATATTTTACGAAATACTTGTGCTTGCCTGATATGGCGATAGTTTTTTGCTCATATTGTGGAACTGTTTAGATATATGAAAATTGTAAAACAAGTGCTTAGTAGGTTTAAGCTGAGCTGACGTTATGGTGAGCCTAATTTTTTTTTTGTCACCGTTTTTCTGTTATCTCACCATACATCCATCCTCCATCAATTTACGACAACCTAAGTATTGGCTAGATCCTTTTCAAGTCAATCAGGTACATACTATGGGTGCACATGTTACAAAGTTGTTCAAGTGGACACGGATCACTGGTTTTGGTCGTGTTTGTGCTAGTGTTGTAATTCTTAATATGTCATCTGGGAAACGTCTGTATTGCATTCAAATGGCATATGGACAGTTGCAGATATATAGGGAGCTTAATTTCTTCAGGTGGCTCTGTATTTTCTATTCGGTAGATCTATTTGGGTCGTTTTGTAACTTTTCAACTCTCGCAAAGCTGAGCCTGGAAATTCATAGGAACGTGGCTTTATTCAGCTGATCACTAGATGGAACTAGCTTTATTTGATACATTTTACCAACCTTTTTGAGTTTTGCCATTATTAGTAAGAGTATATGCTAGCATACCTGGTGCAAAAAAGGTATGCACATGGATGGTTATGATTTTTTTCTAAACCCTTTGTCCAGATCAACATTAATCGCTTGAAATTACACGTGGTGACTTTCTGTTGACAAACGTTGGGCGCTTTTCAACTAAGACTGAGAAAGGCCACATCACGTGGTTTTGCCAATGCTGCTGAATGAAATTTTGCTGTAGTTAGATGTACACACACACACACATACACACAAACACACACATACACACAAACACACACATACACACACATATATATATTTTATGTTATGTTATGTTCGGAACGAGCTGGACTCGAACCTGCAACCTTTGGCACCAGTCGCCTAGCTGAAATGAAAAACGCACATATCCACTCGACCAAATCCCCATTCCTAAAAAGAATGGTTCAATGGAGGTAGTTATGTGCGAGTGCCATATCAACACGGTAATGCAGTTTATTTACTGAGACGGCATTTATTTCCAGAATCGGGGACTTAAATCCACCAGCATTAAGGAAATGCCGAAAATATATATTTTATGTTCGGAATGGGCGGGACTCGATATATATATATATATATATATATATATATATATATATATATATATATATATATATATATATATATATACCTAACATTATTCTGTTTCTTTGTCTGTTGCTATGTTTTAAAGTCTTACAACTTTGATCGTTGGACATGTCTGTGTAACAAATCTACAAGAGGATGTTAGATCTTAATCTGAGAAAATCATTCGATTTAAGCTAGATACATCAAAATGTACAGTGGAGTCATCTATACATCTTGAGTTATCAAGGTTATATGGGAAGACTTGATAGCTCAAGACTAGTATACAGTCTTACAATGTGACTTGATAGCATAGACATATAGTCTCAATAACTCACGAATACTATTTACGTGCTTTGTCTCATTAAAAAATATTGCATAAAACGTTCAGCTGACTGAGAAATCAGGAGAACCAAAAAGTTCCAGGCCTACCAGTTGTCTTTTTATCTTTGGCGCAAATGGAAAATTTTGTGTTTATAATGTTCAGGCCTATATGTTTAGGGAAAAAGTAAGTAGTTAATGAAGAAAATTTGATTGAGAGGACTGGTTTAAATCCACCAGTTGCCGTTTATGGGTGATTGTCTGTGTCCAGTCAGGAGTGAAACTTAATCCTTCACATCTGTATTGGAAGATGAGTGTTGATGTTTTATCTCACCATTTAAGAGAAGGCTGCCAACCTTATGCACGTCGAATCACAAGCCTACACGCAAGATGTATGTATGTATGTATGTATGTATGTATGTATGTATGTATGTATGTATATATGTATATAGGTATGTATGTGTGCATATATGTATGTATGCATGTATGTATATGTGTATGTATGTATATATGTATGAATGTATGTATGCATGTATGTATGTGTGCATGTATGTATGTATGTATGTATGTATGTATGAATGCATTTATGCATGTATGTGTGTATGTTTGTATGCATGCATGTATGTTTGCATGTATGCATGCAAGTATGTATGTATGTCTGTATTTATGTGTGGGTATATATGTATTTATGTAAATGATGCATTGATGGATGGATGAATGCATTCCGTGGCTATTTTCCACTGCACAACTCATTGTGCAAAATCTTACTCTTACTGTGTCTGTCCATAAAATTGGACGGTATATAAGTATTTATGTAAATGATGTATTGATGGATGGATGAATGCATTCCGTGGCTATTTTCTACTGCACAACTCATTGTGCAAAATCTTACTTTTATTGTGTCTGTCCATTAAATTGGGCAGTCTTTTCTTCCCGTCCCAGAAGAGATTACTCCACCTAGCTTCCATGTTGTTACGCCTAGTTTCGTCCATCGCATTTGTTGCAATTACTCACAGGAAACTTGGGTAAAAGTTTTACAGAGAGGAATTTCAGGGTAAACTTAGGTCTTGAAAGTTGATTTTGCAGACTGACAAAGCTGCCCTCTGTGGAGAAGGAAACTTTATTGTCACTCACACAGTTACCAAGTTTAGCTTAGAGTGTCGACCTGGACAACTACATCATTTTTATCGCCGATAACTTAAAAAAATCAAAAGGTTGAGAGAGGCGTAATCTGAACCAGGCAAAATATAAAAAGTCTGCATGTCAAATGTTGTCTGTATGATTATGTGGCACGTGCACTCAAATACCATTTTACAAGTTTTTATCATACGTCCTGGTAAAGCCAATTAGAGGTAGTAGTAGTTTATTCAACCTGCGGGAACGGAGAAAGTAAAATACATATAACTCGTACATCGAAAAAACATAACATTACACAATGGCTAAGTATGTTCATATAATGAGAAATAATAAGACATTTATATTAACCAATATAATTATAATTTCACCAAATTCAAATACTTCAGATATGTTAGTGTATAATGATGATGATGATGATGATGATGATGATGATGATGATGATGATGATGATGATGATGATGATGATGATGATGATGATGATGATGATGATAATAATAATAATAGTTTATTTTACCGAACGGAGAAAGTAAAATATAGATACATTGGAAATCGAAATGATATGACAATGACTCAGTGTGCACACAGGAATATAAGAGGCAAACCAACATAGGCATAATAACTAAATTAGAACACTTTAAGACATTGTTACATTCATATGGTGGCACAAAAGTGCCAACTAAAATATTTTTCTCTCTCTATAAAAATGCGAAAAGTCTGTTTTGCAGACAAGGAAGTTTCCAATTCCCTCAAAACGGAATTGGAAAAGGGATGGTGCAATTAAGGCAGAGCTCAGTCTTCGTGGCTTTGGCTTGGGTGCTGGTATGTAAGGTTGTCAGGAGTGTTAATTATATGCCAATCCTATTTCACTGGTTCTTCTGCAAATTTTGGTCTTTCTCGTCATAAAGGGGACCATACACACTGTCTTGCTTTCCCCGGGTTTTGCCATTTATATAATTGGGCCTAATGTATAATTTTATTCTGTAGAGATATGTAGCCAGTGTTACTTTACAAATGAAGATCTGCAATAAACTGATCGCGACACAAAACCGAAACTTCGTGACTGGGTTGCAGCGATAACGCGACAGATCGCTCAACCACACACACATTATATATGACCGATCGACCACGCCAAAAGCAGTGTGCAGAGCCACTTTGCAGACAGACTACGAAAAAGAAAAGACATGAGTCACAGCTCTATGGTAGAAATTTATATTTACCTGTTGAAACAAACGTGATATCTTAATTTTTCATGATGTATTGTACTTTTTCTGTACAGGTTTTGGGCAGCACACATGGTGTAAGCTGTAGTTTGGCAGTTGAATGTGGGTGGGTTTCCGTGTAGATCTCCATGTGCATTCTTTGGAGTGACATATCTTTTAATATTGTGGTCTCCTGCTAGGGTTTCAACCCCCCCCCCCCCAAAAAAAAATCCGATAAAGCAAAATCAGATAAAAGATACTCAGTTGGTAAGTTAAATGCTTCATCAGTAGAATTTAAAAAGCGATGTCCGATATGGAAGCAAGTTTGATCATGCACAGCCACCTCAATTATGCTTAATTCCGTTCCTTAAATTCCTTAAACATATATAAATCGTAAATGCTTTACAAACTTCGTTGATATGATACCAATAATTGATTTAATATTTTGCCCGATGATAGATGCATATAAGAGCATGCACTTTAATCACATGCAGAAATGTAGCTCAAAACATGCTTGGTGGACTTTATCGTGTAGAAAAGAAACAAATCTGCCATAAAGAACTCAATTATGGATTACATTGAAAACTATTATATAGCAATCTTCTTTACTGATCAACCACCGAACCGGAGTTCTGGGACTTATGCCAGTGAAATTCGTGGACACGTTTCGGTGCATCATGCATACCTTGTTCCAGCAACAAATAGTGAATGCCTTTGGGGTTTGTTTGTTTTTTTGTTTTTTTTTGTTTTTTTTTTTTTTTTTTTTTTGTTTTTGTTTTTTTTTGTTTTTTTTTTTTTTTGTTTTTTTTTGGGGGGGTTGGTTTTTTTGTGTGTTTTTTTGTTTTTACCTCAGCTGACTTGTCAGTCAGCTGAGGTTTTTTGATGGTCCGTCGTCCGTCCGTCGTCCGTCCGTCCGTCCGTCCGTCGTCCGTCGTCCGTCGTCCACAATTCACATTTTCGACTTCTTCTCAAAAACCGTCAGCCAGATTCACTTCAAACTTGGTGGAAATGTGCCTTGGGTGGGTCTCTACCAAGTTTGTTCAAATGGTCACGGTCCAGTGATTTTTGGATTTTTAATGAATTTTTTTGTTCTTTTTTGGGTAAATCTTAAAAAATCTTCTTCTCCGAAACCGCTCACCCAATTGCTTTGATATCACACAGGAAGAATTCCTGGGACTCCTAGTTCTTAATTTTTTCACCAGGTGGCGCTGCAATTTTTTCCTAATTTTTAATGAATTTTTGTCTGTTATAGCTATTTTCGACTTCTTCTCCAGAACCGTCACTCAGATTAAGCTGAAACATGGTGGATATGTTCTTTGTAGAAGGGTCAAACAAAGTTGTTCACTATGTGGGAATGTTGCGGATTCCTGATTTTTAACGATTTTTTCAATTCGGGTACTTATCGGTCAATGCAGCTTTCCTATTGATTACTATGGAAGTCAATGGGCATTCTAATGCTAATTCACATTTTCTACTTCTTCTCCAAAACCGTCATCCAGATTAACTTCAAACTTGGTGGCAATGTACCTTGGGTGGGTTTCTACCAATTTTGTTCAAATGTTCATGCTCCAGTGATTTTTGGATTTTTAATGAATTTTTTTGTTTGTTTTTTTTGGACAAATCTTAAAAAATTTTCTTCTCCGAAACTGCATACCCAATTGCTTTGATATCGTACATAGACACTCCCAGGGACACCTAGTTCCCAATTTGTTCACCAGGTGGCGCTGCAATTTTTTAAGGAATTTTTTGTATGGCTTTGCTATTTTCCACTTGTTGTCAGAACGTTCCCTCAGATTAAGTTGAAATGTGATGGATATTTTGTTGTAGAAGGGTCAAACAGTTGTTTACTAGGTGGCACTGCTTTGGTTTCCTGATTTTTAAGGATTTTCAATTCGGGTACTTCTTATCGTTCGATGCAGTTTTCCTATTGATTACTATGTAAGTCAATGGGCATTCTAATGCTAATTAACAGGACAACTGACACGAAATTTACTGTTTACTTGATAACTTGAGATCTGTTTTGAGTCCGCTACACATGTTAATTATTCTGTCTGAAGGTCATGCTGAGACTGTACATGAATGACCTTGACCTTGTTTGTGGGGTCACAGTGCAACATACATGAATTTTACTCTTCATTATAGCTTGAGAACTACTTGAACTTTGATGTTGCACATGTAAGTGTTCTTCTATAAAGGTCAGACTTACTCAGAACATGGTGTCCTTGATCCTTTCCCAAGTTCATAGAGCTGCAAGTGTGATGAATGTCAAGATCAGCTGAGGCACGGGCTGTTCACACAGCCCTCTTGTTGTTGTTTTTTTGTTTTTTTGTTTTTTTTTTGTTTGTTTTTTTTTTTTTTTTGTGTTTTGTTTTTGTTTTGTTTGTTTTGTTTTAATTTTTTTTTGTTTTTTCGTATGACATGACATGTTGGGGGGGGGGGGATATTATAACTTTTATGTCAAAACACTGTATTAAAGACCCGTATTTTCACCGAACGATTATTCGATTATTTTTCCCTACGAACACTACCTGTGAAGGACTTGTCCTCTTGGTCCTTGGCGCTGATAATTTTGTCACCAGGATTTCCATGACTCAGCATCAATTTCCTCAGACATGACTGGCTTTAGGTTTATTTGTTTGTTTACTTATATGCTTGTTGGCTTGTGTACAGAGTTTAGTTCAAGGATCAAAGTCTAATATTTACCGTAAATATTACCATTAATGCAACATGTATTAAAATGTGCTTTCGAATACCAGTTTTACCTGTTCGCTTGATCTTGGTATCATGACCGTCCGCAAAGCAGTGCAAGATATAGTTATAATATTAATAGTAATAAAGATAATAATAATAATAACAACAACAACAACAACGAGATATAATAATAACAACAATGAATTTGGAAAACTACCCCGTTACAACAGGGGCACCAATCAAGCGGGGTTATTTCATGGTGCGTCCACACATTTCCTTTGAATTCATTTGTAAAATACAAGTATAAACCAAAAAAAGTTAAAGTATTCAGTAGATTAATTCCGTTAGCTAACATACGGGAAGGTGTTAAACGGAAGTGAAACAAGCGAAAGCACGATATTGCGAAAATAAGAAAACAAGAAAACGCTAATGCGAAAACACGACATAATTTCTGTCGTATTTTCGCGGTTGTGTTTTCGCATTTTCGCCTTCGCGTTTCGAATTTTAGTGTTTTCGCTGTCGTATTTTCTTGTTGTCGACCAAGGAAGAAAACAGTAAAACAAGAAAACGAGAAAACGCTGACACGAAAACACGAAAATGCGAGTGCGAAAACACGACATAATTTCTGTCGTATTTTCGCGGTTGTGTTTTCGCATTTTCGCCTTCGCGTTTTGAATTTTAGTGTTTTCGCCTTCGTGTTTTCTTGTTTTCGCTGTTCTGTTTTCTTATTTTCTTGTTTTCGCCTTCGCATTTTTATAGAGAAAGAAAAAAGTTTTATTTGGCACTTTTGTGCCACCATACATTCAGCTCCCTTCATGCAAGAGATGCGGACCGGGCCGGCCGCGCGTCGCCACCCAACGGGTCACGCGCCGGCATCAAGCCAACCCTTGACCGGCAGAACAGCCACGCTGCCTAGCCCGGCCACACTCTCGGTGCATACCACCTCAACTTCATGAAGTACTAGAAAAGAAGATTTGCTTCACAGCAAATCTGTCTGGGTGCCTTCAAATGAGAACAGTTTGAAATGATACACTTTGCCATTGTTCAACATAATCGAAATTTCGCGTATTATCTTTATTTTTATAAAATAAAATGCTCAGCTTTGGTTCTTGGCTCAAGGGATGTGGCCATGTCCCAAACGTATAAATTGAAGTTTGAATGAAACTACTGTCTATAATAGTTTTGAAGCTATTCAACATTTTAACTTTGTGTATTTGCCTAATTTGCATGAATTATAAGCCTAGAAGAGCTTTAGTTTACTGTTCATTGGATGGGGCTATGCCACAAACCCATAAATTGAAGTAATAATTTTGAAGCTTAAAGATTTACATTTTGCATATTCAACCTAATTTGCATTTATTTAAAATCCTACAACATTTTGGTTCATGATTCATTGGATGCGGTTTTGCCACAAACCTATAAATTGAAGTTGGAATGGCATTTCTATATACAAAAGTTTGGGAGATATTCAACTTATAAATTTTTCAATGCCCCTTATTAGTATAATTTGAAATTCTACAACTATACTGTCAGTTATAGTGGCAAGTGCCACAAAGGTATATATGCACATTGAAATTTTCAGTCTATCTGCAATAGTTTGGAAGATATGGCGCTTTTAAAATTTTTCTTGCCTCTAAAATTTACATAATTTTAAACATCATGACTTTTCCAAATGAGATGAACAATTTCACTGGTTATGTCAGTCACCATGGCAAGTTTGGTGGTTTTCGGAAAAGCAGTGTCTGAAAAAAACTCTGGACCAACTTGGTCGTTAAGAAAGAAAGAAAGAAAGAAAGAAAGAAAGAAAGAAAGAAAGAAAGAAAGAAAGAAAGAAAGAAAAAAAGAAAGAAAGGAAGAAAGAAGACATATTGGCCTTTTATTTCTTTGTTAATTTATCTGACATGAAAGACCACCTGTCCTATGTGACCACTTTTGTCCTTTTAAAATTGAAGGCAAAACGCCAAGTATTTGCATAGGAGTAACATATGTCTATAAGAGACTGTAGCTGAGGGGCCGTAGACGCAAAAAAATACATCATCGGCATCCACAAAGGAGTTATGAATAGTGCATCCAATTTTAAAACCAGCGGAAGATCTCAGTTTACAGAGCAGCTCATCAATAAAATGTTAAATAATTTTGGAGACAGTAAACTGATTTGCCTGGTGCCGACGATAACAGGAAAAGAAAAATTCATATTGTTTTTCCATTTAATTGAAGCCCTCATGTTTCTGTACCAGGTAAGTAAATAAGTCCAGTGATTTAAAGGAATGGGGGCCCACAGCTTAAAGAAAAGGCCATGGTGCCAAATGCTGTCGAAACATTTTGTCGCGCCTAGACTACAGACAAAGAAGAGACGAACCCAAAGAATTAAAGTATCTGAGTACATCATGCAAATGTGAACACCCAAAAGCTGTACCTCTGTTTTGTCTGTAGCCGAATTGCACATCACATACATCATCATTAGGCAGGAGAAACAACTCGATTATTCTGGCATGAATGGAACTCACGGTGATCGGCCGATAGTTGTCAGGAATATTTGGGTCAACATGAGGTTTTTTCTTAAGAATTAGCACTATTACACCCATTTTCAGGACTTCAGGTACAATATTCCTGTTTATCATAAACGTATACATGGAAGACAGGTGTCGTCTTAAAATATCCGAGTTACCCCATTTCAGGTGCTCTATCATTATGCCGTCACAGCCGGATGCGCAACTAGCGTCCAACAGGCGGAACATGTTATTAACCCTTTCGGTCAACACAACAAGGTCTCCCTGAATATTTACGAGTTTACTGTATTTATTTTCAACAAAATCATGTATAAATTGCTGATCTAGAGACAGCGTCTCACCCTTATCGTTTTGCATTATTTCCTTATAAAACTTGCACAGCTGGTCTATTGTCAAGCTAGAGGAACACTTTGAATGTGAACGTCTATTTAATGAGTTCCGGAAACCAGTTATATTACGCTTAAATATAGTATTCAACCTGATGTGACTTATCTCAACTTTATGACCAATATAGCGTCGAGATTCCCGTCTAAAAAGATTTTTGGTGTCTTTGTCACAGTCAAAAATAGATCCATTTCTGGGCCGACCAGCGTTGACCCCAACATTCCACCAAAACGTTTTTTGTCTCTGAAATATGATAACGTAGGACCCCAGTATGGTTTAGGCTTAGGCCTATATACTCTGGTGGGTGTTACCCCCGACTCTCTGGCAGCAGCTAATATGGCCTCATTAAACAGATTAATATGTGTCTCAACAGCGAGATCGCTGTCGTTTCGACCTATGCGGGCATTAGAAATGTTTGGAATATCTGACAATTTCTCTTCAAGCAAGTGTTTATATTTGGCATTTTGAAGCCGGCAATGCCACGTTAGGAGGGGGGAAATAGGGACCATTGTTATTACGCCCCCCTGAAACCCTGGCCCCCGAGACGTGGCCTTCGCGATCTTTAGGGTCAGGGACACAGGGAGATGATCACTGGTATTGTCAGGATCGGGGAGAACTATATGACAATCTAAAAGGTCAGAAAGCTCATGCGAGGCTACAATAAAATGGTCAATCCATGTATACACATTTGACATGTGGCAGAAATGCGTATACGATTGGGATTCTTCGAACATAAAATCAGCAACAATATGATCATTTGACATAAGAAAGTCATACAAAATACGAGAATGGAAGTTAAAACCTTTGCGTTTATACCAGTAGTGCACAAGTTTTTCCTGGCGTGGGAGCTGAACGTTATAATCCCCGCACAACTTTACCGGGCAGCGGGCCGAGTACTGATCTATTAATGATTCTAAAATGTCCACAGTCTCCATAAACATATCAGTCTGGTTCGGCTTAGACTTATCCTAGTACGGAAAATATGAGCCCACGATGACTTACTAGTAGTAATGGCAATAATTTACTGTTTGAGTCACTTATGCTTGCAGCTAAGACACGATCACTATTAGTATTTAAAGCATTAAAACAACACTCAGTTGACTCTTTCGCTATGAAAGCAACCCATCCATACGGGCTGCCGCAATAGTCTGCTTTGGCATCATTCATCCCCGAGATCAAAGAAACAAATAATTTGTCCGTGGAAAAAGTAGCATCATTCATCATATTTTCCCTGACAGTGTCTGTTTCACCGGGACGGAGCCAGGTCTCACTTAAAAACAGTATATCACAATTTTGAGGCGTTTGGCAATATAGGGATAAGATTGTTTTAAGCCCTTACAGTTGAATGATTCTACAGTAATTTTGGACATGTCCTCGTGAGGAGTGGCCGTATTCGAACGTGCGTCGCTCTGGCATGGGGCGGTGAGGCCAGTGCGGTTGGGCTGCTATTGACCATACTGTTTGCGGGATTCTGTACAACAATGGTCGTAAAATCTCATGGGCTTGAGATGGGAGGAGTTCATCCTCCCGGGACCGTTGGGGATTGCCCGCAAAGTAGGCTTCTTGACACTTGGGGTGGGCGTGTTTTGATCTTGCCACCTACTTTTATTTCGCGGAGGATTTGGCTGGAAAACACGTACGGTGACACCGTTTGGCCAGTTTTCCTTATTTAGCACTTTATCTGCTTGTTGCCGATGGACACAAGCGCGGAAAGATCGGAATTTCGGTGATTATTTAATATTCACTCGAGTCAGATCAACAAGACTATAAACTGTGACTCCCATTCGCTTGATGTGGCTTTCTATGTCGGATGCACAGTTGGATTTATTGACTTTGCTAATGTAAACTTCGGCCTTGTCAAACTGGATAGGAGATTCGCACACAAATGTCACAAACATACAATATATGCTAAACATGGATATAAATGTGACGATGAGACAATTTGTGTTTGGTATATGTCTAGGTTCCGTAGAAAACAGTACTAGACAACACATACAGATTATTTCTATTTTTATAGAAAGAAGACATTTAATGTCCAAAACAACAATTTTACTGTTCGAGGTTAGTGGATAATGGCGTTTATAAAAAAAGATAACGCTAGTTTAATTGCAAAAGTACTCCAGATTGTGCAAAAAATTAGAAAAAAGCATAAAGAAACTGGTAATAAGAGACTAATATTTTATACTAATTCAATACAATTGATATGGCAGATCACAAATGTCACAAACATACAATATGTGTTCAACATGGATATAATTGTGACGATGAGACAATTTGGCAAAGTATATTTTCAAAAACCAAAATGTAGTTAAAGTGATAACATCTTAAACTGCATCAATCGGTATCTAATTTTATTCCAGGGTAGCCGAAAGACATCCAACTAATTGATGCCCATTGTTGAATGTGTAGATATTTTCATATGCTTAATCAACAGAGATATTACTTTTGAATATTTAGAGCGTTAAAAAAAGAATATGCTAGGGCGTTTCGCATTCCTGACAACAAATACAATTGGAGCTGTCAACAAGTTTATTATTAAACATATGCTGGCAGAAAGAACCAATCTTTCTATTCAATCAGACAGTCCAATTCTTTTAAATGATATTCTGATTTGTCCTATTTGAGCAGATATAGGGGTCAGAGTGTTTCTGCAGTGAAAAGGGGTGATAAAATTAATCGTTATGATAGGCTATCATGTGGGTTTTATAGATTCATTGCCTGTTTCATCTCAGGTAACCATTGTACTGTTAAATACATAATAATGTTTACTAATTGAGCGAGTTTTACAGATCAATATATATGACACTACGCACAGGTAAAGTGCACCTTAATTGGTTGCCCCTCGGGAGATATATTGTCACATGGACCATTTTTAATTAATTCAATAAATAATATGTTACTTATTTGCTAATTAATCAGTTAAATACTTAGTCTATTTATTCATTTATTTATCAATTTTATATTTGGGATCCATGCTAGCTGATTGAAAAAATACAGATCACCTGATTTCCATTTTACAAACGTTGTATTTATGCAGAATTGCCCTGAAAGGATAAGCTAATTTACACTACATTTTTTATCATTGTTCTGTAATTCAAGATGAAATAAGGAAAAATGTAGACTTACTTCATTGAAGCGTAAGGAAAATTTCAGAAGTTAGAGCAAAATTCTCCCCTAGAATTCACAACAAGGGAACAGAGTACAGAAAAATGTACTGAAAGAAGCAAACGAAAATTATTTGTTGAAGGAAAGAAAAAAAACTGATATGTATGTTTCAAATTAACACACTGTTCTTCACCTAATGTATAGTTAATCTGTACTCTTTCAGAATGGGCTGGGAAATGTTATGTTATATATAATATATACAGACAATATCCGATATTTTGGGAGGAATTTAATATGCACGTCTTCCATCAGATCTGTTAATATGCTTAAATTATTACACCAAATATACACTTCGTTAGAATCGGAAACTTGGACTGTGTAACAAGGTGAAGACAAAAAACAACACACCATGCAAATTTGACAGACTAAGGATTTATTCCATTTGTAACATAGTCGTGCTTAAAGATATAAATGATGTATTGTTTCACATGAAGTCTCCATAATGTCCTTGTCTGCTTTTTTATTAACCAAGCTGAGAAAGCAAATCTTCCATTGCTGCAAGGAAATAATTCGACGAGCGGGGATCTGGACTTCCTGCCATTGATGAAAAGAATTTACTCGACGACCGTGGATCTGGACTACCTGCCATAGATGAAAAGAATTTACTCGACGAGCGTGGATCTGGACTACCTGCCATTGATGAAAAGAATTTACTCGACGAGCGGGGATCTGGACTACCTGCCATTGATGCAAAGAAACTCGCAAGTCCTGGCAGCTGAGAAAATTTAATCTGTGAACCACTCAATGCTGGGTTGACATCCCGTGCAATGGTTAATGCCGCAAATCCCAATAGAACCAAGCACATCACCCACAGCTGCATTCTTAACGTTGAACTGCAACAAAATATTTCAGCCATATTGAATTTTCTTGAGTTATATGCATCTAATCTTTTGGTCAACACTTTTCCAAGAATGGTTTAACTCTTTACGCATTTTCCTAGGTTTTTCTTTATTACATCTATTTAGATGCTCAGTTATTTTATACTCACGTTTATTTTCTTTATGGTATGCCCCACACTTTTGCACAAGGAATAAGACCAATGAAGAAGCATGAAAGGAGCAGCACAAAAAGAAGAAGAAACAGAAGAAGGAGGAGGAGAAGAAGAAGAAGAAGAAGAAGAAGAAAGAAGAAAAAGAAGAAGAAACAGAAGAAGAAGAAGAAGAAGAAGAAGAAGAAGAAGAAGAAGAAGAAGAAGAAGAAGAAGAAGAAGAAGAAGAAGAAGAAGAAGAAGAAGAAGAAGAAGAAGAAGAAGAAGAAGAAGAAGAAGAAGAAGAGGGAGGAGGAGAATGAGGAGGAGAAGAAGAAAATATGGTTCTTCTTTTTATTTCACGTAAAACAGAACTGGCATATATTATATTTAGCATGAGCAGATAATTACCAAATGTTGGGCTTGACGTTTGTCTTGCTGACAGAAAAGCAGAAACTAGCGATCAATATTTGAAACAAGACCACTGGTATCCTTGGTGTATTACATATTGAAATTTTTAAGGCAATATTTCAGAAGTAACGTTAATCTAACTAAACTTTAGGTTACTCATTTGTATAAAGTATATTTGTACGTTTTTCCCATTCAGATTTAATATCTTTATTAATAAACACTTCAGATTAAGGTTCTTATCCATCATTACTCATAGAAAGGTAAATATAGAAAGTAAGAGAAAGAGAAAAAGACACAGAGAGGAAGAGAGAGAGAGAGAGAGAGAGAGAGAGAGAGAGAGAGAGATAACTGTCAGGATTTTTCATGACACTAACAAAAAGAGATTTTGTGGGGCTTTCTTTATTTAGTTCGTAAGAGTAAGTTCCAGAACATTCATCAGCAAAGCCTCGTTAAAACTCTGACATCAACAAACTCGTGCCAACCTCTCATTCCAGGTTCACGATCTATCGTCGATTATTTATGTATTACATAAGCCCTTTCAGCGAATCAATATATCAGAAAAATTACTGGACTTTTTGATCCAGAACTATGGATAGAAGCACTATGCCGGCATTATTTATCTCTCAAAGTATATATGCAAATATAGGGAATGATCACAGTATTACGAGATGCAAAAATCGTCCTTCTTTACAAAGATTTATACATATGTACTTACAAGAAATCATATGGTCACTCACAAATAAATTGAAAAATAACTGTTTAAATGTTTTTGCCGCGTATTAGTCTAATCAAAACCTAATTCATTTGGAATTAGATGAGAGGGGAGTGGTTAAAAAAACTGTAATGTAAGATAAGGTAAGGTAAACCTTATGTATTGTCGGTAGAAGGGTCCTTTGTAAATTTTGAAATGTCGGCTACTCTACCAACTTATACATTTGCCCCAAGCTGAATATAATTTAGACAATCTCTTTTGAAACAGCTTTTTAAATTTACGTCAACATATATCTCTGTTTCTTTGTTTCTTACAATCTTCCCTACCCCCACCTTTTCCCACCCCACCCCCTACGCCCAAAAAACAAGTTCTGTAAAAGCACTACATCTTAATACCTTGATCAGTACATTTGACTGTGTATGAGCTGGAATAAAGTGCTGGTTTTTTCCATTTGCTTAAATTCTATCTGTGTCTCTTGTCAAAAGGCAAACATATCAGTTTTCGTACATATCATGACGCTAAATTATATAAGTGTACTTTCAAAATTGAAGCCCTTACCTTTTTAAAGCTTACAACCCTTGATTTAGTATACATTCCATGCATGTGTATAACACTAAAAATTAAACCATTTTCTATATGTCCATTTGCATCTATGATTATATTTCCAACATGCCAAATGTATGGCTGGAAATATAATTCATTGCTTTTAATCTATATGTGTCCTTGGCTGCCTTCGTAAACAAAAGTTTTAGAGTCTCTTAACAGTAAAAAAAATTATATCGTAAAACATTATTGTTAATCCAGATATACTTTTGCGTGCAATACGAGTAGATACATCAGTTCTTACCCCATTTGTTTGCTTTGAGGAAGTCCAATATACACAGGAGAAATAATGAACATCCACTGTAGTCCTTTGTCTCGGCACACAACACCTGGCTGTCAACAATTATCAGTCAGATATTCTTGCATTACCTTTATAGATACACGGCTAATCTATGCAATTATTCCTAAAATTTGGAATCTAACATTTGTATTTTGGACTCACAGTGAAGAAGAGAGTATCGATGTGCAAGAGTTGCTGGTTATTTATTATGCCAACCCCCAACAGAAATTTTTCATGACCACTCGTACTAGCATATAAAGTAAGCACTGAAAGCCTTGCTTTTTATAGCGTTAATTTATACCTACAAGGTATTGGTGTCAGTAGTCGACATATAAATGACCACAGACCAGATTTGAGCAAAGAATATAAAATGAAGTGCAGACTTTGTGTGTGTGGAAAGAGGGAGGGGGAAGTGGAGTCACACAAACCAGGGACGTCTTAACTCATTCCAAACCAGTCCCTAATTTTTCCATATATTTACCTAGATTTAAGACGACAACTGCATATTTAAATTCTTCATAAAAAGAGCTCGCATTTAAGTACCAACATGCCTGTAGTCCTAAGTCAGTGGTTCTGGCACTGCCTGGCAAGTCATGCTGCTACTGCAACAAGGGCAGCTGCAGCGAGCCTTGCCAGACAATGCCTGAACCACTGATCAATGCTTGTCACCATAGTATGGAATGAGTTAATATCAGGTCCCTGCCCAAAGATATAAAAACATTAAATATGTACACCAGACCCATAGCTGCCATGATACCAGTATATGTGTCCTTGGCTGCCTTCAGTATAATGTACCTTTGGTCTGGACCAAAATTTATTCAAGCTATAAATGGTCAACTATGAACCCCTAATGTACAAAAACAGTGCAGTTCGTTCGCAATTCTTCATTTTCCCTGGAAATTTATTTCGATATGTAAGTAGGTCCAAGTATTTGAAAATTTGGATCCCGTGCTTAATGTTTTCATATTTTGCATTACTTCGACGCAAGAATTGTGATTAAACAATATCCTAAAAATATCTTGCCATGTCTGTCTTTTTCCTCGAGTGTGCCCTCAAGCCAATTATAACCATAACTGAAGAACACTCAAATGGGCTGATATTTATTCGTATTGTGCCTGTACCTGTATATATGTACTGTGATTGACGAACAAGAAGAAATATTAGGTCACATTCCCCTACATACCCCCATATGTCTAATTCAGTGACAATCACCCGCTGTAATGCAGACTCGACAAACATAGCCTCAGGATTCAAAGGTGAAAATCCCATAAAAAATGTAGAAGCTAACTAAATGCCAGCACTTATTTCTACATTGTCTTGACAGCATGTAATTGTTTGGCCAAGGACGTATGTTATTCAGGGTATCTGGCTTTCTTAATGTCGTCACCAACAAATAGATTATTTAGCGATCAAATTATCAGCTAAAACATGTAAAAAACATATATATATATATATATATATATATATATATATATATATATATATATATATATATATATATATATATATATATATATATATATATATATATATACACATATATATATATATGTTTGTGTCTTTTCGTGTCCTTTCATCCAAAACCACTTCCTCGCATACAGAGTCATGGCAATCGCAAAATTGTGCATGTTTATCTGTTAGAATTTTGCACATTCTAAAGGGTCATTTTCAACATAACTACAGCTACATTATCGGGGACGGTATGCACGAATGCCTTGGGTCGACGCGTGAGCAGGACAGTGGAGAAACTTGGTAGACTGGAAGCCGTGTACGTTTTGCAAGATATGTTAAAATACAAAGGAATGCAATATTTTGTTTCTAAAACGTTTGGAATTTTTATACCTGTTTACTCTTTGTCAATATATTATAATCGTCTGGCCTGGGTCCATAATCTGTATGCACTTCCCTGATTGTTTTATTCATTAACAGAATTATTAGGCCTAAGCTTCGGTGGACTTTCTTACAATTGTGCAATGGAAACAGCAAGGGTTCATTAAAAAATCCACAGATTGAAGTGGATTTTGGAAGTGTTGATTCAACATTTTCATAATTTTCAAACTTGAATACCCGTATGCATGCACGGAGAAGGTTTTCACACTCTATCAATAAGAGGACATTCACCACTCAAGCTTGCTAAGAGGCATGTTACTCTTGTTAGGACTGACACGCTCAAATACTTTTTCATTAAAATGGATTAATGGAATTCTCTTCCAGAATTACATGTTGTGTCTGCCCCCTCTCTGTCATCTTTCAAGAAGAGACAGAGATCCCTGATAAATAGGCAAGAGGGTTAAATTTAGGCCTACTCTTCTTTCCCAGTACACCTCCATCCCTATGAAATAGTAGAAGCATGGTTTTGTTTTTTTTGTTTTTTGTTTTGGTTAGTTTCTTTTTCACAGAAAAAAAATGGAGGTACTGAATAAGTCTGTTGCCTGTTTGGTTCTTATATTGATCTGATGTTAAGAATATATATATAGTGCATATACAGTATTACACTAAATGCATCGTGCAAGTTTCATCATTTATTTTCTGATACCTTGTCTGTTGCCTGTTGGCACGAGTTTGTTGATGTCAGAGTTTTAACGAGGATTTGCTGATGAATGTTCTCGAACTTACTCTAAAGAACTAAATAAAGAAAGCCCCACAAAAACTCTTTTTGTTAGTGTCATGAAAAATCCTGACAGCTCTCTCACTCTCTCTCTCTCTCTCTCTCTCTCTCTCTCTCTCTCTCTCTCTCTCTCTCTCTCTCTCTCTCTCTCTGTGTGTCTTTTTCTCTTTCTCTTACTTTCTATATTTACCTTTTTATGAGTAATGATAGATAAGAACCTTAATCTGAAGTGCTTATTAATAAAGATATTAAATCTGAATGGGAAATACAAATAAATAACCTAAAGTTTCATTAGATTAACGTTACATCTTAACTATTGCCTTCAAATTTTTCAATATGTACTGCACCAGGAATACCAGTAGTCTTGTTTTGAATATTGATCGCTAGTTTCTGCTTTTCTGTCAGCAAGACAAACGTCAAGCCCAACATTTGATAATTATCTGTTCGTGCTAAATATAATATATGCCAGGTCTTTTTTTACGTGAAATAAAAAGAAGAAACATATTTTCTTCTTCTCCTCCTCATTCTCCTCCTTCTTCCTCTTCTTCTTCTCCTTCTTCTTCTTCTTCTTCTTCTTCTTCTTCTTCTTCTTCTTCTTCTTCTCCTTCTGCTGTTTCTTCTTCTTTTTGTGCTGCTCCTTTCATGCTTCTTCATTGGTCATATTCTTTGTGCAAATGTGTTGGGCATACCATAAAGAAAATAAACGTGAGTATAAAATAACTGAGCATCTAAATAGATATAATAAAGGAAAACCTAGGAAAATGCGTAAAGAGTTAAACCATTCCTGGAAAAGTGTTGACCAAAAGATTAGATGCATATAACTCAATAAAAATCAATATGGCTGAATATTTTTGTTGCAGTTCAACGTTAAGAATGCAGCTGTGGGTGATGTGCTTGGTTCTATTGGGATTTGCGGCATTAACCATTGCACAGGATGTCAACCCAGCATTGAGTGGTTCACAAATTAAATTTTCTCAGCTGCCAGGACTTGCGAGTTTCTTTGCATCAATGGCAGGTAGTCCAGATCCGCGCTCATCGAGTAAATTTTTTTCATCAATGGCAGGTAGTCCAGATCCGCGCTCGTCGAGTAAATTTTTTTTATCAATGGCAGGTAGTCCAGATCCCCGCTCGTCGAGTAAATTCTTTTCATCAATGGCAGGAAGTCCAGATCCCCGCTCGTCGAATTATTTCGTTGCAGCGATGGAAGATTTGCTTTCACAGCTTGGTTAATAAAAATGCAGACAAGGACATTATGGAGACTTCATGTGAAACAATACAAAAAAAAATCAACAAAGATTGCCTTTTTGTGGCAAGAGTCTTTATTTAAACATAACGTTGTACAAATATATATCTTAAAACCAAAGTGCATATGCTTAATTGAACTATAATTGTTTTCCAGCCAATATCCAGGTTTTGTGATTTCTGCGAGAGGAAAAACAAGTTATAATTACAGACCCTTCATTCAAAATTATAAATCAATCCTTCCAGCATTTGAAGCTACTAGGGGAATAAATTATCATTCATATGTGCAAAACTGATGAAACATCTAACTGAATATATTAAATACAGATGCAGTATTTTGAAATCATTTAACCCAAAATGGATATGAAAGTTTAATTATGACCTGATTTACATCCAAAAACAGTGGAATCTCCCAATTAAAACCACCTAAGGGACTGAAAAATATGGCCTTAATAGGGGAGTGGTCTTAATGGGTTTTGTAATTTAAGGGTGACCAGAAATGTCTCTGTAAATTAGTGGTCCTAATATCGAAATGGTCCATTTATGGAGGTGGTCTTAATTGGAAATTCTAATGTATTTAATAATATACACCTACAATGTTTAGCATCTTCTGTAACTTTTATCATTTATATCTTTAAGCACGACTATGTTACAAATAGAATAAATCCTTAGTCTGTCAAATTTGCATGATGTGTTGTTTTTTTTGTGTGTTCACCTTGTTACACAGTCCAAGTTTCCGATTCTAACGAAGTGTATATTTGGTGTAATAATTTAAGCATATTAACAGATATGATGGAAGACGTGCATAATAAATTCCTCCCAAATATCAGATATTGTCTGTATATATTATATATAACATAACATTTCCCAACACGTTATGAAAGAGTACAGATTAAATATACATTGGGTGAAGAACAGTGTCTCAATTTGAAACATACGGGAAACCACATATATATTTTTAGTCAGGCCTTAGTTAACTTGGACATTTGTTCAAACATATTAAAAATGGACAGTCTTTCCACTTTTATACATCACCTCCTTTGATGTCAGTTTAAATTGTTACCTGGGCACAGCCGGGGCCCTTGTTATATCATAAGGAAGGCACCAGCGATGGCTTTTACACCACGGGCCATAAAGAAAGGTGTGAGCAGAGAGTGACAGCATTTGCTTCGCTGTCAATCCATGAGTACACCTTCACTTATTGCTCGTCGTGTGAAAGCCAAAGCTGGTTCCTTCTTTATGATGTAATTGTCTTGTCTCCTGTAAACTCTGCCCTTGAAAGACATAGAGATGCTGTTTGCATACACATCCTGCCTGTTCTGTCCACGTGGTTTGCTACCAAAATTCAAGTTTTGCTTCCAGTTGGATGGATGAACACATTTGACCAGAAACGTATACATGACCATAATGGAATCAGTGATGAAGTTGTGGGTGATAAGAAAAACTCCCAGACCGTAGCTTACTTTGAAAGGTAATGTGACAACATCTTTTGAAGTATCATTCGAGTTTGGAATGGATCTCGATCTAATTGGACGCTACTATAGTGCAAACTTAGGAAATTTAGGAATGACGGATACTTTCACCTGATTGAATTTATTAATTTGTCCCTGATCAGTATATATGAAAATTCCGCAACTTTTGTTTGTAGTTCATTAGATGCTCCTACAGCACAAACCTAAGAATTAAAGTATAAATGGCACATCTACCTTGAATAAATTTGAAGATATTAAACATTTAAACTTTTCAAATGCCCTTTATTTGCATAAATAAATTAGAATTTTGCTTATTGTTCATCGGATGCACCAACAGCACAAACTTATGAATTAAAATGAAAATACTAAGTCTACCTTTAGAAGTTTCGAAGATATTAAACATTTAAAATTTCAAATGGCCCTAATTTGCATAGTTGCAAAACTGTTGACTATTCCAAACCAGGTGCTTACTTTCAGTTATATCATAACTCTGCAAAATTTACTGATATGGTCTCCAAAAATTGAGGCCGAAATTGAATGTAAAGGGGAAAGGGAGGAAGAATTCTAAAAAACGTCTGTGTTGAGCAGACTTGATCAAGAATCCTTGGAAAAGCAAAGTGTCAGTATCAGCACACAGACATAAGAAGAAACGTTTGGTAAAAAAACATATCTGCGTTAGTACACAGACAGCAGTTTACTAGATTTTTATGGACAGTGTCAGGAAAACGTCATACTGTTTCAGGGTACTTGCCGTCGCTGTCTGCTTGTGTCTGCGGTTAGCCATTCCTGGTTGCAGATACAAAACATCATAACGTGCATGTGTCTGCATCAAACAGCGGAGCCCTGATCATCAGCAGTTATATCTTCTAAGTTTCCATATTGCAATAAATCATATATATATATATATATATATATATATATATATATATATATATATATATATATAGATATATAGATATATATATATATATATATATATATATATATATATATATATATATATATATATATATATATATATATATATATATATATATATACGGGTAAAAGGCTCCGAAACATGTTGAGTAGTTACCCGCCTGAAGACCCTTTAATTTATTATTTGGGCTAATACGGCCTATGTCAAAATTTTACAGAAGAGCGTGTGCAATATGGACAATAGTACTTCTATGTATATAAGTAAGACAGGGACAGGTTAGCTTATAGAGAGTAAAGAGTTCGGACTGCGGAATAGGCTAAGGCCTACTAGGAAGTGGTTTTGGACAAAAAGACACAAATACAAATATATACATACATGTATATGTATATATATATATATATATATATATATATATATATATATATATATATATATATGTATACATATGTATATATATGTATATATATACATATATACATAATATGGAAATGTTTTTTGCATGTATGTATGCATGTATGCATGTATGCATGTATTTTATGTGTGTCTGTGTGTGTTTGCGTTTATATATGAGCACCGACTGCGACTTTCGAGATAAAAAACTTTGGTGAAGAATGCAGTGTTAATAACACACTGTGGGTCCGAAAAAACATAGACTTGTCACGTGTTTAGTTGCCGGGAACTATACGTCCCAAACAAGTACAAACACTTACAGTTCACTAAACAACTCCAGAATAACAAACTTTCTTACAGTGCTTTTGCAAAGAAATTCTATAAACACGTGGGATTATACCAATTAAGTGTGGAAACTGTATGAAGAAATTAAAAGCCTAGTATTTCATTATTGATAATAATAATAATGCCATCGAAAATCGTCTTTGATGGGCAATTTAAGTAAAGAAACTGCACTTTTCGTGCAAGAAGCAGGTTTCTCGCTTAAATGGGATTAATATAGGCTTCGCCTACTCCCCAATTACCATTGACAATAAAAATATGTTTAAACCAGACTACTCTCGCAAAAACAATGGAACACATAGCAAAAAATTAAAATGCGAATAAATCTAAGTGTAACCATACACAAGCGCAGGTGTATTCACACCAGAAGGCTTTGCACTGTAAATAACGCAAGATAATTGGTTGTGCGCATCTCAGTTATCAGTTCACCACCCAATGACGTAACATTTTCTGTGGAACTGAGATGTACAAGTAGTCCACAGTCACACACACATCCCCATAATGAGTCTACACTTACTGTGAACATCCTCGGTATCAAAGTGTATCCATACTGAGCCAGCCAATAAGTATCCAGAAAAATCCAATATGGCGGACAGAAAGGCAACCTATGCATCTTTCATGCCCAAGTCTTTTATGTTTGTATATAATCCATAATTTACCAAATGAAAGCATAGATTGTGAATGTCTGATGCTTTTTGAGAGTTGATATGTTCATTTCATCCACAAAATATCCACAGAGTCAGCCCATAGGCCCAATGAGAGGCAACTCAGACATTCACTTTTAAGGGGTCCCCACAAAAGTTCCACTGTGTCCTACTTTCAAATTAGCTAAACTTGCTGGAGTCTTTCTTTGAAACCCTAATCCGTTTAAGATTTAGAGACCTAGATATCTACTGTGCCCATAAATAGCATACCCTTTGCACCCAGCCCACTTGGTAGCTTGATGAGCAAGGGAGTCTGAGATGACCTCATTTTCCCATATTTCTAAAGAGGGGTGGTTACTTTCTGGGGACATACACCCCTTATAGATCTTGATATGGGATCACCAAGTATGGTATTTCTGTACTGGAGGACAAGTCTACTTTCATAAAATTGGGGTTAAGGGCCATTTTGGCCCACCCCTAAGGGGAGGCAACAAGAAATCCGACCCCATGCCCATTTCAATAGGGGACAGGCCCCCATCAGTAAAATTAGCTAAAATCATAGGAAGACTGAAAATAAATGACTAAGAAATATTTTAAAACATGGACCACAAACACATCTAACATATACGTTAGAGTCACTTGTGTGTGCTAACTCCGATTAAAGAAATTCGAGTTTAGCCTACCACCCTCCACAACAGAAAATCTGGAAATTGAACTCTCCCTCATTCATCGTCTTCCAGGCCTATCCCCTGGGTCCCATGGCCCAATGGTGCATATTTGTGGTCAGTAATTACATCCAGATGTGTAGCTTACTCCCCAGTCACAGTCATGTTTCCATCCTGAATGAAAATCACACTGCAGACAGGCTTCCATGGGTCAGATTAAGCCTTACCCTGTGTTAGGGCCCAAATGTTTTGCTGTAATCTTTACCGCTTAATGTCTGTTATCCTCAAAATTAAATATCATCGACTCTGACCCTTAGATGAGAGCAATATAATCAAAGAAATAATTGGTTTGCAGCAGAAATTAACAATAAAATATATCATATAAAAGTTGAAGGGGACGGTCACATGACCCAAATCGGGCAAACTGATTGGCTTACATGGGCAACTGGTTCTAAGTGTCATGGATACTGGTAAACAGATGCCGTCGTGCTGATGGTTTTTCATGGAATTTATTTGAGTGTTTTTATAATTTAATTGAGAAAACAAACTCTTGGTGGGTACAAAGCATCATGACATAATTCATCACATACCAGCAGAGAAAAACCACCGAAAAGGTGTTGTCAGGTAAATCACCTTACACAAGCAATAAAACCAAGCTATACCCCACCCCTATACAAATACATTGGTTCCCTGCTTGAGAGACCACCTTCTTTGAAAGACCACATTTTCAATATACTTTGGCAACTGATTCTAAGTGTCATGGATACTGGTAAACAGATGCCATCGTGCTGATGGTTTTTCATGGAATTTATTTGAGTGTTTTTATAATTTAATTGAGAAAACAAACTCTTGGTGGGTACAAAGCATCATGACATAATTCACCACATACCAGCAGAGAAAAACCACCGAAAAGGTGTTGTCAGGTAAATCACCTTACACAAGCAATAAAACCAAGCTATACCCCACCCCTATACAAATACATTGGTTCCCTGCTTGAGATACCACCTTCTTTGAAAGACCACATTTTCAATATACTTTGCTCAGTACTTTTCATGTTATTTTTACCTCCTATGAGAGACCACCTGTCTTGAGACACCAAAACTGGTCATCCCTAGGAGTGGTCTTACAAGAGAGGTTTCAAATGTGTTTCATTTCAATTTAGCGGCAAGCGAAACATGATATTCAGTGGCTTCCTGTATATCTCATTTCAGTGTCAAACTAAACAAATACTTCAGTGGTTGCAGTTCATCCGCTTGCCCACACAACACTTATCTCCTCACGCTTGAGACATTACCCTACTAGTATGTTAATTAATTGGCATACCATGCTATTAGTCGGGCCCACATGCTTGGGTATGGTCACATGGGCACTCCCGATGCCAAACCGAGGCCCTGGTAAGAGCCCCTAAGACTTGATTGACCCAGAAACACGCATGTGTGCCTGACTGCCAGTCTGCTGATGATTACACAGAGTACATTGCACAGCCATTACACAAGACACATGGTGTAGACGTATTCGATAAAGTTCCCAAAATAGATGTCACAGTATATTAATCTAGCCCGTAAAAGGAAGGCGGCTGCCTCGCACTAAAGAGCACCAAGCAAATATTCCCTGTCCTGGAAAAGCAACTGGGCCTCAGTGTGGAGGCAGGGTTCAAAAAGGGACCGAAGATGTAACTTCTGATATATCAATAGGATTTCTAGTGTCGAACAGATATATAGGTAAGATTGTCAAATAGTTTATTTTTCAATGGATAGGGAACCACGAATCTCTTTAGTGAATCTACTCTCCGTGTTGTGTATTTGATGCGTATTTATTATTTTTTTATTTCGTTTGTATGTTGTTTTGTAACACGTCGAATTTTTTTCACGACAGGGGTTCATACGCTTCGTGCGTTCCCCAATCGTTTTGTTTCCAGGAAATACAATATGTTTAAATCGAATAAAAAAACTGTTTTGCTCAATAAAGATAAATTAATGCACGCAATGCTTCTCTAGAAATTACCTTCTTTGAGTGCGATACAGTTATCCGTCGAATTTTTCCTGATGCTTCTCTTAAAATTACGTTATTTGAGTGTGACAAAGTTAGAGTCCGAGTTTCTCTCGATTGCACTCTGATGATAGTCTCAGGTGTATATGGTGACCACTCTGACGCAGAAGAGAGTATGCCTGGTGGAGCAAAATGTTGTTACATTTAGGTGGGGAAATAGAGTTGGCCAGAGATAGCTCTGTGTGTGACAGCCATTGACCGTCAATTCTGAATTCAACAAAGATTCGAACATTTAAATTGACTTTACACTAATCTTGAGTGCAAATTACGTTTTTTCTTTTCAACTTTTAATTTACTGGAGAACTTCATAGATTATTTATTCTTCCTGTGACACTTCTGCTATTATTTTAGTCAGTACTGCATTCTGCTGAGATGTGAATCACCTTCATTTTCATTAGCATACCGATTCACTTACATACTAATCAATAGGAAACGTACATTTACCTACAAGTACCGGAATTGAAGAAACCGATAAGAATCAGAAATCTGCAGCAGTGGCATCTAGTGAACAACTTTGTTTGACCCTTTTCACAAAGAACATTTCCACCAAGTTTCAGCTTAATCTGAGTGACAGTTCAGGAGAAGAAGTCTAAAAAGCAAACACATACACACACACACACACACACACACACACACACACACACACACACACACACACAAATGAAATCATTTAAAAATATTGCAGAGCCACCTAGTGAACAAATTCAGAACTAGGAGTCCGTAGGAATGTTTTTGTGTGATATCAAAGTAATTTGGTGAGCAGTTTCGAAGATTTTTCAAGATTCGCTCCAAAAGGAACCAAAAAACACACACACAAAAACAAAATCGATGGAGCATGACTGTTTGAACAAACGTAGTAGAGACCCACCCGAGGTACATTACCACCAAGTTTTAAGTGAATCTGGCAGACGCTTTTAGAGAAGAAGTCGAAAATGTGAATTAGCATTACAATACCCATTGACTCACATAGTTATTAATAGGAAGGTACATATGTCGATATATTACCTGAAATGAAAAAAAATTCGTTAAAAATCAGAAATTCATAGCAGTGCCATCTAGTAAACAGCTTTGTTTGACCCTTTCACCAGAAACATATCCACGAAGTTTCAGCTTAATCTGAGTGACAGTTCTGGAGAATATAGTAGAGTAGATTAGAGTACTTCTATTGCATGAACGCGCCCGAGCTAAGGCCTAAGACTGTACACACAAATATGAATACACACACAAAATAAATACAGAATCCAGATTTAAACCATATATATCCATATTGCACAGTACTGCGCCACACGCACGTGAGCCACATGGATGTGCTAGTCCACAAATTATCAACCGGCTCTGTGCCACATGCAATTGAACCAAGTAGGTGTGATTACGTTGATCAGTCCAAGTATCATGAATGCTTAGTAATTCGGGAGGTCAGCAGCGAGTTATTTCACTCCTCAAGACATGCATTGAAGAATTCCGTCACAACTCTAATTATTTTATTGATGTCAGTAAATACAGTACAGTCTAGGTCGCTCAAGTTCTTATATGTGAATCAAGGGTTATATCTTATAATTTATGAAAGTCAGTGCTAGCCTAATCAACGTATATATCATTAACTGAGAATTACGTACTTTATAAGCCACAATTCTGAGTCCATGTTGCGTTCGGCGTTTGCAGGAACACAAGCAATTTAATAATTATTTACCAATGAAAACAGTCGATTCATTGTTCAAGACTGCAAACAGTACCGACAAAATTGTTCAAACCAGGACGATAAGAGTGATTAATTTACAGAGTGTCTGGTACCTTATGATTTTTTTTTTCTGTTCGCACTTCAGTTGTCCGCTTGATGGCGCATATGGGTTGCTCTTCACAGTGAAAAGTAAAACATGTCATCCGGTTATGATGATGTTTGTTGTTGCATAATCCAGGTCAGACGTCAGCATGTTGACTCTGCATTCATTCGTAGCTTATGAGCGTGTGCATGGTATGTCCTGGAAAAGAACGCACACCTTTGTAGTTGTACAATGAGAGCCAATGACCATCAACATTACTCCTATGAGTTCATAATGTATCACATAGAATGGTATTTCGGGAAAGCATGACGTCCGCTAGTCCTTCTTCAGTTCCGCTTCCCAATATCTATCAATGCCGATACTTTTTGTACTTACATTTTGTTGCTGGTCCGTAAGTACTTAGCACCTCAAGGTAGGTACCATCTATGCTCCACATGGCTTAACTTAGTTTCAGTCGTTTGATTTACCAATCATGGTGGCTGGGATATTTCAGTTCTCGGAAGGCGATGTGCTGCCCCGGGTGGCTTAAAAATTGTAAGTGCCTTACAACACATCTATGCCCCAAAATAGTGGATTGGAATATGTAACAGTTACCTTGGAGAATATTCAAACCTATGAACAGATGTCAAATCACAGTAACACAAACTTAAAACGTGACTCTTAACTTAAAAAAATTATTAAACAACACAATTCAAACTTTGGGGCAGTGGCAGGAAATTATTCAATGTTTGTCATTAACAACAAGACGCCAGGGTGTAGGGATTCAGAAAACAAAAATCGCAATAAACGTCTCGCATACTTACAGTGTTCAACAAGTGCACTTTCTAAATGGTTTCTGTTCAGCAGTCTTTCTATTCAGCAACACTATAACAATGCTATACAAATTTAGTAACTATGTTTAGTTTGATAGTACTTCCATATGTTATAGGTTAGACAGTGACAGGCTAGCTGATAGAGGGTAAAGAGTTAGGACTGCAGAATAGGATAATGACTACTAGGAAGTGGTTCTAGACAAAAAAGACTCAAATGCAATAGCATATATATGTGAACAAAATCAAAATGTTTGGTATCCCTTTTTTAAATAAAGAAAGGTTTGATTCACCAATATTGAGTGTAAGGTTTAATCATATATCATAATATTATATTCTTAATCGGGAATCATTAAAATTATTGCACATTATTTTGAAAAATAAAATGGGAAGATAGTGCTGGCTTTTCAGTGCTGGCCTTTCCGCTTTACCAGTAATTAGATTAACATTAAAATATGCAATATATATATATATATATATATATATATATATATATATATATATATATATATATATATATATATATATATGCCTGTTCATTAACAACTCATAGTTGTAAGTGGGACACATTGACCAAGCATCACATGAACATGGAAATCCACGATACTGCACGTCATGTGTGCTTTTATTAGAACAATATCCCAATATTGGACTTTCAGCGTTAGTTTGAATTTCATCTAGGACAAGGCCTTCTGCTTAAGGAACTGTTTCAGTGCCAGGATCTATCAGGTCATTTCCAGGCAAAGTTTGTAACTGGGCATTTCGAGCTTATGAAGTTTGAGTTGTGATTGTCATTTCAGCATAACACATTACAGATTACTATTCAGGAGGTACATGTTTTTATTTCAGTGTTTATTAAGGTAGTAGGTTCCCCGCTTTGAGACAATGCTGACGTTAATAGTTCCATTGGAGGCATTTTTGATGGAAATTTCCCGTCTAACATGGTGGGCTGAGTTTTGACAAATCTCAATTTATAAAAATAATATGCTGTCAATGCCAAAACGGCCATGATCAATATGATAGTAAAATTTGGTAAACCTATAATGATCGGGATTGAGTAGGATTGTCTGCTACAATGTGATCGATCAGAAAGCTCATCTGCTGCTGACACATAAGTGTCCATGTTTTCATTAATCAAATGAGCAGTCTTATTAAAATCAAGTTCAAGTGTTTTGTCTTTTGCAACAATCTGTTGCCAATCTTATCAATATGCATGAAAATTAATGGTTGGGAGTTTCAATGGTTTTGAAAGTACAGAGCTGCCACTGGTATCAATAATATATTTGTGATTGACATGTTGAGGATACATAAGATCAATGGGTGCAGAAATGTTATTTGTTCTGACGTCTGACTTCCACCTACCCTTCGAAGAAATCTTGCTTTCAGAAACCCCATTTCGAGCAACCCATGCTGTTGCACTGATGAAAAAATTAATAATTCTTAATTCATAGCCTGGGGACGACTTCAGTCTCCAATACAATATTCCTATTCAGCGGCTTACTGCTGCCAACAGCTGATAACTTTAATGCATCATATTTTCATTTTTAGGTAATGCTCACACCGGAAAGTCACGTTATATATTTTAAATTACATTAATTGGATAAATTAACCTTCCTGTAACAGTAATCAGACATATATTTTGAATACTACTTTTTCAAAACACAAATCAGGATGCAATTGAGGATAGCATTGGGATGAGGGGGGTATATTAGATATATGTAACCAAAAGTATATATTTTGCAAATATTTTAGAGCATAAATAATGCTATGATATAAGCTGTGGCTGCAATTCACTTTGATATTGAAATCAAATTGACTTTTGCTCTGGCTTTTTATTTGAGCTGGTTATGAAACAGTCTTTGCAAGACCATAAACAGCAGATCAAGTGTTTTCTGGAAAGAGCTACCACACACACATATATATCATCGAGATATATGAGGATAGATTGGAAGTTTTGGGCTCCAAACATTTTGTCCCTCAGCCGCATAAGGGTCGCTGGTGCTGAACATAAACCAAAGTGCATGTGTAAATATTTATAAAGGCCTACTGTTCCGACCCAAAAAGGTGTTTTTTCTACGTCTTTAGGTGCCAAAGGCAATTGATAATATCCTTGGGCCATTTCGGGGCAACAGAAGTATCTGGCTTCAGACAAGGCATCTATGCCCTCTTGACTACTTGGAAGCAGATATGCGTCCTTGACTGTTTGAGCATTCAAGGCTCTGTTATTGACACAAAGTCGTAATTTGCCACTTTTTTCCTCACCAGGACCACTGGTGATGCATAAGGACTGCAAGATTCTCAAATTATGCCTCACTTCAATGAATTTTCCAAATATTCTCTGATTCACCCCATTGGTTACTTGGTACTTAGCTCGGCAGAACTTTAACTGGAATATCATTCGCAGTTCTTATCTTATGCTGGATTTTATCACAAAATCGGACATCCCCATCATTTTTACTAAAGGAGTAAAAATATTTGCCAAGAACACCTTTCAGTTGTTCACTTTGGTCACTGGTGATGTTACCAATTTTAAATCTGCTCATAAGATCCAACAATTGACTTTCAGTCACGTTTATAGACTGAATTTGCTCAATGAGAACTGTCTTTCTGTATGTCAGACACCTTAACTTCTGGCTTTGTGCATGTTTGTGAAGCAACACAAATAGATGTTCTTGGTGGCAGATATAGATCTTCACCACTGAAATTAGCGACTTTGCAATGGAATCCTACCAGAACAATCTACTTGGACAAGAGACCATCCTACTGCAAATCCTTTTGGACCAGTAAATTGACTGCCACTTCTACAAGAGCACAAAACGTATGTCTTTTCTTTGCAGGTTCCACTGTTTCTTCAATAACTTTGAGTCCCCTGGCAGGAACCAATACAGGGTATTGACTTGCTATACATACTCATGAGACAGGATTCTTGTTAGTATCCTGTATCCGTGCTTCTCAATACAAAGCAAGTATGGAAACTAACACAGACGTTGAAGGTTTATTTTGTTGTTTTTGCAGCCTATGTTGTCTCCTCATATCTTTCATCATGCAATAATAATACTACGAGTATTAAAATGATAAAAGCTTGCTGATGTTCTTATCAGTTTGTTACGTGATGAGTAAACACAATTGGTGATCGGTTAATTTCAGTAAATGTGTAATAGCCTCATTTATTTTTTCAGAGACACCACATTAACTTATCAAATTTCACTGAAGAGGCTATTAACCTTAAGCGGACATTCCTATGCCAGCTCTAGGATTTTTAAACTTAGATGTCAGTGGCCCGTAGTGGAAGAACAATCAAGAAGATTTAAGTTGTATACAAAATAAAATTTATTACTGGAGACCTATCAGTTTACAAACTAAAACAATTAAATTTCCAATTACAATGTTGTCTTGAAGGTGACAATGACGAATGAGCATTGCCCTTACAATGAAGAATGTTAAAGAGTGAAGCCATTACAGAGTACCAAGGTCCAACGACGATCCAATCCTAACTTACTAAAAATTTAATCGGCCAAAGTATTTTAATAGATTAAAACCAAATTTATTTATTTAATTTGGAATAAAATTAGTTCTAACCTATTTATTATTCACTAAAGCTTCCCAGTTCTGAAGTGATATGATGAATTCTGCATGAAAATCTGAATCCAAAGTATTAAGTATAATTTCCAATCTCACCAATCCAAAAATGTTCAAATGTAAAATTTCTTATGTAAATGAGCCTGAGTTACTTAAATGTCAAAAGGGGGAAGAAAAAAAAAACTATAAGTGTAAACCTCCATTAAATTCCAAAGATAAGAATGTTCCTACTGATGTGTAAAGTTGGCACAACCTGGATTTGTTCAAGTTCTCACCACAGCATATAAACATTCAATTTTCAGGAAAGGTCGGCCACTCAGGAAAGGTGAAGTATCAGCTTTGACTTTCCGACTTAACCCCCGTGGCTCAAGTATTTGCACTGCAACTCAACAAAAACCAGAGTCAGAGACTTTCCTTATTATAATAAAAAAATATTTATTTCTTGTATAATAATTTAATAAATAATTTCTCTAAGCGTATTCCAAGTCGGAATAAGTAAAAAATAAATGCTGATCTAATTTCATAGATCAATTGTCAAAGAATATTTATCTTGAAAGGGTTAGGTAAACCTTAAGAGGAAAAACCCACAAGGGTTAACAAATTTGGAATAAAATTGGCCATATTTAAAGAAAAATACCTCTTAAAGTACCCTAAGCCTTAACAAGATGGTCCCAGTTTATAATATTTATGAGTTCATCAAAACAATTTTAATAACATCAATATATATAATTTTCCGTCTAAGATTTAATAGTTCTTCACTCAGACTTCTTATAATCTTTCAAATATAAATTTCATTGTTTCTATCCATGTGTAAATAGATAATTTATTCATTTGTCATTTCATAAATATTCAATATTATTATAATTAGATACTCCGTAAAGTAACTGGATAATTTATGCAGCAGTGAAAGCTATACCATATTTGCCTTCTCAAATATTTCAGGATTGCAAAATGTTTTATTTTGCAAGATACTAAATACTATGGGATACGAAAACTTCAACTGGTGAGTTAACTATTAAGTATTTAACTTAAATAACAATTTAATTTCTTATGTCCAACCCACTTAATAAATCTTCCCAAATTTAGAAAAACCCTAAACTTATCCCAAAGATAATCCTGGAGAAAGTTTGATATGTATATACTGGGTAAAAGTTGCCTGAACATTTTCATACTATAATCATTGTGGAAGTGTGTTCCTTTAAGAAAAACTTCAATCAGAACTCAAATGTAAAAGAGGATAAAAATGTTTCAACATTATCAATTCATGAAGACCAATGTAACACAAAATCAACTCATGAAGACCAATGCTTCAACATTTAACCACATAGTAAAAGAATGAGAGTTGACCTTTAAATGTGATGTCACTTCCCATGACCCTTGACCTTGAAGGTCAACTTCCGGTAAATTATCATAATTTATGTATACCATTTCCTGAAAAATCAACTATCAGAAATTCAGTCTCCTGTCTTCCTAATAGGACCATTCATGGTACAAAAATGGAAAATCTACTATCAGAAATCCAGCTATCTGTTTTTCCAATAGGACCATCCATATTAAATATATTCTGGAAGTGAAAAGAGTCAACGTTCAAAACAACTCTAAAAAATGAATTTCAATATTGTGATATTTGAGGTCAACATAAAATAAAAGTACATAATCTCTATGGAATGCTTTTGAAATATCATAACTTATTATGATTTCCATGACACAAGTATACTTTGTAAAATAATTCTATAAAATTAATGAAACTTCAACTGAAGTCTTTTCAGGCAAATTTTTACCTCATTAACATAATTTATGTGTTCAGTTTTCTCTGCCTAATTCTTACTATAGTAAAAATAGGAATTGGGTTAAATCTTCAGGTAGAGCATAACGAATTTGCATATATAATGAACAGGAAAACCTGTTCTACCAGGTTTAACCCTTGATCTATAGTTTCAAATTTCTCTATTTAACCCTAAGACTTCTATTACCAGTATGACTATAACTCCACATCAAAAATGGAAGAAACCTATTGGTTTCACTACTTTTAATGTCTTTCTCGATTTTAAACAATGCATTTTAACCTTTCAATCATAAACATATACATATTCAGAATAAACTGTATTTCTTGGTTTTGCCACTAGAGGGCACACCACACAAATATTTCTCCAAGATCAGTATTGTAATTTTTTCAACCATGACTACAGAATGGAAATTTGGAATATATTCCCAATTTGCTCACCAGTATTTAGTTTACTCTCCTATAAATATATATATTTCAGTTCCATGACCAGAAACTCGTTCTTACAATACCATTTTTAAGACTTAACGAGATCAAATTACAGAACTGCTTACAGTGTTCCCGAGCAGAAAAATAGAATTTTCTTTCATGGAAAATGGTTCTGATATCCATTTTTAATCAGCATATACCGATTCCAAGAAATATCTTCTCCCAATTATTTTCTCTCGTCTTTGTTTTAAAATGTGAATTCATGTTAAATCAATGTTTTGCACTAATCAATTACGTTTCAAATCCCTAGTCTACAAGACTCCAACAAGAACCTCCAGAACAAGACAAGTTTACCCTCGTGGTTCACACCTCTTTATTCTGGCCGTTAATACTTAAGAAACGTCTGAAAAGGCTCACTAACCAGCGCAAAACTTGACCATAATTCTAGCTAGCTAAAGACAATCTCCGTTATTCAGTCTTCATAACAGACATTGTTATATTTATTTCGACTGTCACGAAAATCACTTATCCTTGCTCCATAATAGGACGTCCATATGCCCTTAACAATTATTCATCTTTGACGACCCATTATTATAGAAAAATGACCAAACCACGTGTACTACGGAAGCCAACTTCCCGGCCCGCCACGAGGTATTTATAACATGAAATTTGTAACCACTGCTAAATTACACCTAGAAACCACGGACGTATTTTAGTTCTGTTTATTTTTACTTGAACTCTTTCCTAATATTTACCCTACATATTTAATCAAATTGGCCTTTGGCTCGGGACCATGACCAGGATCACCCAATATTTATTAACGCCTAGCTAAACATGCTATGTGAACACGTACAGTGAAAATTTGGACTTTCCAGACCTCCAACCATGGTTGAATCAGGTAAGTATATCCTAACTCATTTCAACATGAGTAACTTTTCCATAGAAAGTCAGAAGATACACTTACCCTTTTCAACACGCTGGCTAAAAGATCCGAAGCCCGCTGTGACCGCTAGACCATACTCCAAAGTTCCACTGTTCTGTTCCACCGCCCAACAGGGAGAGTGCCACTTGTCAATCCGGTCGCACCTTTATTGAGCCGCACGCCTTTGTGATTCCAAATTAGGGGATGTCACAGTGTTATCCACCCTGTCGCAATCCCTTCATGTATGGTCACTAGAGGCCGCTGCAATAAAAATCACTCGGCAGCATCTCTTTCAATACACAGCAATCAATATTTGCTACAAATGCAATGCTGCACTCAAGTTCCTGTAATGACATATCCTTTGATCTCAGACGGCACTTCGTTGTCTATGTGGTTCGTGTGTTGACAACATTCCAGGAAAACATTGCAGTGGTGGACTAAATCTTACAATGGACACTTGTCGCAAATTATGTTGAAACTAATGTGTTTCCGGCATTTGTGAGACATTTCTTTGAAACTTTTCACTGGGGTGGGGTCTGTGTGTTCAGCAATAATACGACTCTACCCTCAGCAGCAACCTCATAGGTGGATTACCGGCCCCTGATACGTTCATCAATTAGACAGTGTAATAAAACAGTGTGGGCATTGACCTTGCTTTCTTGTTCGTTTCATATACTGTGCACAGAAACCGTATAGTCCCTAGTCACTGCTTTCAGACTTAGAGAGTCAAGTAGGAAAGAATTATGCCAAAAGCAAAGACAGAATCAAAAGCAGGACGACGCCAGCGTCAGATTGCCGAGAATGTCACAGCAACTGAGAGAGAACTTGCGAAACCAGATAACACAACTTGGTAAGGCTTTATCCTTTGTATCCTTTTCAAGTATATAAATAACTAAATATTATCATCATGCTTTAAGCCTATAGATGCTGGCCAACCATTTAAATTTTTATTTATTGCTTATCCAAAGTGGCATTGGCTGGCTATTATGCTGACATTTATCAATACTGACAATGCTGTGTTGAAGTACTTAGCTATAAAATTACAAAGACAACAAGCAGCACCCGCCCAGCCCACCCCCACCCCCCACCCCCGAGCTAAAACATGTCTCTGGTCAAACCAAGGCATATAGGCCCTACCCTGGGAAATTAACATTGAAGAGATCGGCCAATTGATATTTTCTCAGCCGATCCCTTCCAAATTTGGTGACTTAGCTACTGATTTTACTTGAAAGATTGGATACTGCAGAATTTTGTCTTGATTAGAAAAATTAAGAGGAGGAAGGTCTTAGGTGTGTCACCAAGGTTCCGGATATTTACACCTTTTTGTTTCTTTGTTTGGTGCCTGTAGCATGATTGGATCTACATGTACGTTCATGTACATGCAGTATATCAGGGATGTGCTAACATACCATAGGCCCAAAATTATGATAAGAGTGCCTATTCTGATCGCTATTTCATTGATAACTTTTGTCCTTCTGTCTCTGGTTCAGGTATGACGGAGAAGGATCGAGTGAACGTCTCCGTAAAACAAACATTTGAAATGCACGCGGTCTTCACTTACAGCCGCCATATTTAAACACTGGTTGTTAGGGTCAAGGTTATCACACGTCAGGTCACGTGATTAGTCCACTTTCAATTCCTTTTGAAGTCAGCCAGCCGCATGGGAAACCAGCCAGGTAAAACCAACAGCGTGGCTGCCTTTGGAGTCTTTGAGTTTAAAAACATGCTTTTTAACGCAGATAACATCAACACAGTTTCCGAGCAATACATCAAATGTGAGGTTTGCATGTGTACCATGTGTACTACAAAGTTGAGCCGGAGAAAACAAACCGCTACAGGCAATCATGTATGAAAACGAACCATTCTACCTTTCATTGTGAGTTACTCAAAAAGCAATTTTCGCAAGATCAATCAATTTTATAAACAACATTTAAAAAAAACAGTAGGTTTATCCCATCGAAATGAATAGATTTTGGAAGGAAAAAGCCTAAGCTAGGAACCGTATCTGGGATTTTCCGTTCTAACAATTCTTTCCGTGACTTTTGAAGCGCTAAAAGTGAGAGAACTGTAAGACTTTATGATGGCGATGAAAGAATTCAACAACATTTTCAGCACTCATTCATTTCATGAACGGTAAAAACGGTTCCTGCGTATTGATCAATACTTCAATCCTGCATAGTTTTTAGACTTAATTGTGGAATATTTTTCCAGTGGGCGCTGCAAAAAGTGCGATGATACCCTCTTGGAAAATTACCCAAGAAAAAGTTATAAGGGGTTAAAGTCGCAAGTTCTATACGCGCGGTCGAAATATGGCCGCCACCTTAAGCAGAAGGCCTAGTCCCAGATGAAATTCAAACTAACACCGAAAGTCCAATATCGGGATATTTTTCTAATAAAAGCACACATGACGTGCAGTATCGTGGATCTCCATGTTCATATGATCATTGGTCAATGTGTCCCACTCACAACTATGAGTTGTTAATGAGCAGGCATATATATATATATATATATATATATATATATATATATATATATATTGCCTATTTTAATGTTAATCTAATCACTGGTAAAGCGGAAAAGCCAGCACTGAAAAGCCAGCACTATCTTCCCATTTTATTTTCAAAATAATCTGCAATAATTTTAATGATTCCTGAATAAGAATATGATATTATGATATATGATTAAACCTTACACTCAATATTGGTGAATCAAACTTTTCTTTTATTTAAAAAAGGGATACAAAACATTTTGATTTTGTTCACATATATATGCTATTGCATTTGAGTCTTTTTTGTCTAGAACCACTTCCTAGTAGTCATTATCCTATTCTGCAGTCCTAATTCCTTACCCACTATCAGCTAGCCTGTCACTGTCTAACCTATAACATATGGAAGTACTATCAAACTAAACATAGTTACTAAATTTATAAAGTATTGTTATAGTGTTGCTGAATAGAAAGACTGCTGAACAGAAACCATTTAGAAAGTGCACTTGTTGAACACTGTAAGTATGCAAGACGTCTATTGCGATTTTTGTTTTCTGAATCCCTACACCCTGGTGTCTTGTTGTTAATGACAAATATTGAATAATTTCCTGCCACTGCCCCGAAGTTTGAATTGTGTTGTTTAATAATTTTTTAAGTTTATAGTCACGTTTTAAATTTGTGTTACTGTGATTTGAAATCTGTTCATAGGTTTGAATATTCTCCAAGGTAACTGTAACATATTTCACTCCACTATTTTAGTGCATACATGTGTTGTAAGGCACTTACAATAATCAAGCCACCCGGGGCAGCACATCGCCTTCTGAGAACTGAAATATCCCAGCCACCATGATTGGTAAATCAAACGACTGAAACTAAGTTAAGCCATGTGGAGCATAGATGGTACCTACCTTGAGGTGCTAAGTACTTACGAACCAGCAACAAAATGTAAGTACAAAAAGAATCGGCATTGATAGATATTGGGAAGCGGAACTGAAGAAGGACTAGCTGACATCATGTTTTCCCGGAATACCATTCTGTGTGACACATAATAAACTCATAGGAGTAATGTTGATGGTCATTGGCTCTCATTGTACAACTACAAAGGTGTGCGTTCTTTTCCAGGACATACCATGCACACGCTCATAAGCTACGAATGAATGCAGAGTCAACATGCTGACGTCTGACCTGGATTATGCAACAACAAACATCATCATAACCGGATGACATGTTTTACTTTTCACTGTGAAGAGCAACACATATGCGCCATCCAGCGGACAACTGAAGTGCGAACAGAAAAAAAAATCATAAGGTACCAGACACTCTGTAAATTAATCACTCTTATCGTCCTGGTTTGAACAACATGTCGGTACTGTTTGCAGTCTTGAACAATGAATCGACTGTTTTCATTGGTAAATAATTATTAAATTGCTTGTGTTCCTGCAAAAACCGAAGGCAACATGGACTCAGAATTGTGGCTTATAAAGTACGTAATTGTCAGTTAAGGATATATACGTTGATTAGGCTAGCAGTGTCTTTCACAAATTATAAGATATAACCCTTGATTCACATATAAGTTCTTTCATTAATGAGAGATCAACCTTGCCATATCTTGTGAAGAAAGAATGTACTGACTTTAAAAACTTGAGCGACCTAGACTGTACTGTATTTACTGTCATCAATAAAATAATTAGAGTAGTGACAGAATTCTTCAATGCATGTCTTGAGGAGTGAAATAACTCGCTGCTGACCTCCCGAATTACTAAGCATTCATGATACTTGGACTGATCAACGTAATCACACCTACTTGGTTCAATTGCATGTGCCACAGAGCCGGGTGATCATTTGTGGACTAGCACATCCATGTGGCTCGCGTGCATGTGGCGCAACGCTGTGCAATATGGACATATATGGTTTTAATCTGGATTCTGTATTTATTTTGTGTGTGTATTCATATTTGTGTGTACAGTCTTAGGCCTTAGCTCGGGCGTGTTCATGCAATAGAAGTATTCCAATCTACTCTACTATATATAGTGAGATGAAGTATACATTTTGTGAAAGGCTAAAAAAATTGAAGATTAGTTCATTTTGGAGCAAAACTTCAAAATCTTTTCCAAAACTGCTCAGCCAATTGCTTCAATATCACATTGGAACACTTCTGGGGACTTAATTCTTAAAATTTGTTCGCCAGGCGGCGCTGCAAAATGTTTTCCTATTTTTTTTCTGATCTTTGTGTGTTTTCGCTAATTTCGACTTCTTCCTCAGAACTGTCACTCAGATTAAGCTGAAACTTCGTGGATATGTTTCTTGTGAAAGGGTCAAACAAAGCTATTCACTAGATGGCACTGCTATGAATTTCTGATTTTTAACGATTTTTTTCAGTTCGGATACTATTTCAACATATGTACCTTCCCTATTAATAACTATATGAGTCAATGGGTATTGTAATGCTAATTCACATTTTCGACTTCTTCTCTAAAAGGGTCAGCCAGATTCACTTAAAACTTGGTGGTAATGTAGCTCGGGTGGGTCTCTACTACGTTTGTTCAAACGGTCATGCTCCATTGATTTTGTTTTGTGTGTGTGTGTGTGTTTATTGGTTCCTTTTGGAGCGAATCTTGAAAAATCTTCGAAACTGCTCACCAAATTTGTTCACTAGGTGGCAAAACGTTTTTTTATTCGATTGAAACATATTGAATTTCCTGGAAACAAAACGATTGGGGAACGCACGTAGCGTATGAACTCCTGTCGTGAAAAAAAATCGACGTGTTACAAAACAATATACAAACGAAATAAAAAAAATAAAAAGTACGCATCAAATACACAACACGGAGAGTAGATTCACTATAGAGATTCGTGGTTCACTATCCATTGAAAAATAAACTATGTGACAACCTTACCTATATATCTGTTCGACACTAGAAATCCTATTGATGAATCAGAAGTTACATCTTTGGTCCCTTTTTGTACCCTGCCTCCACAGTGGGGCCCAGTTGCTTTTCCAGGACAGGGAATATTTGCTTGGTGCTCTTTATTGCGAGGCAGCCGCCTTCCTTTTACGGGCTAGATTAATATACTGTTACATCTATTTTGGGAACTTTATCGAATACGTCTACACCATGTGTCTTGTGTAATGGCTGTGCAATGTACTCTGTGTAATCATCAGCAAACTGGCAGTCAGGCACACATGCGTGTTTCTGGGTCAATCTAATCTTAGGGGCTCTTACCAGGGCCTCGGTTTGGCATCGGGAGTGCCCATGTGACCATACACAAGCATGTGGGCCCGACTAATAGTATGGTATGCCAATTAATTAACATACTAGTAGGGTAATGTCTCATGCGTGAGGAGATAAGTGTTGTGTGGGCAAACGGATGAACTGCAACCACTGAAGTATTTGTTTAGTTTGACACTGAAATGAGATATACAGGAAGCCACTGAATATCATATTTCGCTTGCCGCTAAATTGAAATGAAACACATTTGAAACCTCCTAGGGATGACCAGTTTTGGTGTCTCAAGACAGGTGGTCTCTCATAGGAGGTAAAAATAACAAGAAAAGTACTGACCAAAGTATATTGAAAATGTGGTCTTTCAAAGAAGGTGGTCTCTCAAGGCAGAGAATCAATGTATTTGTATGGGGGTGGGGTATAGCTTGGTTTTATTGAGTTAAAGTGTAGTTAAGGGAAGCTTGGACACCTACAGATGTACAGACATGCAAGGATTTTTTTTTTTTTTTTTTTTTTAATTTCTGTAAGGTGATTTACCTGACAACACCTTTTTGGTGGTTTTTCTCTGTTGGTATGTGGTGAATTATGTCACGATGCTTTGTACCCACCAAGACAATGTTTTCTCAATTAAATTATAAAAACACTCACATAAATTCCATGAAGAGCCATCAGCACGATGGCATCTGTTTACCAGTATCCATGACACTTAGAAGCAGTTTCCCGTGTAAGCCAATCAGATTGCCCGATTTGGGTCATGTGACCGTCCCCTTTCAACTTTTATATCATATATTTTATTGTTAATTTCTGCTGCAAACCAATTATTTCTTTGCTTGTATTGCTCTTATCTAAGGGTCAGAGTTGATGATATTTAATTTTGAGGATAACAGACATTAAGAGGTAAAGATTACAGCCAAAAAGTTGGGCCCTAACACAGGGTAAGGCTTAATCTGACCCATGGAAGCCTGTCTGCAGTGTGATTTTCATTCAGGATGGAAACATGACTGTGACTGGGGAGTCAGCTGCACATCTGGATGTAATTACTGACCACAAATATGCACCATTGGGCCATGGGACCCAGGGGATAGGCCTGGAAGACGATGAATGAGGGAGAGTTCAATTTCCAGATTTTCTGTTGGGGAGGGGGGGTAGGTTAAACTCGAATTTCTTTAATCGGAGTTAGCACACACTAGTGACTCTAACGTATATGTTAGATGTGTTTGTGGTCCATGTTTTAAAATATTTCTTAGCCATTTATTTTCAGTCTTCCTATGATTTTAGCTAATTTTCGCTGATGGGGGCCTGTCCCCTATTGAAATGGGCATGGGGTCGGATTTCTTGTTGCCTCCCCTTAGGGGTGGGCCAAAATGGCCCTTAACCCCAATTTTATGAAAGTAGACTTGTCCTCCAGTACATAAATACCATACTTGGTGATCCCATATCAAGATCTATAAGGGGTGTATGTCCCCAGAAAGTAACCACCCCTCTTTAGAAATATGGGAAAATGAGGTCATCTCAGACTCCCTTGCTCATCAAGCTACCAAGTGGGCTGGGTGCAAAGGGTATGCTATTTATGGGCACAGTAGATATCTAGGTCTCTAAATCTTTAACGGATTAGGGTTTCAAAGAAAGACTCCAGCAAGTTTAGCTAATTTGAAAATAGGACACAGTGGAACTTTTAGGGGGTACCCCTTAAAAGTGAATGTCTGAGTTGCCTCTCATTGGGCCTATGGGCTGACTCTATGGATATTTTGTGGATGAAATGAACATATCAACTCTCAAAAAGCATCAGACATTAACAATTTATGCTTTCATTTGGCAAATTGCAGATTATATACAAACATAAAAGACTGGGGCATGAAAGATGCATAGGTTGCCTTTGTGTCCGCCATATTGAATTTTTCTGGATGCTTATTGGCTGGCTCAGTATGGATACACTTTGATACCGAGGATGTTCACAATAAGTGTAGACTCATTCTGGGGATGTGTGTGTGACTGTGGACTACTTCTACATCTCAGCTCCACAGAGAATGTTACATCATTGGGTGGTGAACTGATAACTGAGATGCGCACAACGGGGGAGCGGAACATTACCAATTATCTTGCGTTATTTACAGTGCAAAGCCTTCTGGTGTGAATACACCTGCGCTTGCGTATGGTTACATTTAGATTTATTCGTATTTTAATTTTTTGCTATGCATTCCACTGTTTTTGTGAGAGTAGTCTGGGTTAAACATATTTTTATTGTCAATGGTAATTGGGGAGTAGGCGAAGCCTATATTAATCCCTTTTAAGCAAGTAGCCTGCTTCTTGCACGAATAGTGCAGTTTCTTTAGTATAAATTGCACATCAAAGACGATTTTCGATGGCATTATTATCATTATCAATAATGAAATACTGGGCTTGTAATTTCTTCATACAGTTTCCACACTTAATTGGTATAATCCCACGTGTTCATAGAATTGTTTTGAAAAGCACTGTAAGAAAGTTTGTTATTTTGGAGTTGTTTAGTGAACTGTAGGTGTTTTGTACTGGTTTGGTACGTATAGTTCCTGGCAACTAAACACGTGACAAGTCCATATTTTTTCAGACCCACAGTGTGTCATTAACACTGCATTCTTCACCAAAGTTTTTATCTCGAAAGTCGCAGTCGGTGCTCATATATAAAGGCAAACACACACAGACACACATAAATACATACATACATGCTTACATACATGCAAAAAACTCTTCCATATTATGTATCTATATATATATTTATACATATATGCATACATACATATATATATATATATATAAACATATACATGTATATTCATATATTTGTATTTGTGTCTTTTTGTCCAAAACCACTTCCTAGTAGGCCTTACCCTATTCCCCAGTCCGAACTCTTTACTCGCCATAAGCTAACCTGTCCTTGTCTAACTTATATACATATAGGCACTATTGTCCATATTGCACACGCTCCTCTGTAAAATTTTGACATAGGCTGTATTAGCCCAAATAATAAATTAAAGGGTCTTCAGCGGGTAACTACTCAACATGTTTCGGAGCCTTTTACCCGTATATATATATATATATATATATATATATATATATATATATATATATATATATATATATATATATATATATATATATATGATTTATTGCAATATGGAAACTTAGAAGATATAACTGCTGATGATCAGGGCTCCGCTGTTTGATGCAGACACATGCACGTTATAATGTTATGTATCTGCAACCAGGAATGGCTTACATCAGACACAAGCAGACAGGGACGGCAAGTACCCTGAAACAGTATGACGTTTTCCTGTCACTGTCCATAAAAATCCAATAAACTGCTGTCTGTGTACTAATGCAGATATCTTTTTTACCAAACATTTCTTCTTATGTCTGTGTGCTGATACCGACACTTCGTTTTTCCAAGGATTCTTAATTAAGACTGCTCTAACACAGACGTTTTTTAGAATTCTTCTTCCCTTTCCCCTTTACATTCAATTTTGGCCTCAATTTTTCTTGGAGACCATATCAGTAAATTTTGCAGAGTTATGATATAACTGAAAGTAAGCACCTGGTTTCGAATAATCAATAGTTATGCAACTATGCAAATTAGGGCCATTTGAAATTTTAAATGTTTAATATCTTCGAAACTTCTAAAGGTAGACTTAGTATTTCCATTTTAATTCATAAGTTTGAGCTGTAATTTATTTATGCAAATAAAGGGCATTTGAAAAGTTTAGATGTTTAATATCGTCAAATTTATTCAAGGTAGATGTGCCATTTATACTTTAATTCTTAAGTTTGTGCTGTAGGAGCATCTTATGAACTACAAACAAAATTGCGGAATTTTCATATATGCTGACCAGGGACACATTAATAAATTCAATCAGGTGAAAGCATCCGTCATTCCTAAATTTCCTAAGTTTGCACTATAGTAGCGTCCAATTAGATCGAGATCCATTCCAAACTCGAATGATACTTCAAAAGATGTTGTCACGTTTCCTCTCAAAGTAGGCTACGGTCTGGGAGTTTTTCTTATCACCCACAACTTCATCACTGATTCCATTATGGTCATGTATACGTTTCTGGTCAAATGTGTTCATCCATCCAACTGGAAGCAAAACTTGAATTTTGGTAGCAAACCACGTGGACAGAACAGGCAGGATGTGTATGCAAACAGCATCTCTATGTCTTTCAAGGGCAGAGTTTACAGGAGACAAGACAATTAAATCATAAAAGGAACCAGCATTGCCTTTCACACCACGAGCAATAAGTGAAGGTGTACTCATGGATTGACAGCGAAGCAAATGCTGTCACTCTCTGCTCACACCTTTCTTTATGGCCTGTGGTGTAAAAGCCATCCCTGGTTCCTTCTTTATGATATAACAAGGGCTCCGCCTGTGCCCAGGTAACAATTTAAACTGACGTCAAAGGAGGTAATGTATAAAAGGGGAAAGACTGTTCATTTTTGATATGTTTGAACAAATGTCCAAGTTACCTAAGGCCTCACTAAAAATATATATGTGGTTCCGGCAACCTGACATACCCTACTAAAATGGTCTAACTCTAAAATTAATGGAACATAAAAAGTACTTTCAAGCCGCACGTTCTTAATAAAATTGATCAACCCAGGCTGAAAGATTTTATCGAGAAAGTGACCCTCGTGTGCGGTAATTTTGCAGGGAAGTCAACTCAAACACAGCAGTTTATTTTAACTTGTTTGGAGGGTTAACTTTGGCCAGGAAAACAGCAAAGCGGCAAAGCCACAGGTGGTCGGTAAAAAAGCATAGCCTCGGTTGTTCGGTGATTGTTATCCTAATATTTTGCAAGATTCCAAGTGTCCGTTCTCTGAGTTACCAGTGCAAACGGTCATTACAGACTTTTAAAACATGACTTACTATCTTAACTTTAATCTGACCCTCTGTGGTGTCTGAAGCATTTATCGTTGTCAGCTACAAATCCAAATGTGACATGAAACTTTGAGCCACCGCACAGTGAGCCCCATTTTGAACATTGTGCAATATAGATGCATTGTTTGCAGGACAGTCACACTAAAATTCATTTGATTTTGATATATTAAAGTGAATTGCGGCTAGAGCATATATCATAGCATTATTGATGCTCTGAAACATTTGCAAAAGATATACTTTTGGTCTGATATATAATAACCCCTACCCCCTAGCCCCGCCCCTCCAGATCGTCCCAATACTCATTCACAAACCATTTGGTGCGAAATCCACAATTATCAAAATGCCAGTCAAGTTGATTGGATATTTTTAAGAGGTAGTATCCAAAATACATGTGTCATTCATGTTAAGGGAAGTTTAATTTGTCGAATGAATGTAATGTACAATATGTAATGGGACTTTTCTAGAGTGGGTATTACCTGAAAATGTAAATACAACGCCATACATTTACCAGTTGTAGGCCCAAGAATAGGGATTATGTATCAGACACTGAAGTCGCCCCCTGGCTATGAATTAAGTAGCAGCACTGGGCACACTAGCCAACACCATTAGCTGAGTCAAAGATAGAACTTAGTTGAGAAGGTTGCCCTGTTAGTGCATACATGTCTGAAAGTACTGGCGGGTTTTTAAATAAGTTGTAACTGTTACATACACAAGCCTAAACATCATTTAACATATGAGACCCCTCATGAGTCAAGTAGTTCAGTCAACTATTTAGGGATGGTGGTCCTAAAAATGCAGTTTTGTTGTTGGGAGCCTCTGCGCATCCATTTTGCGAGTGTATCTATAGAATTAGAGGGCTGTAGCCTAGTAGAGTCTGGCCAAGCAAATGTCATGTGCACTGTGTTGTCTGGTCAACCTTGGCTGAATGGATACCGGTAGCAACTCATCACATTCCACATGTGTTCCGTTGGAAATATATATGGAAAGCGCAGCAGCCATAGTTATAATTAAGCAATAATGGTGAATCAATGTCTGGTGGAAGCAGTAAGCCTGGACCAGTCTGTTTGGACCAGTAAATAACAGAAGGTACAATTGCGTCCAAAAAACCTTTATGTTATAATAGTACCCTTCGCCATGATGAGACATGTTTTGTCTGTTAAAGTGACTGCTCACACCTCAAGACACTGATATCTCTCCTGCACCCCTTTAGAGATCTCTCGGAAAGAGTTAATTCCTCTGACCACATTTTGCGTGCTAAACAGGCCAATCTTTGTGTTTCCTCTGTTGACTTGTAGCAGAGATAACAAAGAGTCTGGCCATGGTCTACTCACGAGGCTAGCCAATCAGATTCGTCCATTGATTGTGATGTACAGTCCAGTCAGTACATTCCTAACACTATACTGCACCAAAACAGCATTGAGGGCAGGACCAACAATGCAGAAAATATGACATCAATTTTTCGCTTGGTGGGGTTTGATTATGGTTTGCAGTGATGCACACATGCTATTCCACAGGGTTCTGCATAAAATTACAACTGAGCAACACCATCATCAAACAAAATTCTAATAGGTAGAGGTGTCATTCCAATCTGAATGACTAGGTTTGTGCTGCAGGCGCATGGAATGAACCACAAACAAAACTTGTAGAACTTTAATTTATGCTAATATAGTGCACTTGAAAAGTGTAAATGTGGACTATTTTCAAAACAATTGAAGGTGCCATAGCATTTTCAATTCATAGGTTTGTGCTGCAGGAACACCAAATTAACCCCAAACAAAAGTCCTAGTATATTAATGTATACGAATTAGCGGCATTTTAAAAGTTTAAATGTTGAATATCTTCAAATCTATTATAAGTAGGGTAGATGTGCCATTCCGAATAAAATTCATAGGTTTGTGATGAATGCGCATCTAATAAACCACTAACCAAAGTTGAAGCATTTAAATTTACGCACATTTTAAAAGCACACAGATTTGCTCTGAAGCAATCATTTTTTCTAGTTTTCTTTCATATTTCATAATAGCCATTATACAATGGAGTCAACCTGAAAATGAACAGAAATGCCATCATTTACACAGAAGCATAATTCCATTTTAGCTACATTGTTTAAAACGACATAATTCCTAGTTGAGGGTTAGCTTACCGTACCTTCACAGGAAGACAACCTAACTTGTATAAACTATTAAATCCCTCTAAAATGTTTCGTGCAAAATTTTAACTGAAAACAACTCAAAACATATTTTTATAATATTAGTTTACTTAAACATTGAGCCCGATTACTGTTTTAATTATTGGAATAAACAAGGCTGCAGATTGCTGGATATGAAGGTTTATTCCAGTCTGCACGGCATACATATTTCTAAAGATGTTGGGACGGCGGGGGGGGGGGGGGGGGGGGCTAGAGTCATGTGTCCAAACAACCCGGGAATGCTTTGGGCATTAAAGATTTGCCGTCATTCAATTCTATGACACACACAACCCGGGAATGCTTTGGGCATTTATGATATGTTTCAATTAATTCTATGACACCTACCCTGGTAGCTTTTTACAACTACCGAAGTATTGAAGCAATTTTCTGTACTTGCATAAAGTCCAGTCCTTCCATATATCTGAAGAGATGTCTTATATATCAAGCCATCTTTACACGAAAGCTCGCGGATACCAGCTGGATATCGTTCTCAGTTTAAGTATTGTCAGGAGCGTCATTGAGCAGTTCTCAGTAAGTTGTAGTCATAAAAAAGAAAGAAACTGATGTGCGAGATTAAATAGGACTTCTAAAGTAGAGTATCGATGTGTGAAGATGTATGCTGCATGTCATAAGTACTAACAGAATGGGGCCGTATTCACATGCTTCTTTAGAGTCCAATTACTAGTCTATGGGATATGAAAGTGTGTTGTAGTACAGCTCCAGCTCTTGTGGGAGGATTACATCTCTTAAGTCCAGTCTACTGGTGTTTGGAGCGGTGACTCCACGACTTGCCATCGTGGTGTTGTGCGGTTGGCCATCCACTGCACCAGCCTGCAGCAGTTGCACTGGAGTAGGGTCCGCTTCACAGGCAACATTGGCAGAGCCTCCAAGTCTCCCGTATCGGCGGGAGATTTGCCGCTTTGTCCTACTTTTTTACAAAGTCTCCCACTTTTTATGAAATGTCTCCCGCTTTTTGTAAAATAAAAAAAAATGTAGCACTGTAAAGTTGGTCGGACTGTTTTGCCGTTTCGTTACACTATATATGCGCGGAATAGTCTATGATGGCACCTAAAATGGTTCAAAATGCAGAAAATTCAGGTACATGGCAATTTTGTTTCCTGGGGGAGTATGCCCCCCAGACCTCCCTAGCTATCGTTCACGCCTCCGGTGCTAGCCCTCCCTCATTTCAGTACCTGCAGGAGGGAGATTTTCCTCTTTAACATAGGCTAGCTTAGAGGTCCTGCAATGGGAATAGCACCAAGATCATCATTGACAAAATCTGGTATATCAATCTCCAGGAAGCTGCTATCAATAGGCACTTGGTCACCTGTTTTTAACAAGTGATTCCTGTTTCTCCTGATTTCATTTCCATTTTGTGTGATAACCATGTGTGACCTTGGATGCTCTAGGCACAGTGTCACTCTCGCTGGTTGCCACATACCATCACTATGTACACGAACATTGTCATTTGTACTCAGTTGTGGTAGTTCCTTTGCTGCACGGTCGTAGTACTAGTTTTGTGTCTCCCACTGGCTCAACAGCATTTGTCTGACGCCATTATCCACACTTGGCTGCAGCATGGCTGGTGCCATTGGTCGCTTTGATCTCATTTGCCTACTATACAGAATTTGAGCAGTCCGGTACTCTAATCCTATGACAGGTGTGCTTCTGCATTCAAGTATGGCAATGTATGGATCACTTGCCTTGCGCAATAATTGTTTCATTTTGTCAATTGTTCTCTCCACTTATCCATTTGATTGGGCATATGTAATTCCTATAATTGTCAGGGTCAGTTTTTGGCAGTCTTATGGGGGCGGGGGTGATGAAGCTTTTAGTCCAATGGCTTGGGGAATCGCCGGACTGTAGCATGTAGTTGTACAAAGCAAGAAGAGGCGAGAGTAGGATTTCTTCTGCATACTTCCCAAATTCCCCAGAGATGCCATCCATACCCGAGGCTTTGTTACCCTTCAGTTTTCTTAAATGGAATATCAATTCATCTGCACCAATTGCTTCATTTAGAAGTTCCCTCATAAGTTTACTGGTTTTGGAGTCAGTGTCACATTCCAGGTCCTTTGCAAATCAAATATATTACATGAAACTGTGGTCGAAGTGTTTGGTTTGGAAGGGAGGTCTATCATTTGGTTGAAGTAGTTCACAAAGTCCTCTAGCTCAAGATCCTCCAGCACTTGCTTTTTATTAGATCGTGTCAGCAAGCACGGGAAGTCATTTGGGTTATTGGAATGCAGGCCATCAAGTTCGGTTCTGTTCTGATACAGGTAGTTTCTTTTTTTGTCTTTGCACAGTTGTGTGATATATTTGCATTAAATTGTTGAACTCTATAAATTTGGCTGGGTCAGTCAAGTCATATTGCTTTGTGAACATATTAAACAGTGTACACTCGTCATTGAACCAAGGGTTATTAGGAAATTTTTTACTGTGATTGGTTCTTGTGAAACTCTGGGTGGAACTAGGGGCTGCAGGGAAACCAGACAGTCAGATGTTTGCCCCAGGCAGTGGAGCTTTTGCATGCAAAGCCAAGGTTGAGATGTGGCTTTTAATCAACTTTTCATTTTCATCAGAGTGAGTATCAATATTTGCACAGTGGAGTAGAACATTCTGTTGTGGGGTGTGCTGTGGCGGAACAAAATGAAGAAGTCTATCACACACCGCTTGATTTGGGGCACCACTATAGATGGTACACATGGCTTCTATGTCTCGTTCATGTAGCCTGAAGGAGAGACCCTTGACATTTGAATTACCAACTATGAGGAATGGTGTGGGTGTTCGAACCCCCTAAGAACCCCTTGTATCAATTGTGCAAGTATTTTGCAGTGCATTTCCTTGCTTTGGATGGGCCACTATGTGCACAGGTAATAGAGCCTCAGACTTGGGAGGGGGGTGAAAATCAACTGCACTGGTGGATTTCTGAGCCCCAACAAAGTTGATTGATTGTAGAGCCCCAACCACGCTGATACGTTGTTAAGGCCCAATTATGTTGGTGGGTTGTTGAGTGTGGTTGCATGATTGTGCTTCTGTGGCTGCTTGATTGGAAGTCAATGACCCTGCTTGGACTGCCATTTGAGTCTTTGGCCATGCTGTAGAGGGAAGCCATTATTGTCTCCATTGGAGTTCAAACTGAGTAGTGTACCTTTCAGTATATTTACTTCGTCGCTTTTGTCAAGCAGTTCTTCTTGCAGTTTTTTTACCTGCGTCTGTAAAGTTTAAGTGCTTTTGTGTAAAGCAGCAGACTTTTGCGTAGTAGCTGGTTGTCTTCTCAAAGGTTTCAAAAAAATGTTCACGGCTTTAGCAATCCCCAGTGCATGCCCGGTGGGCTATAATATGGATACCCATGGTTAGCATGAAGACACTACTTTAGAATTGGTATGTTTCCTTGCAGCAAGCACTTGTTCTTTGTTTCGTCCCGCATCTATGGTGAATTATGGCCACATAGGAGTCATAATTGAAAACGTTTAGCAGGAAACTGGGCAAATATGCGGGACGAATGAAGACTTTATTTAAATTATTTGTGCATACATCGCACCACCTATCATATGTTGACCTGGAAGTTGTATTTTTTGAAGCTATAAGCTTTTCCAAAGGCCTTGTATTCATTGCTGTTGAATGTCATGTTGTCTGAGTCCGGTATTCCATGTTCACTAAAGATACTGTTAAGGTTGGTTATCACAATTGCTTTTTAGTCAAGGTATAATTGATTTTTTTTTTTCTGAGAAGTAGTCCACTGAAGAGAGAAAACTCTGTCCATCATAATTAAATAGGACTACACTTATGTTCTACCAACCGTGTGCTGGTACATTATGTGGGATTAGTGGTTCCTTCTCTTGCCATTTTCCTGTATTGTGAGCATTTGCTGTATTTCGTAACAATGTTTTCTATCTCTATGGTAATTTCAGGCCAGTACAGTATGTCATGGGCCTGACTATTAGTCTTTTTGATACCAAGATGAGTTTCATACAAGGTAAATAGAACTTCTTTCCTCAATTGTGTAGATATTATGAGTCTTTCACCCAAGAATAGCAAACCTTCTGCCTCATGTATTGCTGCATGTATTGCACACCAGTACGTTTTGAAGTTTGCCAGCACACTTTGCTTGGAATGTGGGCAACCAAGTTTTGCAAAGTTGGTCAACATTTGCATTCTTACATCTTCGGCTGTGTATTGCTTAATACATGTGACAGTCACTTTATCTGCTGACACAAACAAGTTTGTCACCAGAGAATCTAATCTAATGTTCACATCATCGGCAAGGTCCTTATTATGTCTCCCCATGCAACGGGGGGACATATTGTTTTTGTGTCCCTTTCTTCCGCTTCTTCATCTTCTTCTTCTTCTTCTTCTTCTTCTTCGTCTTCTTCAACACACTATTGTGTGCGTTGCGGATGCGATAATTCAAGAAAGATTTGACTTGGGAAGTTGAAATTTTTTTGTGAAAATGTTCCTATATAAAACCTTGCTTGGGAATGCAGATGGATGACCTTGACCTATTTTTCAAGGTCACATGGCATGTCATGTAAAATTAACGTGGACGCAATAACTCTGCAAGGATTTGACTTAGGAGGTTGAAATTTTGCATGATTATGTACCATAATATGAGCTAGGTTGGGATTGTAGATGGGTGACCTTGATCCATTTTCAAGGTCACATGGCCACTTTTAAAAATCACTGCAGAAGCACTCGAGAAAGATTTGACTTAGAGAGGTTGATATTTTGTTTGATTGTTTCTATATAAGATTTTTGTAAGCTTTGCTTGTGACTGCAGATGTATGACCTTGACCTATTTTTCAAGGTCACGTGGGCATGTCATGTAAAATTGACGCTGACGCAATAACTCCGCAAGGATTTGACTTAAGAGGTTGAAATTGTGCATGATTATGTACCATAATATGAACTAGGTTGGGATTATTGACGGGTGACCTTGACCTATTTTTGAAGATCACGTGGCCACTTTTTAAAAATCATTGCAGATGCACTCGTAAAAGATTTGACTTAAAGAGATGACATTTTGTGTGATTATGTTTCCATGTAAGACTTTTGTAAGACCTTGCTTGTAACGGCAGATGTATGACCTTGACCTTTTTTCAAGGTCACGTGGGCAATTCGTAAAAAATCAACGTTCTGAATGTCAATAAAGAGTGTACCTTCACCATATCTGTAGATCATTGGAATCGGTATGCCCATTTATAAAAATAAGGGTGACAATAGTAAGGGCACCCGGGGAGACATTTGATTCTCTGTTGGAAAATCAGCGTGTTCTAGTCTTCATGTTGCTCCACTAAATGTGCTCTTGAGAGGGCAGTCGAGATATGCATTTCTTTACACAAAGAGCCCAGAAAATGACTGAAAAGAACCCTTTTGCTTGCTCTGTTGCTGGGTTTGGCTGAATTCTTATCAGTAATCAGCTAGCAGGTAGAAATAAGCATCATTCAGTTCCAGTCAGTTGTATCCAGGAAATTTCAGGAAGACATTTGACTGTACCAGTAGGCTGTGCTTTCTCTTTGATGTAGGCAGAAACTGGGTGCAGCCTCCATGCAGACCAGCCCTGTCTTTCAGTTATTATCAGGAGAAAGTCTGCCTCAGCCAGTGATTGTTTTTTTTCCTTGTCCAGTAGCCTATTTTCAGAGGTGTCAACTGCTCCCTGGGGCCAAAAGTGTATTTTCAGTCATTTCCAGGAATAAATCAGCTTCAATGAGTATCATCCTCTTAACTGGTGTGTACAATCATTGCTTGTCTATAAAAAGTAGTTTTTCTGAAGAGAAATCCTATATAACTGGTTTTTAAGTAAAATTTTAGCCTGTTGCATTACTTTGCCCTTTTATGTTCAATGATCTCACGATGACGGTGAACAGGTGAAGGTTGTTGTGGCCCGGGGGTTCCGGCAGTAAATAGGGTGGTGGGAGCAGTATGCAGTATCAGCGGCAGTATGAATTATTATAGGTAGGGATCGCATCAATTGACTGGTTAGTGCTGGTAGATGTCTATAGTGGTAAACCACGCTGTGTGATTAGTCATAAAACTAAGAGGACAAAAAAGTACTGAATTTTACATTTCTGTACTGATTTGGCTGTTTTTCCACTTAATTGTACAGACTTGTACTGAACCAACAATGGTATTTAGAAGTAAGTACTTTCACTTGTACTGAAATGTACTGGAATGTACTGAGTCAGTACAAGTAAGAACTTTTCAGACGTAATGAGAGCTTGCTGGGGCTCTTGTTTCTGTCCGTACAAATCTAGAACAGGTAAGAACAAGCAAACATACTTCAAAGGCTTGGCTCACAGCAGGGCTCTTTTATTTGACAGGGGCCCTATAATACCCTGTCCTGCAGTAAGAACATATTCAGCAGTTGTTGGAGTGAAATCAGCACAAAGCAAGAACACAGAATTTACTTGCGTAATAACTTCTTTCTATCTTTTTATCTTTCTTTCTTTTTTTCTTTCTTTCTTTCCATCTATCTTTCTATCTATCTATCTATCTATCTATCTATCTTTCTGTCTTTCTTTTTATCTTTCTATCTTTCTTTCTCTCTCTTTAATTCTTGCTTTCTCTTTCTTTCTTTCTTGCTTGCTTGCTTGCTTGCTTGCCTGTTTGATTACCAAACACTCGGGACCACACATAAGAAAAGTCATTATGGCCTAACCATCTAGGGCCCTACATTCTCTACGTGCCCCCCCTCAAACATACACACGTATATATATATATATATATATATATATCTTCCCAGCAAGCCCAAATGTACTAGAATGTTGTGGAAGTGCTTCACCGCCTGTTAAAATTATGAGGTTTCCAGCACAGATACATACATACATACATATATATATATATATATATATATATATATATATATATATATATATATATATATATATATATATATATATATATACATTTATATATATATATATATATTTACAGTGGAAAACTTGGCCTCTGACCAGGATGTATTTGATGTATCCATTGCGGCCAGTTACAACTCAGTGCTGATAATTAAATAAGTAAGTAAGTAATTCTTATATTGACTGTAAAGATCATGACTGACCTATTTGTCACAATACATAAGATGCAATACATAAAACAGTAAATATGTACAATAGCACCTGGAATTGAGGCAGTTATTTACATAAGGTTGTTTTCATGATTCCATCCACACCTCATACCACATGTTTTTCATTTCAGTTGACCATGCACAATATACCAACCCCTCAAGTTTATAAACAATGTAACAATACTACATAATGGCTAAATATTCCCTAGCTAGCAAGGTTACATGGCCCTATATGAAGGCATGCATGCACACAAGGCAGCTGTCCGTTTTAATTGAACCACATAATTGTGGAGTTGAAAGATACCAATCCATGCACTTCTGGGCATAAAATTATACGTATCCTGGTTATGCCTAACCTGTGGTCAATCATTACTATATCCTCTGATGAGTCCAGTGAGGGACTAAAAACATTGGGTTTATTTGGGACACTGCATGTGTATCTGTTCTAATCAAACACTTTTCTACTCTTCTTATTACTATTATTAACCTTCATAAAAACCACATGCAAACAAGCAGCAATTCTATGATTTAGTCATATTGAAGCTCTAGAAAATTATGTCAATCATGATTGCAAAACGAAAAGATGTCATAGATGTACTGAAAGAGTGATGATAGACAGATATCCTCACTCATTAAATACGTCCAAGAACTCTGACAGGGAGTTTGAATGGACACATTGTAAGGTTTCTACGTGCATGCATAGATGTAGATATGCATGCAAGCTGCTTTTAGAGGCAGAGTTGCATACCACTTGGGGGGGGGGGAGATAAGGGTGTTTCCTTACTAGCACAGGGGTAATGTTTTTCCCATAGTAGGGAATTGGATGCCCTCTCTTTTCTGTATTTCTGATCATAAATGTTCATACTGGCCATTATTTTGGAATATTCTTATTTTCTGTAGTCTGTTATGGCAAAATTATTTCCTGTACTGGTGTACTGGGACATCCCCCCATCCCCTCCTGCCCTTCACCATACAGGCTATCCAGTATATATCTGAGTCCCACTTGTGATCTTTTACTACAAGTTGGGCCACCGTGTAAATAGACCAACCACTGTTAATTGCATGGAGGTGTAAATGGTAAATTGCGTCAGGGGCTCTGTTGTTCTATTGTTGTGTTGATTGGGCTTGTCGAAAAATGCGTCAACTCTTGGAAGAATCATCAACATTGATGATTCCTCCAAGCTCAACTTCAGGTGATGGTGGGCCAATTAATACAGCTGGTAGGGGCATGGGTGTATTGTATGATACCTCCATGGTCGGGTGTGGGTGGGGTGGGTGGGGGTGGTATATTGTGCATGGTCAACTAAATTGAAAACCATGTGGTATGAGGTGTGGATGGAGTCATGAAACCAACCTTATGTAAACACTATCTCAATTATCAGCGCTTATGTTGTAACTTACTGCAATGCATACATCAAATACAGAGACCCAAGATTTCAAGATTTTCAACATTTCATTTAGACAAAATCGAGGACCACTTATTTTTCTGGTTTGGTGCACATGCATGTATTGCTTTTAAACAGACTCTTATTAAGACTGGTATCCCACGGTGTTCAAAATAAGCCGACACTCTCCGCACATTTTACTCTCTGCTTCCAGGGCAGTGCTGGCTACTCAGCCTTGTACTCAAATTTGGGGGGCCCACAACTTTGTGGCTAGTGCCATGCACTTTAAAACATTCAGAACACCCTGTGAACCCTCTCTCTCAAATTAAATTGGGACTAAGACTGTGCAAGTCCTGATATCAGAGATACAGAAGAACCTTCAACTTGTGACGTTTCTGATAGCACAACAGTCTAAATTCTTTTTCTAAATTTACCTGCAATTTAAGACCACCTGTTATATGTGACCACTTTTAGCTGGTTGAAGGGTGGTCTTAAATAGCAGGTACTTTGTACTGTTGCATTATTCAGCAGGTAAATTTTTATATGGGTGCCTGCTGAGCTGACTCTCAGGGCATTATTGTAGCAGGTGGCCTATCAGTGGGCCCCTGTCATGCAATCAGTCAAAGGCCCCAGGTCTGCTAGACAGGCAATTTCATAAAAACTACATTGAAATAAACAGCAACTAGAAAGGAAGATTTGCTGCGCAGCAAGTCTGTCTGGGTGCCTTCAAAATGAGAACAGTTTGAAATGCAACACTGCCATGGTTCAACATAATCTAAATTTTCTGCATTAGCCTAATTTGCATAAATTAGATTGGTACTTGAGACACTGGTTCTAGGTTCATTGGATGTGGCCATATCTACAAACTTATAAACTGAAGTTTGAATGACACCACAATCTATAATACTTTTGAAGCTATTCAAGGTTTAAATTTTGTGTGTTCACCTAACTTGCATAAATTAAAATTCTACAACTTTGGTTCATGATTCATTCGCTGCGGTTATGTTACAAGCCCACAAATTGAAGGGTGAATAGCACTTCCATGTATAATAGTTTTGAAAGTATCAACAATTTCAAATTTGTGTATTTACCTTATTTGCATACATTAAAATTGTGCAACTTTGGTTTATGAATCATTGGATGCAACTATGTCACCAACTTGTAAATCGATGATGGAATGGCACCTGTATCTATAACAGTCGGAAGTTATTCAATATTAAAATTGACGTAATTTTCATACATTAAAATTTTGAATTTTGGATATTGGTTCATTGGATGTGTCAATGTCAGAAACCCATAAATTGAAGTTGCATCTATAATAGTTTTAAAGCTATTCAGATTTAAATTTTGCATATTCATCTAGTTTACATAAATGAAAATCCTACAATTTTGGTGCATGGTTCACTGGATGCAGTTTTGCCACAAATCTATAAATTGAAGATGGAAATGGCATCTCTGTGAAATACATGTAAATTTTGGATTCAACTTTTAAATTTTTCGGTGCCCCTAATTTGCATAATTTAAAACTGTACAACTTTCATTCACTATCCATTATACCACAAGCTTACAGATGCACATTGAAATCTTGTGTCTATCTGCAAGAGTTTGAAAGATATGGAGGTTTTATAATTCTGATTGCCCCAATTTGCATAATTTTAAGGATATGGCTACTGAACCGTTTCCGGTTTTGGTTGTTGAAGTGACTACAGAGCTTGGCCCATTACCGCAGACAATTTACATGGCGAGCTGGATCGGGTATTCTTTCCAATACTGTGAGAAATCACTGGCTTGCCGGGTCAGGTATCGCAGCCAAATACTGTATGAGGGTCGGGTCCGGTACATAACTAATACTTCCATAACTATCACAGAACCTCCAAACAAATGTATGTTTTTTGCAGCAAAAGTAATGATTTATAATTACATAGCTATTTACATATTGAAATGATTTAAAAACCGCTGCATCCATTCTTGATAGATTATATAATGATATTGTATATCACATAGAGTTTTTAAGGTGGCTCTCATGCTGGCGGCTTTAATAGCCTTAATGAGAGTCTCCTGGCCAGTAGCTGTTGTACATTATGGTTTGTTCAATCTTGTTTTTCATGGTCAAATAATAGATTTGCCCTTGTCTGTCCATACGTTCATCCATCCAACATTAAAATTGTCACATTTGTGTTGCGTATATCTCCAAAAGCATTTGAGGTTCAAACATGAAACTTTGTGGAAACATCTATCAATATATGAAAGTGCACCTGGGGTTTTCTTTCTCCCTTGGATTAATTATCTTGTGTTAATTTATCATTCATTAACTTAGGGAAAATATTGATTTGACGTTAGACTTATCACCTTAGTGTCGCATGTATCTCAAAAAGTATTTGAGGTCTTACACCAGT